>OY856414.1:544278303-544800803 GCA_963693085.1 Alisma plantago-aquatica
AAGCTCGGATCATAATGGGTCCCCGGCGGAGGCTGTGGATAGCCTCCAAAGTAGCTCTGACTCCAATAGTGGTCGTAGAAGGGCTCCTGTTGCATCTCCATCCGTTGCAACCGATTGTGTATCTGCTGTTGGTTGTTGAGGAGGAGACGTTCATTCTCGAACATCACCCTTTGGTTGTCAAGTAACCGGTTCGTAGGATCCTGAATACCAGTATACATCTCTAGATGCTGCTGTTGTGTCTGATGTATGTCCTGCAACATCGTATACATGCCTTGCATTGAGTAGACATCCTCGCTTGGCTGCGAGGGCTGTGGTGATGGTGGCGGGGGTTGTGATGATGAAGACGCACCCGGATGCATCTGAGGACGCTTCCGGGGTAATACCCATGCTCGAAGAGGTGTGAATGCCTCCTCTTCCTCCTCAGCCTCGCCTTCTTGTCCGTCTTCGCCGCCTTCTTCATCATCGGATTTGATGGATATGATCGGCCATCGGAAGTGTTGTGCGCCCTCGATGTTGAAGACGGGATCCGGCAGTGCGCACTCCTGGTACGCTTGATTAACGTGGCAATGTGCAAATGCCGCGCCATCCCGGAGAAGAATTAAGTTGGCCCGGTGAAGATGTTGCAAGTTGACCTTGCTTCTTGTAGAAAGAGGAGTGAGGGATTGGAAATTCAGTCCCAAGTACGACGCCAGTTTGGTGATGAGCCCACCGAAGTGAATCGGCGCTTTCCTCGTACTCCTCTTTACATCCATCACACGCTGCAAAACGAATGCACCCCAATTGCATTCTTGTCTCTTCATAAGCTTGTATAGAAAGAAGAGATCGGAGCCTTGAAATTTGCTAAGGGCCAGATCACCCCGTGCAAAAATAGTAGAACTCAGCATCCGATGCAAAACCCGGACGAAGGGGTGCTCGAAGTCGGCTACCGCAGCGTTGTGGTAGCTAACTGACCTCCCTTGTGGCACCGTCACCAACTCGGAGAAGATCATGTCGTAATCGGTGCGGTGGTCCGGCCTCCGGTGGTCATACTGGGAATGATTCCAGTTGAAAATTTTGTTGAACTGCCGTAGCGTGAGGACGTAGTCGTGGTTGTACAGTCGGAAAGATACCCGGCCATGGATCCACTCTCGGTCAGTAGCATTGATGTCGTTGGGATAGATGCAGACGTCCAACGACGCCATGAACTCGGCTACCAGCTCTTTGTATGTCGGCCAGTCACTAAAGAACGGCTGGCCATCTTGATGAAACTCCAGTTCGCCAGGCCTTATGCTAGTGTGACGGGCTTGTCCGTTAAGAACATAGGCCAAGTTGGCCTCGAATCCAAGCTCTTGGATCATTCCCCGGTCTACATACCGGGTCGGCTTGAACTTCCGCTTCATTATCTCCTCATAGACCTTCCTCACCTCTGCGGATGGGTGAACCAGGCGCGGACGTGAGACTGAAGCAGTAGGGGGTGGCACAAACTCCGCGATCTCCATTGGATTCGCGCGAGAGGATGATGCTCCGGCGACATGCACCATTGTTGCAAGAAAGATGGGATTATAAGAAGAAGAGCTCGGGGAAGGTGGAGAATTGATTCTCCGCTCGGTGAAGATCCTTGCTCGATGTTGCTGCTCTTCGATCTGGGATGGCTCGGGGGAGTGCTCGGCGTGAAGGAGGAAGTTCACTCTGAAGGTGTGACGTCAAATGACGTAATAACTCTCCTTATATAGACTTGGCCGGCGCTACTGTTGATCCGTCGATACCATCGACGCGGGTCGATGGTATCGACACGGCTCGATGCTATCCGCCTCCCTCGCGAGTATCGACGGCTGACGATTGCTGGATCGTGAAACCCGGATTGCTGACCTGTCGATACCATCGACGCAAGTCGATAGTATCGACGAAGCACCCGGATCGCTGATGTGGACTTCGCGATCGCCGTCGATGTCGTTGCACGGATCGGTGACATGGTTGGTCGATACCATCGACAGATGTCGATGGTATTGACTTGGCTTCATTGCGACACCGCCACTTTTTCACTTCAACCTGTGACCATGTCGATACCATCGACGAGGCCGTCGATGGTATCGAGTTGACTGAGACAAATCATTCTGAACTTCTCCAGAGATCTCGATGGTATCGACTGCTGTGTCGATACTATCGACAGTTGTTGCACGACCTGCCTGTAGGTATGTCGATACCATCGACGAGACCGTCGATAGTATCGACTCAGAACGAACCTTGCAGTTGTCAACCTGAACCTATGTCGATACCATCGACCAGTGTGTCGATGGTATCGACCCTGCCTCAGCATGCACAATGAACAAACAGATCAAGGTATCTTCTTTACAATAAAAATTGAACGAAATCAAAGCAACCTATGACTATAATTAAACTATCCTAATGTATCGATGGTTGGGTTGCCTCCCAACAAGCGCCCTTATTTAACATCTTAGGCTAGATGGTATGAAGCTCATCATCTTTTCGCTTCGGGTACTGCACTTATAGGGTCATGCGGTAATTTGAATTCAACTCGATCTCCTCCAATTCCCAAGGACAAAGTACCTCTCCCTAAGGCAGTCACGACATCCGCCGTTGCTTGAAACGACCTTCTTAGGAGAATTTCACAGCTTTGGAGCGGTGGCATATCCATGACGACAAAGTCCACCAGAAATATGAATCTATCCACTTTGACGAGAACATCTTCACATACTCCATAAGGTCTCACGGTAGACCCATCCGCCAATTCAATTGTTGCGGCCAACTTCTTTATCTCTTTTAACCCAAGCTTTTGAAATGTCGCCAAGGGCATGAGATTTATGCTAGCGCCAGAATCACATTGCGCTTTAGGAAAATGTTGACCACCTATTGAGCACGGAATGTAAAAACCTCCTGGGTCTTTTCTCTTCTTTGGCGAACTCCCGTGAATCATAGAGCTCACCGTCTCATTCATCGGACAAATATCATCGTCTTTTATCCGCCTCTTCTTATTGATGATTTCCTTGATGAACTTCCCATAGGCGGGCACATTCTCGATCATCTCCACTAATGGAATATTGATGTGGAGTTTTCGGAATATCTCCAAGAATTTCCTAAAATGACGATGCTCTTTCTTTGTCTTAGTATTGACCGAATTTGAAACATCTGCTGCATCAGCACGCCTGTGAGGTGGCACATATGAGCTTTTCGGGGGTACCTCCCCTAAGCTTGCTTCAATCACTCCCTCTGACGTGGGCTTTGGCGAGACATCCTCAATAGTAGCAGCTTGTTGTGGTTCCTCTCTCGCATTCGATGTCTCCACACGCGCACAAACAACCTGCAATTGTTCTTTTTGCCTAGATGGAGATACCATACTCACAACTCGCTGTGATTTCCTGAAGAAAGGGTTTCCGCCCGGCAATCCGTAGTAAGTGCGTGGATACGGTATCGTCGGTGTCGCGTGTGTATTAAACGTCATTCTTCTTTCTTCTACAGCTTCTTGCACCTAAGGCTCCTCCTCAATGCTTATCACAGACATATACTTGACCTGATGGTGTGCTTGGGCCACATTTACATTCTCGGCCGGTTTCTGTTGATTGGCATGCTTGATGGCCGCCACTTCACTGGAAATCTGTGCCACGGTGGTTTCTAATGCCCGCATTTGTGCTCCATGGCTTTGCAGCGTCTGCCCAAACTTGGTTAGGATATCACCTTGAGATTGCAATTGCTTACCAAACATAGCCATCATTTCCTGATTCTGCTGAACCATTTGACTCAGTAGTTCAGTGTTCTTGTCCTCCGCTCTAGGTTGTGGCTTGGCATCTGGATCCTGCAGAAAATTATTTGGATCCTTCCATGAGAACTTTTTATCTCTTCTCCATGCATAGTCATTGTTTCTGTAGCCCTGTTGTTGCATGAATTTGACTTCGGCTTCCTCTTCCTCAGATGCATCATCCTTAGCTAGCAGCTTTAACTACTTTGGATTCACCTGCGACTCTACCCTTATCCACAACACCTCTGTCACCCCATGACTGTTTCCTAGCCATGTTCTTTAATATCTCCCAGCACCTATCATCTGTGTTGTTCAAAAAGAATCCTGACCCGGCTGAATCCAAATTACTCCTATCGTGCTCGGAGAGAGCAAAATAGAAGATCTTCACTTGCGTCTCTTTATCAAGCCCGTGATGCGGGCACCTCCTCAGCATGACTTGGAATCTCTTCCAGTTCTCAGAATATGTTTCACCGGCCTGTTGGGTGAAATTATGAATCTTACGGATCATGTCGTTAGTCTTCTCAGGAGGGAAGAACCTCTCAAAGAAGACCTCCACCATATGGTTCCAAGACTCCATGAGCTCATCGTCCAAATTATGCAGCCACTCTCGCACGGCTCCCGCTAAAGAACTCGGGAAGAGCTTGAGATATAGTGCATCCTGTGGAAACCGATCGATTTTTACCATGTCACAATTTTCAACAAACTGGCTGATATGCGCGACGGCGTCCTCATTCTTGAGCCCATGAAAAGCATTTGACTTGACCAGATTTATCAAAGCAGGATCAATCTTATATGTTGGTATGTTGATCGCCTGCTTCTTTATAGGCCCCTTTGAAGCTGATGAGGAAGAAGCTTTGATCTTCTCCCATATGGTCTGTGGCTCGGCCATGTCTTCTGGTTCAGATTCAAAATCTATCTCTTCTTGGTACTCTTGCTCGGGGTGCTCCTCATCCTCAGGTCCCGGAAATGGAACCTCGGGTGTGCGATTTTCGTAGTCTGTACTACGTGTATGCACCATACACAGTACCTGAAATGAGAAAATTCGAGTTCAGTACTATGCTCAGACGAGTATAAATAATTATAGAGAAATTTAAAAATATTTGAAGTTGTTTCAAAAAAAAATGTGGCCTAGAGTGGCCGCTCGTAGCACTCGAAGTGCCAACAATTCGCCGTATCCCCGGCAACGGCGCCAAAAACTTGACGTGTATTTTACTACGCACTAAAAAAACGCAAGTGTACGCGTCGAGTAATATAGGCCTTTGTGAGGCCCGAGTCGAACACAAGGATACGTTGAACTATTGGAGACTCCTACTAACTAGTCGCGATCAGCTAAACCGGATAACAAAGTAGGGTTTGTTGTTGAAATTAAAAGAAAATGAAAATAAAACAAAGCAAACAATCAATTAAAGGTTAATTTAATCAATTCAAAAGGATATCTTTAGGATTGCGGTTTCACCGCGGGTCAACATTGCATTAAGTTTCATATAACTCCTCAATCTTCTCTCTCTATCCAGGTAGTGGCCTGAAAATAGAATTACCCACTGTCGTGGTGTAATTCACTACTTAGGTTTAGGTTGATTCCACCGTCGTAGTAATCATTCCCCTAAACTAAGCGCATTACGAACGATCTCTCAGTTTCCACCATTAACTTTACACCTCCTTTGTCAAGGGATTTATCGATTAATGTAGGTTTCGTCTCTTTTCAACCGTTAATCCTTCTGTCGAAGTGATTAAGGGCATTAAGTTATTATTATGGTGATCAAGCATAACAATATATGGAGAAAACGAAACTATACCACGGATTTAAGAGAGAAAATATGAATTATTAATATAAAACTATCATACAATGCATTCCCGGGCTACTCCCGGTCCTAAAGATGGAGGGGATTAGCCCCGCATGTTCATCTCGCACAAATACATGGTAGAAATAGGGGAAATCATATGAAAAACGTGAATTGACTGGGAAAACCCCTGAACGGAGGAGAACCGGTGGATCCTTTGCGTAGAACACGAGCTTTCCCGCCTCTCGGTGGTGAAATTCGTCTTCGGCAGCGTCCGAATCGACATGGATGAGCTTCTGGCCTCCGTTCTCCTTTCTCTCCTCCCCGGCACTTGTGCAATGGCAAAATGAGATGATGATCTTGTCTGGGCGGCCGTCATTAGGTATAAGTCCATAATTAGGTCGTCAATTAACTTCAGCTGTCCGATTGAGATCGAAATGAATCCAACGCATATCTGCCGGCGTCGATACCATCGACCCGGTGTAGTAGCGACAGCCTTCTTGTCTTTTCGTCTGAGTGCCTGTATCCATCTCGATACCATCGACTAGGGTCGATGGTATCGACTCTCTGTAGCGTCGGTTTTGTCGTTTAGCGACGCTGTAGCCTCCATGCGTCGATGGCATCGACTTTTGTGTCGATGGTATCGACAGCTTCCTCGCCAGCAACCTGAAGGGATCTCGATACCATCGAATTGGGTGTCGACGGTATCGACTCTGTGCTGCTCCTTTCAGCTGGCAACCTGTAGCCTTGTCGATGGTATCGACTTCCGTCGATGGTATCGACAGAAGCAGCTTGTTTTTCCTGAAATTCCAAGACAAGACCAAATAAATCCACACAAATTATGATAATGTGATAATTAATGCTCAAAATGATAAAACTAAGGGGATTTGACATAAAATGATGGCAAACACCGAAATGAGTGAAATATGCAATATTGACCATAAAAATGACTAATAAGAGCACAAAACACATATCAAAAAGGTCTATAAATGCGACTCAAAATCATCGCATCAAGATTTCATTGGGTTTTTCTAACTTGGGAAAATAGAGGGGAGGAGACTTCAGAAGTGCCTCCATGTAATATGAGACTAAAAGTAAAAAGAATGAATGAATTGGAGGCATTCTTCTCTCTCTATAACTCTTGGAAGCATGATGACTAGCCTTGTTGTAGTTGATACCTTATAAACAATAGTTGTATCTCATTTCATTGCTTCGTTAGATCTATTTTCATTTAGTTATCCCATGCATACAATTGAATTCATGATGTTCACCTTTGTTTGGGAATCACCCATTATTATGTAGTAAACTCCCATTTATTCGGTGCCTCAATGGAGCTTATTAGTCATGAGATGAACAACATCTTTTAATATTCCAAATTTTCTTTCTTGTTTCTCTAATTTTTTTAATTGGACGTGAGAATTGATTGACATGGTTTTCTAAGTCCCCAAACTTGTATGGTTGTAGTCGTTGGTGGTCATGTACATGTTTATATACTTATAATTTATTACACATGAGGATAATAGTTATATATAATTGCACGTCTTAGTATATATGAATTTCTAGTTATGTCCAAGAAGCTTAACCAAATAGAATTTAATTGATAAAAAAGTTTCTTTTTGAATGCAAGGTTTTTCAATTTTTTGGAATTTCTAGTGCTCATAAATATATATAATCACTTATCAAAAGGTTTATCATATTCCCTGATAACCTCAACTTTCATTGATACTTCTTTTTTCAAGAACTCAACCTACTATGGATGTAATATCCATAAAACTATTCACTTTGAAACATAGTTGTCAATTGGCCATATGAATTATTTTATCATCGACATACTAGGAATTAGACTCAACTTGAGAAGTTATACCAAGACATTTGACCTTGAGTTTGATTAATTCAACATTAAAAAATTTGAGAAACTATTGAATTAAGCATTGCCTCCAAGCTCAAGAAAATAGGAGGCTTAATCAACTATTCAAACACCAAGAGTGATCAATCTTCATGCTCAATCGATAAAAAATATGTCATAAATCAAAGATTTAACCACTTTACAATGCTTAATCAATGAGAGCATGAGAACCCTTACACAATCATGGAGATCAATCAAACTCTAAGCTGGATTGGTGCAATCTCAAGAAAGATCAATTTTGACCAAGCACACATAAACAATCGAGCTCTCAAGCTCGATAATATGAGGATGGTCAGGCACAACCCACTCGAATGTTGTACCAAGATGACCAAGTGATCTTAAGGTCGATCAAGTCCAACAAGAAGCGATTTTCTGAAGCTAGATCAACATGAGAAATAGACCACTCCTACCAAGGTCATCAATTGATCCAAAAGTCAATAGCCACAACAAGAAATAACTAAAAACAAAAAAGCAATTTCTATTGGGTAAAGGACAAATTGAGCTCCAGATACCAATTTCCTAAATGCTTTGGGGTTGATTCCACATGGATCAACAAACATTCCACACAAGCACAACCCCTAAATAAGACCCCATGGTGTCACTGCCAAAGCATCCAGTCTACTGCAAAAATGTCAAAACACTATTGTAAAATTCTTCAACCATAATCTATGTGATTGATCTCGAGAGTGATCAACCTCTTTGAGTTTTCCACCAATCATTCTCACCAAGCTCGATCTATTCACTTCGATTGCAAACCCCTTCAGAAAGATCGAATGTTATCTATATCCAACTTGGTATACTATCTCGATGAGCCTCTAGCTTTGTCCACCCATGCTGTCGACCTCTCAAAGTGATTGACCTCAAGAACCATATTTCAACTAAAAGGTGGGTAGATCGACCTCCCTGCTCTATCTACCCCTATAATCAATCTCTTTCGTATGTCTTGAAATCTCATTGTAATATATTTAAGGCACTGACTTGTTCAATTTATAAATTGATTTTGTCTTATGCCATGAGTGGCTAAATTCATCAACTTGGGTTGGGAGTATCCATCAAGCCCTTCCAACCATGTATTCTTTCAGTATCTTATTTAATATATATATTCTTATAGTTTTATTTACATACTCCTATTTAATTGCATCGCTTGTTTGATTCCATACCTTCATGCAATTTTTGATTTGAATTATTTCAAATGAATAAGTTTAGGAAGATCTAGAGTATGGACTAGTGGGGATCAACTAGAGTAGGAAATCACTACAAAAAAAGTCATATATTTGTTATTAATATCTTGTTTACCATCTTGAGAAAGAGGTATCTTTAGATACAAATATACTCAAATCTTGAGAGAAGATGGCATTAGATATCTTTTATGATTACTTACAAAACATGTTGGGTACATATATAATAGTAGAGAGAGTTTTGCATGGTTGATGCTGACATGATTAGTAAAATTTAGTCCAAGTTTGTTGTGACGTCTTCGAATTTTCTAAAACTTAATCTAATGCATAACATCCAAATTGAAACCTCACCTCAGTGAAGATTCTAATTTAAACACCACACACTAGGCTAAGAAGAAGATCATAGGAAGTCTTAAGGAACAGTAGCACATGTACATGAACAATAATAAAACCATACAATACATGTTCACCATTCAACATATAATTACAACATGAATTGTTACAACATTTGATATTACATATTGAACAACAAAATTTTACATACATATGTACTACCACTAAACAACATGATCTTAAGACAACAGGTCGACCTATACATCAGCTCGTCAGACAACTCTCAACTATCTTGGTTCTTCAAGAGCATAAAGCCACATTACCTAAATAAAAGATTATATATCCAATAACCAGATCTCAATCCTTTTACTTCTATACATATACCAAGTTGCATGTTGCAAACAAGGTTGTACATAACATGTACCTTGAAAAATGCCAAGATAAGCTAGAAACTATTTTCCCGACATGTCTTTGGAGGTGCAAGTCATGCAGGAGATCGTGGGAAGTGATTATTGATAAGATTGCATGATGTGTCATTGGTCGAGCACGTCATGCATGGGGTGATTGCCAAGATAACTGCTACTAGAGTGGCTCAAGACATGCTCAAATGGTGCAAATTGTGCGTGTTAAAGTTGTTGTTAGCATCAATCCCTAGGATCATGCACTGTGTAAACATGAGAGTTTATGCCTTGCTTCTAACTTGTTGAAGTCGGGGATGCTCCCCTGTGAGCGCACACCGTGCACGTCATGCTGGTTCATGTCAATGCTAGACTCAAACTTTTTGACCTTCTTTGAATTGATGAAGGTGACATTGGTTTCAGATAAAACAAACTTCATATAATCTACATTAAAACACCCTCATTTAGTCCAAATGAAAGTAAATAGAGTAACTAATTTATTTAAGTGAATACAAGCTATTTGTAGCCAAAATAAGAATTTAATTCATTTAATGCAAGAATAAAGGATACAAAAAGTAGTATAAATTATATTTATGAATACACTTGATAGAATTCCTATAATATCTACATTCTCAAAATACTGAGTAGGACCATGGTGTAGGTCTTAAAGAGCCATATCAAGTGTTGTTTAGCTACTCCTCATCCTCCATTTGATCAAAGACTCGTGGCATACCGTAAAGGGTTGGGTGTTAGAAGAAAGGTGTCAACTAGCTTGCTAAAGATGGAGACGACTAAAAAACTACTTAGTACACAATTTTATGAAAGAAATGCCTCTCTAGGTGTGAGAAATAGTTGCACATTTTGTAGAACTCTAGTCAAGAGGATGACAACATATTTGTTTACTTGATATCTTTTTTTCTGGCCAGATTTATACTTGTGGTGAAGTTGAAGATCTCGTTAAAGACCTTTTGAGCTTAACATTAGAGCTTCGGGAAGAGCGATATATATATATATATATATATATATATATATATATATATATATATATATATATATATATAGAGAGAGAGAGAGAGAGAGAGAGAGAGAGAGAGATCTGTTCCGATGCGAGGAGATGTCATATGCCCCCATTTGGATGGAAACCTATACAAGAAAAAGTGTTTCGAAAATACGCTCACACGCATCCGGCCACTCAATAAACATATAATAAATTGAAACGGCTTAAAGCGAGTTTAGCACCTCCTGAAAAAGCATGAGTACGGATGCGAGATGTCTTGGGTTAAAGGGTCTGTGCGATCCCATGTCAAATGTTGTCCGCTAGTTCCTATCAACCAATAAGAAAGAGCATGGTACAAGATTAGATCCATTCAAGTAACAACTACGCGTTCTGCGAATTTTACTATCACGCTACGACCGGTTTACTATCACATATATAAATAATGATACACATATTTGGTTTCAAAACTTCAATTTTATCTGCAGTCTACTATCTCCAACAAATAGGGATGAGATATCATGTGGCAGGAAAGAAAAAGACGAGTAGGAAGGAGAGATGTGTCCCAAAAAAAAAGAAAAAAAAAAGAGAAACTTATTCTGTTTATAAATTTCAAATAAAAATGATTTTTGACGAAATAAATACTATTGGAATCTTTATAAAAAATATAATCTAACAACGCCAATATTGACATATTTTCAACAAATTAATACGTCATATAAAGTGAGTGTTGTATATTGAAGTAATACTCATTTTCTAGATAACACACTAATTCAAAAATAATTATCACATGTCCTTATTCTTGGTAAAATACTCATTTTGGTATAGTGCTCATTTTTATGTCATTATATTTTAAAACAAATATTAAAATGAGTACCGAAATATAATTGATAGTACTCATCTTTAATTTTTTATATTTTAAAATAAGTGTAAATATTGTCCTTATAGAATAAAGTACAATACAAATTTCAAAAAACAATGACATAAAAATGAGTAATATACCAAAAAGATATTGAGTTACAGTGTTGGTCTTGAAGGAGTATTGTCCCTCAATACAGTATTGATTTTAGAATAATAATATTTTTAATGAGAGTGTACACATTTTCAATATTTTATACATAAAAATTATTGTATATATTTTTTTGAATAATACTCAATTTTTGCATAGTATACATCATATAGAGAACGATATTCATTTTTCTTATTTTTATATATTAATTATCTTAATGAGATTGTATACATTTGTTAATATTTGTTATTAAAAATAAGTATTTTATATATGTTTTTGTGAATAATGTTCATTTTTTACACATATATAACAACAATAATTTTCATATTTTTTATATTTGATTTTTTTTTCAAATATATGTCAATATGGATCTTGTAGGAATATAATTTTTTGTAAAAAAATTTATGATTTTAATTTTTTGTAAAAAAATTTATGATTTTAATTTTTTTTTAAATTATTGCGGTTTGAAAGTTATAAGAGAAACAATGTTCACTCTCCTTTTTACTGTATTTCTTTCCCACTCCTCTCTCCAGTCTTTGTTGCTTAGTGAAGTTTACTGAAAACGATACATTTTTATTGGGTCTAGTTATCTGGGAGTGGAAACTAAGTTTGAAACCAGGTACATGTGGGATTACGACTAGTATTTTCTTTACATACAACGTACCGGACAAAGTGTATGCAGATATTTTGACATGCGTCCTTTCGGTGTAGTTTAAGCCGAAGAGGGTAGGATGGTAAGCTTGGACAGTGTATGCATCGGGGCGTTGGGTAGTTCCACATTCCTTTATTGCGGCTTGGTCAATGAATGAAGTAATTTCGGTACCAATGAGTATTGGGGATCTTTCAGCGTGAAATTGGTTTTTGCTATTGAAACACATAATAATGTTTTACTTTTCTAATAGTAAAATTGAATCCAAATACTCTTTGGCGTTGGGTTTGGGTAAAAAAGGAGATGTATAAGCTCATCTCGTGATGATGTGATTCACAAGGGATCTAGGAGCCATTTTGTGCTATATTGATGATTTAATTCGAGATATTTAACCTTGTTAGGTGCTTGAGAATGTTGAATGATGTGTGATAACCTTTAAGTTTTGAGTTCTGTTCAAGGAAATGCGACCGATAAGAACTCTTCCAGACAAGATGAATTGCAAAGAATCTAGAAGATTACAAAAAGTAATTTGGGTGAACGCAAAATACAAATATTGGTATCTATTAGTAATATTATAAATGAATTTCAACAACCTACCAGCTTGTATGGCTCGGGCTAATGAAAGATAGGTTATTGTAATGTTAGGTTGAAGAAATGATAGAGTGATTCAACTTCACTTCAATGTAGTAAAGGGTAGAAAAAAATCAAAACATTATATGTTTAAAAGGTTGAATGAAGATATTAATATTGGCAAGCTTCAGGTGTGGGTCAGGCTTGAAAGGTACAGAC
Source organism: Alisma plantago-aquatica (assembly GCA_963693085.1). Classification (NCBI taxonomy): domain Eukaryota; kingdom Viridiplantae; phylum Streptophyta; class Magnoliopsida; order Alismatales; family Alismataceae; genus Alisma; species Alisma plantago-aquatica. Next base: position 544,291,074 of record OY856414.1, read on the forward strand.
CAATGGAAAAGTTCATTTCTGATTCCTTATGGTGTGGATTATGTTGGTAAAAGGTTGGAAGGTTATCTTGTGTGATGGGATTAATTTCATCATCCCTCAAGCATCCAACGAGATATTGAAGAAATAGAAGGATGTGTGTGTGGAGTGTTTGGCAAATATCGGGTACTATGCAAAATGGGTTCATGAAAATTAGATTGTTCATGTTCTAAAATTTGGAATGTAGATGCCCATTTAATGAAGTTCATCATTTAAGATGATAGTAGATATTCTTCAAAATTTATTTCACCCATTGAAGCATATCACATAGGTAGTCTCCTGAATATCCTATATTGTTGTTTAATTGACTACTCAATGCAATAAACACCATTGATAAGGCATTCCTTAAAATCTTTAGGATTTCAAATATGTGATTATATTTAGGGGAAAAATAGAGTTCTCATTGCCTTTTGTCACTTCTCTAATATGCCTAGTGAACATGATGGTCGCAAGAGCTCTTTATTTCTAGGAAAGGAAATGTCCTTAATGAACTTAAGTTAATCTAATTTCTTTCAAGCTAGATGGTTGACACCAATCTTTTCTTTTCCATTTTAACTTATGAAACATATATATGAATAAAAATTGAGATACAAGAACAAAATATTAGAACATCATGTCACTTTTATATAAATAAACTAAAAACATTCATGAATATGCTCATTTTAGTATTTTATACAACAATTCATCAAAATAATTTGTACATTAATTGACATAAAATTCTCTCCCTTCTCTCATGCACGATCTGGGTACTTGGAGACCATTCCACTCTAACAATCCTAGTAATATGAGTAGTTGTATAAATAAGATCTTTTAGCAATTCACTTCATGGAGTTCCTCTTGAAAAATAGACACCTAAAATGATTTTTGTGGTACTGAATTAGTGGGTAAAATCCCACTCTTAACCAAGATTAAAATAATTAGATAATAATCCATTATGTGGTAAATCATAGAGTGCAAGCACATGTTCAGTGATGAAGGTTAGAAGTAATAAAGAAAAATCATGCACTTTAGATATTATTGTAATATGTCACAATATAAGCACATATAATATCTAGAAAGAATAATGAAATTAATAAATATAATACAATATAAACGTTTGAGTTTTTTTATGTTTTTGGTATATGTTTTTTGTTCCCTAAGATCCAATGTAGGTGTAAGTCTCAAACATAAGTCACTTAATGAATAAAGATGACCGATTGTACATATCTTAAGGTATACCCTAGTAACCTCAACTAAAAATGTAAGGACCCTGACCTAGATTTTTGGGCTAACCCTATTTATTTTTCTTAAGTATGTTGCTTAGGTTCTTTCTCTAATCATTTGAGATATAATTAAGGAGTGTTGGAAGCTTGATATCCTTGTTTGAGCTTGATGCTTGTGTTTTGTTGAGAAGTTCGGTGCAAATTGCAATTTACCTAGGATAGGGGTTGATGTGCAAGTTTGCCACCTCTAGTGTGTTCCTTATCTCTCTTGACATCATTTGGAGGAAAGAGAAAGAGATGGGCATCTTGGTTGGATCTTGGTTGTGAGTTGACATCCTTGGTGGTGTTTTGGACACATATTTGAGGTGTGCCTTGCACCTAAAAGTATTATTTCAGGCTTGAGAGCCTTGGAGAGGCCTTGTATCAGTTTGTGAATGCCTTAAGAGACATCCTATCAGATTTGTGGTGTCTAGAGATGCACCATATCTGTTACGACCCCATCTGAGCTTAATTGGTAAACTAGGGTTACCAAGATGATTACATGATTAATTGGACTGATCACTCTTGAAATCTAATGAATAATGATAATCCAATGAGAATGTTTGAACTATGATAAGAAGTTTAAGTGTTCGTTTGTCTTGAGAATTAGGGTTTGAGAAGCATAGACCCTAATCGGCCCAAAATAGGGTTTTAATGATACATGAATACAAAATTTGATTTCAGTAAATGATTTTTAGTATTTTATGTGTAACTCTGATTTACTTCAAATTTGGATATATAAAATGTGAACAACATTGGAAAATATCAGAATTTTTGAGGAATGTTCTGACCTGTTTATCGGTCGAGTTTCAAACTCGACCGATCATATTTCCAGATTTATATAGCAGTGTGGTAATTGAATTTTATCTTTTTATTGGTATATCCAATTGATCTCAAATTTTAACTGTGCTTGGAAAATACAGTTTTAGACACTCTTTTAAATTGGCGTAATTTTTGGATGACTTTTGATCTCTACAGTGAGGGTGTCGGTCGAGTTCTGTGCAGGACAAACTCGATCGAATATGCTGCAGACTGCAAAATAGCAGTGAACTGTTCGATTTTTAATTATTTATTGGTAATGAGAAATGATCTCAAATTTTTACTGGAGGTCTGACAATTCATTAGGTATAATATATAAAATTTCCAAAATTTTTGGAGCTTCTGTTAGCTATTCAGTAGGCGAATTACAGAAACTATTGTGAAACTGAATATTCAGCCAATATAATTAAAGTTGAGTGTTGGGTCAATATGCAATTGACCCAAGCAGCTCAAATTGACTTATATGATCGACCACACACACACACATCTCTCATTCTTCGTCATCCACCCCAGAGAAACGAAAATCTAGAGAGAGAGGGAGAGTTAGGGTTTGAGTGGAGAAAGAGGAGGAATTGCTGACCTAGGGTTTTGCGGTCCAAGGAATGGTGAAATCAAGTAAGTTTGGATTCTTTGCATAGACTTTTATGGTGAATATTCTCTCTCATGTCAAGATTCCTTCCATGCTCTGATTTGATCCAAGATGATGTCGAAATTCCCTCTTTTCTCACCCTTTCTTCATAATCCCTCATTTTCAAGGTTTCCGAGTTGAATGGAAGAAGAATTGGGAGATTTGCTAGGGATTTGATATGAGTTCGAGATCCCCTGAGTTGAGCTGCAGTTTTGAGGTGTTTTCACACCTTAGGGTGAGTGGGTTCTTCCTTCAAATAGTGTAATGCACGAAATTTGATTATAGCATCCAAATCCCTAATTGCTTAGTATGTGATTTTAAACCCTGAATGTCCATTTGTTCTGTGTAGTTGCAATTTGATATGAAATGGGCTCCTTCTCTGTTTGAAAGACTCTCTGATGATAGAATCATATTAGAAATGTATACAACACATTCTTGAAAGAATGCCTTTCGGATTCATATTGTATGATGTAATTAGGGTTTAACCTAACTGAGATCTCACTAGAGTTTTAATCCAATTGAAGAGATATCTAGACTTAAACTAAACCTAGGTCTAAATGCTCTCAATCAAGTTTAAGGCTATCATATTTCAATATCTAAAACCTTTGGGATTCTTCACTAAGTCTATGACTTTGATTTCACTAGTTTAAGCTCGAATGACCTGTGCCAGGACCGTGGGGTGACACCATGACCGTGTTGGAGCAAACCCTAATTGAAGACTTAAAGATCAAAGTTAAATAAAGAGGACTAGTAATCCTATAAGTGGTTAGGATGTAACTCATGGGTTATCTTAATTGAATTTTAGTCTTGATACATGATATCTCAGTGAATGGTATGGAAACCCTAAATTTAGTTAAATTTCCATGGTTTCATATCTATATTGATTGTATATGATTTGTTGGAAACAATCTTTATTTAGTGAATGCTTATATCCTATGAAATCCTTATGAGAGCCATGTGACAAGTGAATGAGGTAAATGAAAAGGTGAATGAGGCGAATGAAACCCTAAGAGTAGGGAGTTGGCATATGATAAATGAATAAGGCAAATGAAACCCTAAGGATAGGGTGTTCAATGAATCATGTTATGGTGATATGAAAGGTCTCGATATGAGATGTGGTGATACTTAACTGTTGAATTGTATGTTTCTAGTGCATTTAACTTTATATGCTTGTTCTCTTTGAGTTGATATCTACATACTGCAGGGCTTCTTATTTTCAATACATATCTCGTAAATTGCAGGTGATGAGATATGACATGCTCTAGAAAGGGATGTTACTGAGACATGATATATGTTGAATACATGAGTTATGATGTTTCTTATGATATGATATGGCAGGCCGTGTGAGCCTTGTGAGAAATGTTAAATGAGTTATGATTTCTGTTTAAAATGTACCTATAATGTTAATGTTAGACTTAGGTGCCCTGAACACCGTAGAACCCCTTTGAGAGGTCTGCATCTTAGGGGTGAAACTCGTGTCCAACATCAACCAGTTGAGTAATTTTGGTGGCACCAGGGTTGATAGACAGTGTCCAACACCAACTGATTGAGTAATTTCGGTGGCACTGGGGAAAAATAATATATAAAGTAAAGGGTTATCCAACACCAACCGGTTGAGTAATTCTGGTGGTAACCTAGTGTTGACTCCCTGCGCCTGTGTGCTCAGGCTAGAGGAGGAGTCCAGAGAACTCATGGTGAGTGCAGAGGAGGCCGGAGAGCCTGTGGGCCGGAGAGCCCATGGGTCATGTAGCAGAACAGGACTGGCAGTCAGACTTAGCATTTCCTGGGTGTGTCGCTAAGTCTTGTACGGTGTGGTCGTAGTGCACTGCGAGTCTCTATGCTACGTACACTGCATAGATCAGGGCATAAGTTAAAATATGATCATATAGGTTCACAGAGTTCCTTATAAATGAAAGAGTTAAGGAAGACTAGAGCATAGTCTTCTAGTGGTTATTCTTTGGATGCAATATTTACATTCTTTGTTATTTCAATTATATTGTTTAGAACTACTCAGTGTAGTATTTATTGTTGTTAAATTTCATATCGTTTACTCAAAGTTATATCTGTAATCACATTAGTGCCTTAGACTGTTTCTTTGAAGTACTCATTCACTGAGCGAGTAGGCTCACCCCTCTACTCAAACATTTTATGGTTAACCGCGTGGACTTGAAGATGGTCAGAGCATCAGTGTAGATCTTCCACAAGAGTGAAGCACTAGATTAGTTGAGTCAATCGGTCCTTGTCACTATAGGTCAGCAGTAAGAGATAAGAGAGAGAGTTGTAATTACGATGTGTAATATTATTCCTCTTTTGAAATTATATGCTAATTAGTAGGTCTTATGTGCATAAGGTGTGAGAGACATCATGAATGTTTGTACATGTATCTTTACTATTAAAGTCTGTTTAGTAAAAGAAATGTTCAGATTCCCTTGTTAAAATGATTTATGTGGTTCAATGTGAAGAAACAAGAGTTTTAAAGAAAGAAAAGAAAAAGAAAAAAAGTTAAGGGTGTTCTTTGTATTACATATAAATCCTATCTTATGCCCTAATCTCATGATTTGAGGAAATTGTGAGATCGGGGTGTAACAGCTTGGTATCAGAGCTTAGGGTGAGTTGTCAAGGACCATTAAGTTAGTAAGTTAGCGTCATAAGTGTGGCAGATAGGAGATGTTTTGATGTTAGCTTTGGGGATTTGAGTATTTGGATATCCTGGCCCGATATCTGAGTACTTGGATCAACCAGTACAAGCTACTCTGTCGATTCTCTCACGTATACCCTGGACAGGTATACAGTGGAAGAATGGGCTAGAGAGGAACCCTATAAAGGTTAGGGTTAGATAACGAGAAAAGAAACAAGAATTAAGAGCATAAATGTAAAAGGAGATAGAACTTACATTTCATAATGTTGTTTTTGTTGGAAATGTATAGAAATGCTCTTTTATGTTTGAATTGAAATATTCAGTACTTTGAAATATATATGGGTCTTTAAGATTTGTTGCACACTATGCAGTTGTAGCATTTATTGATTTCATTATTTGTAACATGTAGATTAGAAATCATCTTTGAATGATCTTTCCTTAGTGGATAAGTTTTCTTCCACACTTCAAAGATGAATAGGAGTTGAGTAATCCTTTGTAGTTCTTGGCTTCAGGATTTCAGGTTTGGCCTGGTCCGGTTGGTAGGATGCGTTACTAGGATCTAATGAATCCTATCAATAGTATAATAAGAATAGAATTTGAATAATTAGACCCACATCAGAGTAAGAATGTACATACAGTAAGATGTTGAAACATATGGGCAAGATCAGAACAACTAAGAATCAATTGAAACTGGTATCTGAGGTTCAATTTTGGGGTCTCAAATGTGAAACCCTTACTTGGGAATAATAGAACCTGATATGAAGTTCATGATCAGTTTATTGATTAATATTATATGAACTATACATATGAAATATAGAAAATATATGTGAAATGTATGTATGGTTCTAGATAGCAAGAATCGATCATGAAGAATGGATCATATAATTGAGTATAATGCTTTTATGAACTCTAAAGCAAAGTCTAAGTAGAAGAATAGAGTTGAGCATTCAATAGGTCCATAGAAGTGAAGAGTCTTCAAAAGAGTAAAAGTGAAGAGAATCATATGATCATATAATTCATAAAACTAGAACAACAAACTAGTTCCTAAGTGAAGAACATAGGTGTAGTTTAACGAATGAATAAGTCATACAAGGGTAGACAATATTCAGGAGGGAAAACTTGATTGGAAGAGAAACTGTGTTTGATCCATGCATGATCCCTTTGATTAAAAAAATGAAGAATATTTAAGGTATTAAGGGAATGTTTGAATACAAGAATTCTAAGTCTCAAAATCATCTTCTCTCTCATATATTCCTTAACAATAGCAAGGTGGGAATGAAATGATAAGAAAATGAATCATATATGATGCATAAATACCTTGGTAGGGTCATCTATTGAATGTAATAGTGACATACATTACAATGAAGTGCGATAAGAAATAAATTCTTGTGTGATAGCAAGAATGATGAATAATCTATTCTTACCTTGAATGTTTTAATGTTAGGGATGTTTATTGTATATGATCAAAATGAGAAGGAGAGGTAGCAAAACATAAGTAGTAAAGAATGAGGAGAGAGATAAAGGAAAACACTAGCTTTGTGTAATATGTGAACTCATTTTTAGAGGTATGCTTTGTTGAAGGCATACTAAGGTATGTAAGTTGGTTCTATGTATGATTTCAGTGTATTTGTGCAAGCTATATGTTAATTAAAGGTGTATGATAGTTGTAGTAATTCATACAAGATATGCATCCTAGTATTGTGTATTTGTAATATGGTGATACAGTTTGGATGATGACGGAAGACATGGAGGGATATCCTGAATACGGTAGTTATACCTATTCACTCATATTAATAGAAAGGGATGATAATCAGATTGTCTAGACAAGTAACCCTAATGAGGTGTAGCTTGTTATACCTAGCTCTAATATAACTGAGTGATGGTAATTGAGTATGATTAATGCTTGAATGATTGATACAATTGTGGATTACTTTATTACTGTGGTTGAAATCCTAAAATGATATAATACGATGGTTACACTTTGAATTGTGTGTGGGCCCATAACCCACAGGTCCCAGGATCGAAACAGGATAGTATGGAATGAGGTGGTAATGCTTCACCTCATGCATCCATGACCCAATGGGGATGCCAAGAGTAGTATTGTGCAATTGATTGTTAAATCTAGCCTTTTAATTCAAGACTGTTTTGCTATTTGAATAGCACTTTATTAAAGTTTAAAACAGCATGGTGAACTCGCTTTTGTCACTTAAAGGTGATACAGAACAATAGAACTTTCTGAGCCGCATAAGTTGAGATAGTTGTATCAGAGTATCAGAGTTGCGCAGTGAAAGCGTGGTGGTTTATCTTTGCATTCTATGTTTGACTGCGGCATAAAGAATTTGCTTGATATCATTGAGAACTATTTGAAATATGTTGTGATTTAGTAAAGAATTAAAAGATCTAATGTTGAAAACTACATTCAGGTATGAAATACAAGAATATAATGACATGGAAGGCTTTAGAAGCTTAGAATAACCTTGAATGTATCTTTCTTGTAGGTTTATGTTTCGAGGACGAAACATTCTAAGGGGGGAAGAGTTGTTACGACCCCATCTGAGCTTAATTGGTAAACTAGGGTTACCAAGATGATTACATGATTAATTGGACTGATCACTCTTGAAACCTAATGAATAATGATAATCCAATGAGAATGTTTTAACTATGATAAGAAGTTTAAGTGTTCGTTTGTCTTGAGAATTAGGGTTTGAGAAGCATAGACCCTAATCGGCCCAAAATAGGGTTTTAATGATACATGAATACAAAATTTGATAAGTATAGTGTTTCAGTAAATGATTTTTAGTATTTTATGTGTAACTCTGATTTACTTCAAATTTGGATATGATTTGGATATATAAAATTTGAACAACATTGGAAAATATCAGTATTTTTGAAGAATGTTCTGACCTATTTATTGGTCGTGTTTCAAACTCGACCGATCATATTTCCAGATTTATATAGCAGTGTGGTAATTTAATTTTATCGTTTTATTGGTATATCAAATTGATCTCAAATTTTAACTGTGCTTACAAAACACTGTTTTAGACACTCTGTTAAATTGGCGTAATTTTTGGATGACGTTTGATCTCTACAGTGAGGGTGTCGGTCGAGTTCTGTGCAGGACAAACTCGACAGAATATGCTGCAGACTGCAAAATAGCAGTGAACTGTTCGATTTTTAATTATTTATTGGTAACTAGAAATGATCTCAAATTTTTAATGGAGGTATAAAACTTCATTAGGAATAACATATAAAATTTCCAGGATTTTTGGAGCTTATGTTAGCTATTCAGTAGGCGAATTACAGAAACTATTGTGAAACTGAATATTCAACCAATATAATTAAAGTTGAGTGTTGGGTCAATATGCAATTGACCCAAGCAGCTCAAATTGACTTATATGATCGACCACACACACACACAGCTCTCATTCTTCTTCATCCACCCCAGAGAAACAAAAATCTAGAGAGAGAGGGAGAGTTAGGGTTTGAGTGGAGAAAGAGGAGGAATTGCTGACCTAGGGTTTTGCTGTCCAAGGAATGGTGAAATCAAGTAAGTTTGGATTCTTTGCATAGACTTTTATGGTGAATCTTCTCTCTCACATCAAGATTCCATCCATGCTCTGATTTGATCCAAGATGATGTCAAAATTCCCTCTTTTCTCACCCTTTCTTCATAATCCCTCATTTTCAAGGTTTCCGAGTTGAATGGAAGAAGAATTGGGAGATTTGCTAGGGATTTGATATGAGTTCGAGATCCCTTGAGTTGAGCTGCAGTTTTGAGGTGTTTTCACACCTTAGGGTGAGTGGGTTCTTCCTTCAAACAGTGTAATGCACGAAATTTGATTATAGCATCCAAATCCCTAATTGCTTAGTATGTGATTTTAAACCCTGAATGTCCATTTGTTCTGTGTAGTTGCAATTTGATATGAAATGGGCTCCTTCTCTGTTTGAAAGACTCTCTGATGATAGAATCATATTATAAATGTATTCATATTGTATGATGTAATTAGGGTTTAACCTAACTGAGATCTCACTAGAGTTTTAATCCAATTGAAGAGATATCTAGACTTAAACTAAACCTAGGTCTAAATGCTCTCAATCAAGTTTAAGGCTATCATATTTCAATATCTAAAACCTTTGAGATTCGTCACTAAGTCTATGACTTTGATTTCACTAGTTTAAGCTCGAATGACCTGTGCCACGACCGTGGGGTGACACCATGACCGTGTGGGAGCAAACCCTAATTGAAGACTTAAAGATCAAAGTTAAATAAAAAGGACTAGTAATCCTATAAGTGGTTAGGATGTAACTCATGGGTTATCTTAATTGAATTTTATTCGTGATACATGATATCTCAGTGAATGGTATGGAAAACCTAAATTTAGTTAAATTTCCATGGTTTCATATCTATATTGATTCTATATGATTTGTTGGAAACAATCTTTATTTAGTGAATGCTTATATCCTATGAAATCCTTATGAGAGCCATGTGACAAGTGAATGAGGTAAATGAAAAGGTGAATGAGGTGAATGAAACCCTAAGAGTAGGGTGTTGGCATGTGATAAATGAATAAGGCAAATGAAACCCTAAGGATAGGGTGTTCAATGAATCATGTTGTGGTGATATGAAAGGTCTCGATATGAGATGTGGTGATACTTAACTGTTGAATTGTAGGTTTCTAGTGCATTTAACTTTATATGCTTTTTCTCTCTGAGTTGATATCTACATACTGCAGGGCTTCTTATTTTCAATACATATCTCGTAAATTGCAGGTGATGAGATATGACATGCCCTAGAAAGGGATGTTACTGAGACATGATATATGTTGAATACATGAGTTATGATGTTTCTTATGATATGATATGGCAGGCCGTGTGAGCCTTGTGAGAAATGTTAAATGAGTTATGATTTCTGTTTAAAATGTACCTATAATGTTAATGTTAGACTTAGGTGCCCTGAACACCGTAGAACCCCTTTGAGAGGTCTGCATCTTAGGGGTGAAACTCGTGTCCAACATCAACCGGTTGAGTAATTCTGGTGGCACCAGGGTTGATAGACAGTGTCTAACACCAACCGATTGAGTAATTTCGGTGGCACTAGGGAAAAATAATAAATAAAGTAAAGGGTTATCCAACACCAACCGGTTGAGTAATTCTGGTGGTAACCCAGTGTTGACTCCCTGCACCTGTGTGCTCAGGCTAGAGGAGGAGTCCAGAGAACTCATGGTGAGTGAAGAGGAGGCCGGGGAGCCTGTGGGCCGGAGAGCCCGTGGGTCCTGTAGCAGAACAGGATTGGCAGTCAGACTTAGCATTTCCCGGGTGTGTCGCTAAGTCTTGTACGGTGTGGCCGTAGTGCACTGCGAGTCTCTATGCAGAGTACACTGCATAGATCAGGGCATAAGTTAAAATATGATCATATAGGTTCACATAGTTCCTTATAAATGAAAGAGTTAAGGAAGACTAGAGCATAGTCTTCTAGTGGTTATTCTTTGGATGTAATATTTACATTCTTTGTTATTTCAATTATATTGTTTAGAACTACTCAGTGTAGTATTTATTGTTGTTAAATTTCATATCGTTTACTCAAAGTTATATCTATAATCACATTAGTGCCTTAGACTGTTTCTTTGAAGTACTCATTCACTGAGCGAGTAGGCTCACCCCTCTACTCAAACATTTTAGGGTTAACCGCGTGGACTTGAAGATGGTCAGTGCATCAGTGTAGATCTTCCAGAAGAGTGAAGCACTAGATTAGTTGAGTCAATCGGTCATTGTCACTCTAGGTCCTCAGTAAGAGATAAGAGAGAGAGTTGTAATTATGATGTGTAATATTATTCCTCTTTTGAAATTATATGCTAATTAGTAGGTCTTATGTGCATAAGGTGTGACAGACATCATGAATGTTTGTACATGTATCGTTACTATTAAAGTCTATTTAGTAAAAGACATGTTCAGATTCCCTTGTTAAAATGATTTATGTGGTTCAATGCGAAGAAACAAGAGTTTTAAAGAAAGAAAAGAAAAAGAAAAAAAGTTAAGGGTGTTCTTTGAATTACATATAAATCCTATCTTATGCCCTAATCTCATGATTTGAGTAAATGGTAAGATCGGGGTGTAACAATATCAGTTTGTGGTACCTAGGGTTTACCCCTATTGGTTTGTGGAGAAAGACAGAGATGTGTATATTGGTATGATATGCCCAAAGAGACAATCATATGATGATTACGATGAGGCATTAGATACCTGATTTGATAATAAAGGTAATTTCATCTATTATGTTTGTCTCATTCATGAGATGATGACACATACATGATAGATGTCTATAGAATGATGAGACTCGATAACATATTTCTTCAGGATGAGGACCTAAACAATGAGACCATATGTATGATAAGAGTACATACATTTTTGATATGTCCCTAGTCGAATATTACTATGGAAGCAAAATAGACAATAGTGATACATAAGACTAGACTGAGTGTTGACTGATGACAGAGTTTCATTAGTCATGATATGTGATATCAAGTCAAGCACATAGGTATATGTTAGAGAACAGTATATCAGACAGACCCACTGTGAGAGTGATACATGGATACCATTGAATTATAGTCACAATCATATCTCATAATGATGGTGGTGATTGTGGTTTTAGACCTAAAATCATTGCACTCATCACATGTCGTTGGGTGCACTTTGACATCATCAAATGCTATCCTGAAACATGGGTTGTTATAATGGTGATGATTGGGTGACTTTGACTCATGGAGACTTGACTGCGAATGATAGACATGGGATTCGTCCCTCCTATAAGGAGTATGATATCTAGGGCCCTGTGACGTCCCCAGATTTTCTAAAACTTAATCTGATGTGTGACGTCCAAATTGAAACCCTCACCTCAGCAAGAATCCCAATTTAAACATCCCACATAAGGCTAAGAAGAAGCAAATCAGAGGAAGTCAGAAGGAAACAATCAGTAGCACATGTACATGAACAATAATAAAACCATACACACATGTTCACCATTCAACATATAATTACAACATGAATTGTTACAACATTTGATATTATATATTGAAAGGTAAACTTACATATACATGTACTACATCTAAACAACAGGATCTTAAGACAACAGGTCCACCTATACATCAGCTCGCCACACAACTCTCAACTATCCTGGATCTTCAAGAGCATAACCACAACCTAAACAAAAGATTACATGCGGTACATGTCAGCACAATATTTCATGAATATTGTACTGAGTACGCCTACGTGTATTTTTATATACCTCTCATCATATCTTGGCAATAAGATAAAACTAATATACTAGGCAGTATCCGAAGAAATATAAGAAAATCATATACTTGCACAAAGATGTCCATCAATAAAAGAGAACACATATTTTAGGCACATTTTCCATTATATATCAAGGCCTTTATGATCACTACCAAAGAGTTCGATCATCTGTACAAGGTGACCACTACCAAAGAGTTAGGTCAGACCACTACCAAAGAGTTAGGTCATATGTACAATGTGACCACTACCAAAGAGTTAGGTCACTTCCAAGCACACTACCAAAGAGTTAGTGCTTTCATATAATGGAACATATATATTATGTTTCATGTGTTCATAGAAGTAATCATAGAAAATCATGCAACATATCATACAAGAACAATCATTTCATCCAATATCATATGCCAAGTATTTTACTACACATATAACACAAGCATATTGTATAATAAGCCAAGTAAGAGGTAATGGCGTACCTTCCAAAGAGATAGATCATACTAAACACATATCACTGATGTCAACTATAATATTGGTCAAACCTGATCAAAACAAGACCATATACTATCATCAGGTTCTCATCTTATTATATCTCATCTTAACCCTAATTATGTCCATTAGGGTTTCTCTTATCTCATTATGGTATTCTCATGATTACTTGCATTCTTGTCTTAGAATTATCATATTGATGTCATATTCCAGATTATAGTTCATTAACTGGATATACTCCTGTTTCACATTATCATGTGAACATATTTAACATTATGTCACTTTTATTAACCATCTTAAGATTACATCACTTTTATTAAGGGTGCTCTTCATATAACATGAATTTCGTGCATCAACACTATAATCACTGATATTAGATAGATTACAGACATGAAGATGGATTGACTGACACTTTATCATTATTTTTAACCATCATTTGATATTTATTATCCATGAAACAACTATATAAAATCTTACATGGTATTACTAAGATTACTACATCAAAAGACTGATATGATGGTTCCATGTTGTTGTACACATTTTTCTGAGAATTTTGGTACCTTATTTGTATTTTTCTGATAAACATGCTATTTTATATGAATTATAGAAGATTTGTGAGTTTTACCTTTTTCGGCCTATCCGACACTGCCACTTGTCCACTAAGGTGCGCTTCACTTCACCTGGTTTGCGCTGGGTCGGCCGGACTCATGATTTAATTACTCTGGACCCGGTCTGGTTGGCTTGGTCTGGAGCTGGGTTTGGTTCTGGACCGCCCTCTCCTTCTCGTTTCCGTCTTCTCGCGATAGCACGGCTTGACGCCCGCTCCGCGTGCCCCGCCGGCACGAGGCCAACTCAGGATGCTTCTGTGCTCCTGGTCCTAGGCCGCCGCTCGACTCCAGCCCGTCCGAAGAGGCTCCATCTCACCGGAGTCCTCGAGACACAGCCGCCGCCTGCAGTCTCCTTTGTTTCCCACCATCAGGTCCGCGAACTGCTGCCGCCGTGCACCTCTCCTGATCTGAGATCAGGCTCCACGATGCCACGAGATTCCATCTTGCTCAGCACTTCGCCAGCCCGCCGACGCCCCTGAGCGTTGCCCACGACCTGCGTGGGTGCCACCTGCACCCTTACTGTGCGCCACCAGCCTAGGGCCTCCCTCCAGAGTGCCTGGACCCGGTCTTCGTGCTGCGCGGCTCCCTGCTCAAAGTGGTGATGTCAAGGCAGAGCAAAACTGATGAGGAACCGATAAAGCCTTGCTCCTCCTCAACACTTTGCCTCCGCGAGAAACTGTGGCTTATCCTTGCAGATCTGGCAGAGATGCCAACTGCTAGCTATTGCCATGATGGGAAAAAAAGATATAACAGGGAGATGCCTAGAAGCCTCCTGATCTCATCGTCCTCCTCCTCTTTTGCAAAGGTGGGTTGTGTACAGGAACCACCATAGAAGCTACGGGGGATGCTAGGATGACTGGGTTTGGAAAGGAAGTCTTAACTTCCTTGGCTCCTCAAGTCCGTAGGGTGCATCCAGCGTGGGTATTCCTCCGTGGGTTCTGTCCCCAACTAGCACTAGGCATGACTAGCTTGCTCCTCATCGTTGGTGTCCTCCTTCCTTGAATCCATCTATCCTTCTTCTTCGTTCTTCGTCCTCCAACCTATTCTGTCTGCACTCAAACGGGGAGGCGAGAGAGAGAAATCGAGAACGTGATCTCCCAAGAGGTCTGCCTCAAATGAGGATTTGAACTGTCATTCTCGGCAAGGCAAGGAAAACCGCCTGGTTTCCTGCTCCATTTACCCACAAACACTGATAGTGGGTTGCACTTACCTTTGCTCTCCTCTCTTCTCCATGATCTCCATGATCTCCAAGCGGTTGGAAGTAGGTGGTAGACTTTCCACCGTTAGATCATAAAGAAGGACTAAGATCAAAGGTACTGTCAAAGATCTGTGGTTTCCCATAACAACAAATGTGTGATATAACACATAACATAAACTCAGCTACAGGTTAAATAACTTAGTCATCAGTACATCAAAATACTAACAATATCTCCGCCATCAAACATATACACCTTCTTCTAGGATCCTCCAATCTTCATGAAATTTTAGTCATTGCTTTATCACAACTCAAGATACATTCCATTAAATTTTGGTGCCAAGTTACTGCTATTCGACCAATCAACTTCTTAAGTCAAAATATCACTTTATCACATCCTACCCACCTTAAAAGAAAATTCCATCCTCGGAATTAAGCCAGAAAACTCACTTTGTCACATCATATACATCTTAAAAGAACTTTCGTCCTCGAAAGTACACCATACTCATACTCCAAGGAAAACTATGATGTCTTCATCCACATGTAGGCACTATTCTATGTGTAACATATCTACAAAAGTTACCTAGAATCATGTATCCAAAGCACTATTAGGAGGTTTCAAAAGCATCTAGGGTGAAACCTCACTTTGTAGAAGGCTCAAACAAGGGTTTAGAAGCTTAGGTTATGTCATTACATATCCCATATATTAGGGTTGCATCCTTATCTTAACCCGTGCATTAGGGTTCCCACATCATATTACCATGTTCTAAAGGAATTAACTAGGATTAACTCATACATCAAGGTGCCACCAACATTTTATTTAGTTCATTGTTAGAACATGTTCATCATTGACATATGCCTTTTAGGAGGGAGTTAATTAAAGCTAACCCACTTTATCCATCTAGTTCATATCAAGGTGTCATAAGCATTATGTTGTGCTAACTTTCAAACTATATTTTCATCATTATTAAGCACTAAGCTTAACACCTTGTGTAACATGTTTCATTCATATGATCTTATTCCATTGTTCATAAAACTGTAACATTACTAGTGAGTTCATCAAAAGATTAGCCAACAATTTCACATTATGATCATTATTCATTTACATGGTTAACCACATATTGATAAAGATCTTTAAAACATCTATAAGTTTTCCATCAGGTCGCATCTATATGTTACATGTCAAGATAAAACCATGTTTTTACTTATATTACACCATGGTTGTTCTAAACAAACTTATACAAGTGGCTCCTCAAACACATAGCAAAACATCATCTAGTCCAACTGAGGTTATCCTGACCCATATCATGAGGGTGGTGCCATGCTCAGCCTCTCTGAGCTAACTCAACTCTATGAGTATCTCATATGCACATACCTTATCCTTCCTCCCTTAGTCTAGGGTTCTAGGATTACCTCATTGGCACTAGCGATAGCTTCATTATCTCTAGCCACATAGCACAAAACAAAACATGATACAACATACTATTCATAAGTCTTCTACCCATGAAACATGCTTACCGAAAACTCTCTTATACATGCAACCACTGGATCCCTATGCGGGAAACCACCAACCCGAGCATGAGGCTTCACATAAACTAACATAGCTACCTCCTCCAGGGTCTTGGGCTCTCTCCCTCACCCAGATGGCAGGCACTCATATTGATATTCACATGTTCATATAACCAGCCTCTCTCTGTCTCTAGGGTTTGGTCCTCCCAAGGACATCTAGGGTTCACGAAAACTATAGGAATCATACAGAAAGCAAGTCAACTCAATCACTCAGGAGTAGTCTAGTTTAGGACATATCATATCACATATCTCATATTTCTCATATCGTGGAGTCAAGGTTCTCTGACCTTCTCCCTGTGGGTCTCGCTCTCTCTTGAGCTAACCCCAAGACTGGTCCCAACACTAGAGGTCCTCCTTTGTAAAAGAGTTTGAGGCTCATGCTGACTCACATCTTCTCTTAACTTAGCTTATCTTATCTCATAAAAGAAGGCATACTTGCATCATCAAAACTCATCTCAAATCCTCAAAAACAAACATATATCATCATAACCATCTTATGTCATCTATATAAGACTAACATCATATCATCAAACTTATATCATCTATTCCATCTATCATATATATCAAAAAGGCTCTAGACATCTAATCTAGAACTACACTCTCTTCTAGACTGATGTCATTCACTTTCACTTAGGTTGCATGACCACCTCCTACTTGTACATGTGTGGGGACACATTTTTGTAATACATATACATAATAAAATATTATATAGTTTTTCTTCGATAAAACAAGCGTCAGAGAAAACTATCGAGGTTAGATTCGTTTGGAATCAAAAACCAAATCCAGAAACGAGTGTCCCACACATAGTAGAGAGTACAGTGTCATGAAAACTAGTGAAAAGGGTGAGAACAAGGGGTAGACTAGTGTAGCTACTCTAGACAACGAGCTCCATATGTATAGGGTTTCTCTTCCCTTGATGCACGTCGTTTCCAAATAGTGCAACGTCCCATACTGCTGCACTACAAGGAAAGAACGACATCTAAGGACTTGCTACTCAACAAGCACTAGTCTAGTCCTAGTTCTCAGACATCTAGGTGCTAACCTAGAGGCTAGGTCAGATCTAGTCTCTAAAAGACGACTAATCTAACCCTAAAAGATTATTACGTTCAAGATTCTTTGGTTTTGAGTTGCATAATGAGAAAATGTCAGGCTTTGCTATTGTTCATGCTCTGATACCACCTGTGACGTCCCCGGATTTTCTAAAACTTAATCTGATGTGTGACGTCCAAATTGAAACCCTCACCTCAGCGAGAATCCCAATTTAAACATCCCACATAAGGCTAAGAAGAAGAAAATCAGAGGAAGTCAGAAGGAAACAATCAGTAGCACATGTACATGAACAATAATAAAACCATACACACATATTTACCATTCAACATATAATTACAACATGAATTGTTACAACATTTGATATTATATATTGAAAGGTAAACTTACATATACATGTACTACATCTAAACAACAGGATCTTAAGACAACAGGTCCACCTATACATCAACTCGCCACACAACTCTCAACTATCCTGGATCTTCAAGAGCATAACCACAACCTAAACAAAAGATTACATGCGGTACACGTCAGCACAATATTTCATGAATATTGTACTGAGTACGCCTACATGTCTTTTTATATACCTCTCATCATATCTTGGCAATAAGATAAAACTAATATACTTGGCAGTATCAGAAGAAATATAAGAAAATCATATACTTGCACAAAGATGTCCATCAATAAAAGAGAACACATATTTTAGGCACATTTTCCATTATATATCAAGGCCTTTATGATCACAACCAAAGAGTTAGATCATCTGTACAAGGTGACCACTACCAAAGAGTTAGGTCAGACCACTACCAAAGAGTTAGGTCATATGTACAATGTGACCACTACCAAAGAGTTAGGTCACTTCCAAGCACACTACCAAAGAGTTAGTGCTTTCATATAATGGAACATATATATTATGTTTCATGTGTTCATAGTAGTAATCATAGAAAATCATGCAACATATCATACAAGAACAATCATTTCATCCAATATCATATGCCAAGTATTTTACTACACATATAACACAAGCATATTGTATAATAAGCCAAGTAAGAGGTAATGGCATACCTTCCAAAGAGATAGATCATACTAAACACATATCACTGATGTCAACTATAAGCTTGGTCAAACCTGATCAAAACAAGACCATATACTATCATCAGGTTCTCATCTTATTATATCTCATCTTAACCCTAATTATGTCCATTAGGGTTTCTCTTATCTCATTATGGTATTCTCATGATTACTTGTATTCTTGTCTTAGAATTATCATACTGATGTCATATTCTAGATTATAGTTCATTAACTGGATATACTCCTGTTTCACATTATCATGTGAACATATTTAACATTATGTCACTTTTATTAACCATCTTAAGATTACATCACTTTTATTAAGGGTGCTCTTCATATAACATGAATTTCGTGCATCAACACTATAATCACTGATATTAGATAGATTACAGACATGAAGATGGATTGACTGACACTTTATCATTATTTTCAACCATCGTTTGATATTTATTATCCATGAAACAACTATATCAAATCTTACATGGTATTACTAAGATTACTGCATCAAAAGACTGAAATGATGGTTCCATGTTGTTGTACACATTTTTCTGAGAATTTTGGTACCTTATTTGTATTTTTCTGATAAACATGCTATTTTATATGAATTATAGAAGATTTGTGAGTTTTACCTTTTTCGGCCTATCCGGCACTGCCACTTGTCGACTAAGGTGCGCTTCACTTCACCTGGTTTGCACTGGGTCAGCCGGACTCATGATTTAATTACTCTGGACCCGGTCTGGTTGGCTTGGTCTGGAGCTGGGTTTGGTTCTGGACCACCCTCTCCTTCTCGTTTCCGTCTTCTTGCGATAGCACGGCTTGACGCCCGCTCCGCGTGCGCCGCCGGCACGAGGCCAACTCAGGATGCTGCTGCGCTCCTGGTCCTAGGCCGCCGCTCGACTCCAGCCCGTCTGAAGAGGCTCCATCTCATCGGAGTCCTCGAGACACAGCCGCCGCCTGCAGTCTCCTTTGTTGCCCACCATCAGGTCCGCGAACTGCTGCCGCCGTGCACCTCTCCTGATCTGAGATCAGGCTCCACGATGCCACGAGATTCCATCTTGCTCAACACTTCGCCAGCCCGCCGACGCCCCTGAGCGTTGCCCACAACCTGCGTGGGTGCCACCTGCACCCTTGCTGTGCGCCGCCAGCCTAGGGCCTCCCTCCAGAGTGCCTGGACCCGGTCTTCGTGCTGCGCGGCTCCCTGCTCAAAGTGGTGATGTCGAGGCAGAGCAAAACTGATGAGGAACCGATAAAGCCTTGCTCCTCCTCAACGCTTTGCCTCCGCGAGAAACTGTGGCTCATCCTTGCAGATCCGACAGAGATGCCAACTGCTAGCTATTGCCATGATGGGAAAAAAAGATATAACAGGGAGATGCCTAGAAGCCTCCTGATCTCATCGTCCTCCTCCTCTTTTGCAAAGGTGGGTTGTGTACAAGAACCACCATAGAAGCTACGGGGGATGCTAGGATGACTGGGTTTGGAAAGGAAGTCTTAACTTCCTTGGCTCCTCAAGTCCGTAGGGTGCATCCACCGTGGGTATTCCTCCGTGGGTTCTGTCCCCAACTAGCACTAGGCATGACTAGCTTGCTCCTCATCGTTGGTGTCCTCCTTCCTCGAATCCATCTATCCTTCTTCTTCGTTCTTCGTCCTCCAACCTATTCTGTCTGCACTCAAATGGGGAGGCGAGAGAGAGAAATCGAGATCGTGATCTCCCAAGAGGTCTGCCTCAAATGAGGATTTGAACTGTCATTCTCAGCAAGGCAAGGAAAACCGCCTGGTTTCCCGCTCCATTTACCCACAAACACTGATAGTGGGTTGCACTTGCCTGTGCTCGCCTCTCTTCTCCATGATCTCCATGATCTCCAAGCGGTTGGAAGTAGGTGGTAGAGTTTCCACCGTTAGATCATAAAGAAGGACTAAGATCAAAGGTACTGTCAAAGATCTGTGGTTTCCCATAACCACAAATGCGTGATATAACACATAACATAAACTCAGCTACAGGTTAAATAACTTAGTCATCAGTACATCAAAATACTAACAATATCTCCGCCATCAAACATATACACCTTCTTCTAGGATCCTCCAATCTTCATGAAATTTTAGTCATTGCTTTATCACAACTCAAGATACATTCCATTAAATTTTGGTGCCAAGTTACTGCTATTCGACCAATCAACTTCTTAAGTCAAAATTTCACTTTATCACATCCTTCCCACCTTAAAAGAAAATTCCGTCCTCAGAATTAAGCCAGAAAACTCACTTTGTCATAGGCCCCTTGATAAGCAAGACTGAGAATTTTATGGCTATACTCATGTGATTCAATATATGATATGTGAATTCACATACATCTCAGGCAGTCTGCTCTAGGTCAGGGAACATAGATTAAATGTTGAAGAGGATGACGTTCCATGCCTCGAGTTCAAACTGGATGTCAACGGTAAAGGAACTATACGATCACTATAACACTAATCACAAATTGTAGGTTGAAGTTGTTCTCCAACTTCCTAAGTTACTTGGGTAGCAATGATGAGTTACTAGATTATTCTCATTGCTTGTGATGTCATAAGTTGTTATGAACATTCACTACCAATGTAAATTGGAACCAGCAGGGTCACACACATAAGATACCCCTGGAAGAGGAGATTGTCCATGAATGATGTTTATATTGAGACTAAAGATGTTTAGGTACTCAATTAAACATACAATTGACTGACTAGATTTAGAACTATCAAGTTTAGTTGTTGAACTAGCTAGTTAGAGGGTCATGTTGATTGGAGACTGCATTGGCAATGTCAAGACTGCCAACTAATTGGTTCACCCTTGTGAACTGATCGACTGGTGTGTTCCAACCGACCAGTTCACTTGGTGAAACAGGCAGCTCATAGTCCTTCGAACTGTGGAAATTGGGATTTTCCCAGTTGGAGGAAAACTTTCACATTACACTTGTTCAATTCACTTGGAATAAGGATTAATCTTTGAATTAATTGGAAATGATTGAGGAAAATCAATTATAGGCAAGTTTGGGAAGTGAAACGACCAATTCACTTAGTGAACTGACTAGTTCACACTCCCAACTAACCGATTCACTAATGAACCATCGGCTCACCTTGCCAAATGACCGTTTCAATTGTGAAATGATCGGTTTGCATGTCATAGTGCAAGTTATTCATGGAATTTTTAGATCCTTCTTCTCCCGAACAGTCTGGGAAACCTAAACCTACCCTCTACTATAAATAGAGGGGTAATAGGGGATTCTTAGAAAACACAACTCAAAACAACAATTTCTCTACAAATTTGTTGTCCTCTCTGGTTCTGGTAACTAAGAGAGATCAAGCAGGTGCTACCTGACTAGGGAGGAACAATGAGGGAAAGACAACTACAAAAAAGCAGTTTGAGTTTGGGAGAGGAGGTTGGTGCTAGTACACCAATAGAAGGGTCGTCTCCTTCCTTCCAGTTCATCTAGAATGGGAGGAGTTCGAGGTGGTCCATGTGGACTATCTGTTGAGGTAGGAGATGTCTACTTCTCAGGAGGACACAACAGCCAAAGTCTGTGGTGGAGGCCAGAGTCCTTGGCAAAGACCAGGAGCTGCACAAACATCATCTCAGACATGGCATTGAAGACCGCACATGGCTATGAGGTATTGTCGCTGGGCAAGCCCCAGGACCAGGTATATCTCACTAAAACCATCCTTCCCATTACATAGTCGTTGATGCAATCTTCTGTTATAGGTTAATGGCCAGTAAATTTTTTATTTCTGCTGCCTACTCTGAGTCCATAAAACCCAACAGTATATCAACTGTGGAAACACATCCCACTATCACATAGACAACGAGGTGTTACGCGAAAATGTGCGGAAATCACCATAAACCACAGATTACCAAAAACACAGGTTAATTAAAACCAATCGCAGAAAGTGGAATAATTGAGAAACTATTACATTTGGGTCCTCCTCCTGCGAAGAAACAAGTTATATAAACATTACAAGATCTTGACACATGTCCACAGCTTAGGAGATCAGCTGTCCTGTCATCACACAAGTTCATCACCTGTTTATACATACATAAAGGCCCACATCCAGCTAGCAGCAAGATATACAAAACATCAACAGCTATACATCGTGAAACATCGTCAAAACACCTCCAAGGACCTGAGAGTACAGGGATGACTCTAGACTTTACTACAAAATGACCAAACAACAACATATTTATCTCTTGCCTTCTACTGCTCTTCTTGCTGCTTGACCGCAACTCCGTGACCACCACCACATCTAGCTCGACCACCTAAATAGGTTATAAACCAACAGGGTGAGAAACACAGTCCCAGGGAGAAGCATAACTCCCCGCCAAAACCATAAAACCTCAGAAAGATTAAAGTAATAGCAGCAGATAACTGATAAAAGGTATATCAAGAGCAGTCTATATAGAAAAGCTATTCATACCATGAGGCTTACCATATCTACGGAAGACATATAACCCAATATCTCTTTATGGAACATGATTAATAAGATAAGATTTATAAGATCTTACCACATAACATAAGGAACGTATACACAACTGTAAGTATAACAAGATCAAATACTCAAGCAAGGCTTCAAACAATGTTCTGTGTTTTTCCTTAAGCAGTAAATACTATTCGGCTGGATTATGTATTATTATGCCCTGAGGAAGTGAGCCGTACTGCTCAAATCCAACCTTCAGTTGCGAAACCCAAGCCGGTGCCATACAAGGTCAATGGAAGATCCGAACTCCATGACCTCCCACCTCGAGGTTAGTGCACGAGTACAACATAAGTAGGACCGTAGTCTCATGCTTAAGTGGCCTCAGCCACAGGGTCAGGCTACCCTTTCCCTAGCCCACCTTGGTACAGGTATCGACGCTAGTGAAACTGAGCCACAGGCTTGTTCACCGTGCTCTGAGCCATGAACGCATTCATGCTCCCATATCACATATCCTGAGCCATGGGTCTATTCACCATGCTCTTAACATATTTGGGCTACGGGCCTGAATGCGCACCCTGGAGTCTACAACCAAAGTTGCACTCTTACCTCCTCACTTTAGGCTAGGAGAAACCTCGCATACTCGACAATATGTGCTCCGGGTTAACCCGCAGGAGAACCCGTTTCACCATCACCAGCTCCTGACGATGATGGATCTATGGCCAGGGAAAACTACATGAAGGTTCATCTATATTTTAGTTAACATATTTTAAGTGGATTGCAAGATTCAACCAAGTTGTATAACATGCAAATTATGACAAGAATAAACAACATGAGACATACTATCATGCTTTTACAATAATCAACATCATCCTGATCCACCACAAGGATCCAACATTACATGTTACCACTTGGCCTCTTGCCAATCATCTAGATCCATTACAAGGATCATCACATTGCCATGGGATCTCAATCCCTCACCACATAGTGTCATTGCCTTTCAAGGCTTCATCACCACGGGATAACAATCCCAGCACTTTAGCCAAACTCAGGTCCTCAGACTAAAACACATCATGCATGTTATCTCATTATCAAGAGTAACCATCAAAGAAGTGTTACTCAAACACACACACACACACACACACACACACATATATATATATATATACCTCATAGCCCTTATTCCTGGATATGCAACTATATGAGTCACCTGCATGGTTAGTATGCACAATCATCATGGATTAACAGAAGATTCATGTTATCAACATAGGGTAACATTGATGATTATATATGTTATCATTCATGCCTCAACTTGTGACCATAGACATAGGTCATATCATTAAGCAAAGTGTCTTATGTTCTTACCATTTCCTTAGCATTATACATGTAATCCAGATGGTCATAAACAAAGGTAATGGCATGTCGAGTTACAAGGATGCATTCTACTATAACGATTACCATATGCAAAATGTGATAGCATGAAACAAGATCTAGCATATCGATTTCCATAAGAGACAAGACTCTCTCTAGAAGTTCCCACTACCCTCACAAGAAGTGTGATGGGTAGGGAACCCTTACTAGAGGTAGCATCGACAGGGTACTCTCCCATATCGCCCAACACTCACGACACATAACGGTCGGCTACATATTGGTCCAGCATACAAAAAGGGTATCGGGCTACTATCTCAGGATGTATCAGGCACCTAGACATATCGTGCAATGCTGTGTCGAACACTACATGCATATTGGGCAACCCAGGCATAACGGAAACTAGCATATCGTGCAGCTAGGCCCAAAGGGCATGCCATGCAACCAACTGCTAACGGGCAACAAGGGCGGGCAGCTCAGCCAAAGAGGCATATCTGGCAACGGCGTGTCGTGCAACGGTGCATCAAGCACATGGTTACCATCTCAGATTAAGAGTATCAGCCAACATCTCTCACAAGGAGTAATGTCCAAGGATGCAACTAAAACGATCAGCAAGGAACCTATCGTTCAACCAGCCTATCCATGACCTATCGGCCGACACAAGGCAAAGACTATGGTGTGACGCCCGTCACAAGGTCAGCCCACAAGCCCCCTATCGCTCAAGGTGTAACAACATTGAGTAACCACCTGAGCTAGGCGTGCCATTCAGGATACTCAACCATGTGTGATGCCTACCACCAAACAAAGCTAAGCATATCGGGCAGGGTAAATAGCATTGTGTGACGCCCGACACATAAAAGGTCAAGGACCAGGGTGTATCACCTGACACAACCACAACAACATAATGTCCAAGGCTCTAGGTCAAGAGGGGTATCGGGCAACATCAACCCCAAGGCCCTATCGGCCAAGATGCAAACCAACAAGGTCATCACCAACCTCAAGCACAAGGGCACCAAAACACTAATGGATCAAGAAGATGGCTCACCTCTCAACAACTAAGAGAGAGGGGTCTTGCACATCCCTTATCACCAATCGAGAAACACAAGGAACAACCACCACCAAGCTCACCTTTCAAGTCCATGGTGAGAGGAGGGTGTTTCTCAAGAAACTAGAACATAAGCTCACCTATCAACTTAAACGAGAGAGGGGTATTTCCCATATTACTAGAACTCAAGCTCATTCCTCTAGACCAAGGAGAGAAAGGAGTGTTTCTCACCAAGAAACCCTAGAACATAGGTTTGTCCAACAAGGTGCAACTAAGCAAGAAACTAAACTAGCAACATACATAGCCGAAAAGATCACAAGAAAGCATATAAGAACATAGGAGAGGTAGTATAGTTAGGGTTAGGAGTTATGTAACCCACCTCAAGCAAGCTCCAAGCTCCTAGCACCAAGCTCCTAGCACCACCACGGAAGGAGAGCAAGGCACTCAAGGGTTCGGACACCACTTGAGGAAGACGGAGACTCCAAGAAGGATCGACCACCAAGCTTGCAAAGGAAGCGAGGGTTGTTGGGATTTAGGGGAGGCAGAGAAGGCAGTGGAAACAAAAATTTTCTCCCCCAAACCCAGAACAAGGAAACGCATCAACGTCTATATAATAGGAAAGGATGGTTTGTGGAATCATACCTTATCCCGAGGCTTGCTCGGCGACAATACCTCGCGCCTTGCGCGGTCTTCACCTCCGGTCTTGGACGGTGTTTGTGCAGCTCCTGGTCGCACCGGGACTGACAACTCCTCCTCTCACCGGACTGTCGGGATTGACAGTTGTCCTCCTGAGTGGCAGAAACCTCCCGCCTCTGAAGTAGTCCACACAGACCACCTGGAACTCCACACTCCTTGTCCCACAAGGAAGTGGAAGGAGTCGCACCCTCCTATTGACGTACTAGTCGCCAACACACTCTCCTGCCTCCAGTTGCAACTGCAGTTGTCCTTCCCTTACTGCACCTCCCTTTGTGGGAAGCACTTGCTCGGGCTCTCTCTCAGTTACCAAAACTAGAGAGAACGACAACTTTGCAGAGCAACTGGTTGCACTGAGTTGTACTTTTAGAAGCCCCCAATACCCCTATATATATAGGTGGGTCATGGGACAGGGTTCTCTGTCCCCGACAATATGGGACTAAAGGCAGGAGTAGAAGGGTTCGAGATTTTCCACAAAAGCAACCAACTCGCAACCTGAACCGATCAGTTCACAAGTGAAACAGTCGGTTGGGGACTTGAATCGATCAGTTAGAGCACCAACTGATTGGTTGGGACCCATGATCCGATCGGTTCACTTTTGAACCGGTCGGTTTGTGGTCCTGGTCGGTTCCCGATTGACTTTCCTTCTTTCGTTTCTAATTGGTATCGAATACCAATCCTTGTTCCAATCAAATTGGGCAAGTGAAATGCAAGGAAAATTCTCACTGACCTGACTTTCCCAACTTGCTCGGTTGCACCAGTTGAACCGATCGTTTCAACACTTGAACCGATCGTTCCACTCTGACCATGAGCTGATTGACTCAACACTTGAGCCGACCGGTTCAGCAACCTCAGCCGACCGGTTCAACACTTGAATCGATCGGTTGGGAGTGCAGGTTGTGCATCAGTCAATTGTGATTTCAATCAATCTGACACTCCAATCAATATGTCCAACACCTTGAACATTATGATATTTGAGCTATCAATTAATTGAGTGTTTAATTGAACTACTAAACTCCTTTAGTAATCAATATAAACGTTGCTTGTGCACAAAAATCCTCTTCCAGGTTAAATCCTATGTGTGTGACCCTGCAGGTCCATTTCACATTGGCAGTGAAAGTCCATAACATTTATGACTTCACAAGCAAAGAGCGGTGCCTAGTCACACATCAGTGCTACCCAAGTGAAAGTAGAAAGTTGGAGAACAACTTTCAATCCTACAATCCGTGAATGGTGTTACAGTGAATGTATAATTCCTTTGTCACTGATATCCTGAATGAACTCGAGGCATGGAACAGTCATCCTGTCAAGGTTCATTCACTTTCTTAATCGCAGAGTAGATTGAACGAGATATGTATGGCATCAATATCACATATTGATTCACACATGCGTGCGCACGCCTATCTCAATCCTACTCATCAAGTGGCCTTGGATATCAAACTCCCTCAGGAGGGACAAATCCCATATCTATCACTCACCCCTCAAAAGCCCCATGTGTCAAAGCCACCCAATCATCACCTTTATAACAACCCATGTTTCAGGACTACATTTGATGATGTCAAAGTGTGCCCAACGACATGTGTTGAGTGTAGTGATTTCAGGTCAAAGAATCACACTCACCACCATCACTATGAGTATTGACTGTGACTACCATGTTATGGTTCCATGTGTCAAACTCACGGTGGGTCTTTTTGGTACACTTTTTCTCTAACAACTACCTATGTGTTTGGTTTGATATCTCTATATCATGACTAATGATATTCTATCATCAACCAACACCACAATCTAGTCTTGTGTGTCATTGTTGTCTATCTACCTTCCACAATGACATCCGACTAGGGACATAACAAGAATGTAGAAACTCTTAGCATCTGTATGATCTCAGCGTTCATGTCCTTAACCTGAAGGCATACGTCATTGAGTATTGTCATTCTCTAGACATTCAATCTGTTCTATCACTATCTCATATGACTGAACCAGAAAGAATTGGAAGCTTGCCTTTGATGTTAATCAAATCAATCTTAATGTATCCCACCAATCATCCCATGATTGGCTCTTAGGGCATACATATCAACAGACTCCCACTTGCACTGTGAGCCAATCACCCTTGAATCATATTGATAGTGATCTTCAAAACATGTCCCACATGTTACTGTGCTCTAGTACGAATATAGTGAGTAATGGCAACACCTTGCCAAAGTCAGTATAAATTGCATGTCTCACATCTCTTCGTTGTACGTCACACGCATGAGATGGATTTGCCGTAATATGCGATCTAGTATTCCTTTGCTAACCTTTAGCCACATTGCATGATCAAGGATTCCATACTTTTCATCAATGAACAAAATATCTATAAGTTCATCTCATGAACTTCCAGATCCATATAGTATCCACTGCTGTTCTCTAACGCATAGATACTCGGCATTTCCTTTTAAATGGTTTTATTGGAACACTTCCAATTATCAACAAACTTTCACTTTTATATATCCTATATATATTTTGTGATTAATTTTCTATCCTTTCGGATGTTTGCATCAATGTAACTCTTTACATTGAATTCTTCCTTATCTCCATAGAACTAGTACTTCCCAAGTACTTATCAAGTTCTCATGGTATTCCAATAACCCTTACTGGAAGTAGACATACATCCACTCGTCATGTCCCACATACGAGTTATCAGGATGAGCACATCATATTGTCATGTCATACATACAAAATGATGAATGCATTTTATTCTTGCCATGCAAGATAATGGGATGATTACATACATGATAGATCCTTATCTATTCTTAGTGTTCCCATTCTTCATAAGAATTGGACACTTGGCCTTGGGATACTAACTACATGTAACACGGATAAGTTTTCTCCCACTGAATCTATGCATACTGAACCCTTCAGTACAGATTGCCAATGTATGCTTTCTCTTTTCAGGTCAAGAGGTTTTTCAAGAACTATCTCTATAGATCTCTATTCCTATCACATAGGAAACATCTCTATCTTCCTTAAAGATAATTTCCACTTTTGGATTTCCATTCTAGAACATTTCCATTTCACATCAACATGTGGAATGTGAATACACTCCCACTAAATCACAGATCCCTTCTTTGTCTTTGACATATCAGTCAAACCCTTCGACTATATCATCAAAGTAAAGATCCAATTCTGAGTTGCTTGTACTCAATCAATCACATTGATTAGTCCATTGTAACTTATTGACTTCATTTGTATTAGTGGATTCATAAACCTTATAGGTTGTGTCACGTACACATCCTTGTTTTATTCCTCATAGGAATGCGGTTTTAGTATCCATATGCAAAATGTCTTAGTCATTAAGTTGCAATCAACAAGCATCATCCTTCTCAAAAAATGTTATCCATGTGTCTTAACACTTAAGACTCATTTGCACTTATGGATTTCATCCAATGAGTGCTACCATCAAGGTCATACCTTATGGTTCACATGGAAATCATTTAGGATGTAATGATCATAAATCATAACTCAAAATTTGGTTCCTCATATTCATCCAGATAGTTGACTCATCACATGAACAACTCATCACATAGATAATTGAGATGTATCTGTTAAGGATATAAGAACTCACAACCCTTGTGATTCTTAATTTCCTTTATTAGTGTGGGGTATTCTTTTATTAAGAAGAATTCAGTTATTCGATAATCATTCTCTAACTCCTTAGAGTATGATTCCTTCTTGATTTAGACATCACCATGCCTTAATCATGAGTTCACTATGATACACTATCATAATCACTCATAAGGATCTCAAACATTTAGTCCAAGTATTTCATTCATTGATCTCGTCAAGAATTAACACTTTACCAAATTTGCACTTCATCTATGACAATCTTGAACACTTCAAGATATTCATATTGGTATTTCTCTAAACACCATTTGAAGTATTAGCATTTGTTCCAATAGGTATGTAAATACATCACATGTATCATACCTAATAGGATAATCATTCTCCCACTACCATTAGTGAAGATTGATTAATCATGTACAAGAGATTCATGTCTCTTACTGATTCTCTAACCAAAAGAGTCTAGATTTATCCATCATATGGAAACTATAAATGAATTTCTCATGATTGATGCTAATTTGATTGTTTGAGTTATCAATAACTTTAGGTATCATTTTATCTTATGCATACCATGTATCATAAGATAAACAAGGCATTTCCACAAAGATCATATCTTTAAGATTTAAACATCAACTTTATTAATTGCCATCATTGTCATACAATATGCAATAATAAAGTGTTTCTATCTTATGGCAATATATGAAACAGCAGTTCTCAACTCTATTTTGTGCCCTTTAGGCTAAAATAAACTGAAAGATACTCCTATCTATGGCAGCAACACTTTCTCCAATGATGGGTACTTCTTTCTTGGTCCTTTCAAAAAGGCCATCACTTCTTTGCGGATCTTGCATATCATATATGACATATCCATATCTTGGTATCATATACCTCAGATAAAGAAGTGGTTCATTTCATGATACCTTAGGTGGAGATCTCCATCCCCTCCTTCATCTTCTTTTGTTCTTCCAGATATAGAGGGCAATTCCCTCATACACCCTTTCCCCATGTGCCTTGAGGCCGAAGACGGCTTGGATTGCTGGCTAGCATCAGAACACTTCTTTGCTTTGCCCTTATCCTTTCCCTTAAGAATTACCTTTTCTTTGATCACATCAAAGATTTATGGTTTGTCTTTCTTCATCTTTGCCTCTACTATCCTCAACATGTCCAACAACTCTGTCAACACTTGTCAAAGTTGTTCATGTTGTAGTTTATCATGAATTGTATGATTCTCACAACATTTGCAGTATCATACCAATAGCCAACTCTTGGCTCAGAGGGAATCCTTCTTAGTTAGGTTTTCCACATACCCAATCACATTGAGTGTGTGAATACCTTACTGGATCTCCTTCTGTCATGATATACTAGGACAGTGTCTTGGAGACATCATGTGTCTCATGTTGTCTCTGCAACTCACAGTTCAGAGAACACAACATTAAGCACTCCTCATCAATGTCAACCTCGGTATGCTTCCATAAGCATACTTTCAGCTATTGATGTGGTGGGATTGAGTTCATCTGGTCTTGGTATAACTAGGACTTAGTGCTTTCGCTCTTTGAGAACACTTCTCATCATCCTAACCAGTCGTGGAATTATTCCCATTTAATTTGTTGGTCTCAAAGACCGATCGCAAATAAAGTGATTATTGTTGATTAACCATTTATTTCAACAAAAGGAAATATATGCAATTTTAGTCCAAAAACTCATTTTTGACTTATTTGATTGATTTGAAAAGTTGACGATAAAATTAGGCCTTTAATTAATTATCGCTCCCACTATTTTTGTTCAAATTGATAGCCCTCACCATCAATTCGGAAGATTGCAGCGTACAACCTTCTAGTGGGCAAGATCCTGAAATCCTCTAAGCCATGGACCAGCTAGGGTTGTCACCCACAACATAGATCTCTCAGGTAGGCAACTCCTGCCAATTGCATCATATGCAACTCTTGATAAGATGTCATATGCAACTCCTTGCCATGATCATCTCCATGCCTCAAGGTGCTAGATCCCATCTAGATCACCTTGTTAAGTCCGACCCAAAGCAAACACGATGAATATGCACCCTGCTAGGGCAGACCCACATATTCATCCTTCACGCTTCCACGAGATAGACAGTGCACCACGCTAGGGCGTGCCCACACTTGGTCGATCAAGCTTTTCATGTGTGTCACATTTGGAAGGAATCTAAAACTTAATATTTAATGAGGGATTTGGTTTTTATATACATATACATATCCAATCACCACAATACATAGTATGTATCATATACATGCTATATCCCACAAAACATGCACAAACGATAAAAGCGATGATTATGGCCATCCTAATGTGATTCCTAGAGCTAAGAGGAATCACGGTCATCTTGGTCTACATCACATGCAACCTTTACAAGATGAACTCGGTGCTTTGCCTTCGGAGTAGATCAACTCATCACATGATTGACTTGCTCGTTCTGGCCTGGTCGTCTGGGTGCCACCAGCCGATCGGTTGGCTCCTACAACCGATCGGTTTGCCAGGTCATCATGCATCTGGTCATGGCCGCCACCCGCTCGTCTCACTCCTCGAACCGGTCATCAACCGATCAGTTCACTCCTTGAACCGACCATCTGGAACGTCAACCGACCGGTTGACGCCTTGAATTGATCGTCTCAGCTATCGTCAGGATGTCTGCCGGTCTTCGACATAATAGGAAATAAAATCTATTCTAATATTACATTACTTAAAAGAAGAAACCCCGAGTTACATTCGGGGGGAGCAAAGGTAGGAAAAAATCTCAAATTATTTCGAGTTACATCAGGAATAAGAGAGGGAAGATCGGTGCGCAGACCGAGATGCAAGCAACCACAAACAACCACACCCAGTAGCGGTTTATAGGCCATAATCATGCTACACACATCCACCACAAAACTTATTTAAGGGAGACGCGTATCGAGTGCATTAATAATACATATCATATATGTAATTGGGATTTGTGGATTTAGGATTGGACATGCATAAAGCCAATATTATTCGCATTGTATGCAATAAATAAAGGCGACAAACCAAAATCGATCATATCGATATTCCTAAATCATAGAACAGTTGACGTGGCTCTGATACCACTGTTAGGTTTTAGGGGAGGTAGAGAAGGCAACGGAAACAAAAATTTTCTCCCCCAAACTCGGAACAAGGAAACACGTCAACGTCTATATAGTAGGAAAGGATGGTTTGTGGAATCATACCTTGTCCCGAGGCTTGCTCGGAGACAATACCTCGCGCCTTGCGCGGTATTCACCTCCAGTCTTGGACGGTGTCTATGCAGCTCCTGGTCGCACTGGGACTGACAACTCCTCTCACCAGACTTTCGGGATTGACAGTTTTCCTCTTGAGCGGCAGAAACCTCCAACCACTGAAGTAGTCCACATGGACCACCTGGAACTCCACACTCCTTGTCCCACAAGGAAGTGGAAGGAGTCACACCCTCCTGTTGATGTACTAGTCGCCAACACACTCTCCTGCCTCCAGTTGCAACTGCAGTTGTCCTTCCCTTGTTGCACCTCCCTTTGTGGGAAGCACTTTCTCGGGCTCTCTCTCGGTTACCAAAACCAGAGAGAACGACAACTTTGCAGAGCAACTGGTTGCACTGAGTTGTACTTTGAGAAGCCCCCAATACCCCTATATATATAGGCAGGTCATGGGACAAGGTTCTCTGTCCCTAACAATATGGGACTAAAGGCAGGAGTAGAAGGGTTCGAGATTTTCCACAAAAGCAACCAACTCGCAACCTGAACCGATCGGTTCACAAGTGAACCGGTCGGTTGGGGACCTGAACCGATCGGTTGGAGCACCAACCGATCGGTTGGGACCCATGAGCCGATCGGTTCACTTCTGAACCGGTCGGTTCGTGGTCCTGGTCGGTTCTCGATTGACTTTCCTTCTTTCGTTTCTAATTGGTATCGAATACCAATCCTTGTTCCAATCAAATTGGGCAAGTGAAACGCAAGGAAAATTCTCACCGACCTGACTTTCCCAACTTGCTCGGTTGCATCAGTTGAACTGATCATTTCAACACTTGAACCGATCGTTTCACTCTGACCATGAGCCGATCGACTCAACACTTGAGTCGATCGGTTCAGCAACCTTAGCCGACCGGTTCAACACTTGAACCGATCAGTTGGGAGTGCAGGTTGTGCAGAATCAGTCAATTGCGATTTCAATCAATCCAACACTCCAATCAATATCTCCAACACCTTGAACATTATGATAATTGAGCTATCAATTAATTGAGTGTTTAATTGAATTGCTAAACTTCTTTAGTAATCAATCTAAATGTTGCTTGTGGACAAAACTCCTCTTCCAGGCTAAATCCTATGTGTGTGACCCTACAGGTCCATTTGACGTTGGCAGTAAAAGTCCATAACATTTATGACTTCACAAGCAAAGAGCGGTGCCTAGTCACACATCAGTGCTACCCAAGTGAAAGTAGAAAGTTGGAGAACAACTTTCAATCCTACAATCTGTGAATGGTGTTATAGTGAATGTATAATTCCTTTGTCACTGATGTCCCAAATGAACTCAAGGCATGGAACAATCATCCTGTCAACATTCATTCACTTTCTTGATCTCAGAGTAGATTGAACGAGATATGTATGACATCAATATCACATATTGATTCACACATGCGTGTGCACACCCATATCAATCCTACTCATCAAGTGGCCTTGGATATCAAACTCCCTCAGGAGGGACAAATCCCATATCTATCACTCACCCCTCAAAAGCCCCATGTGTCAAAGCCACCCAATCATCACCTTTATAACAACCCATGTTTTAGGACTGTGTTTGATGATGTCAAAGTGTTCCCAACGACATGTGTTGAGTGTAGTGATTTCAGGTCAAAGAATCACACTCACCACCATCACTGTGAGTATTGACTGTGACTACCATGTCATGGTTCCATGTGTCAAACTCATGGTGGGTCTGTCCGGTACACTTGTTCTCTAACAAGTACCTATGTGTTTGGTTTGATATCTCTATATCATGACTGATGAGATTCTGTCATCAACCAACACCACAATCTAGTCTTGTGTGTCATTGTTGTCTATCTACCTTCCACAATGACATCCGACTAGGGACATAATAAGAATGTACAAACTCTTAGCATCCGTATGATCTCATCGTTCAGGTCCTTAACCTGAAGGCATATGTCATTGAGTACTATCATTCTCTAGACATTCAATTTGTTCTATTACTATCTCATATGACTGAACCAGAAAGAATTGGAAGCTTGCCTTTGATGTTAATCAAATCAATCTTAATGTATCCCACCAATCATCCCATTATTGGCTCTCAAGGCATACTTACCAACAAGGGTGTCGTGCACCAATGGAGAGGGAGACTAAGGAACTAAAGGGATCCTTAGCAAGGGAAATGAAACACATATATAGAAGGGGATGGAGGAGAAACCAAGGTCAAACAAGGCAAGGTGTCGCCCACCTAGGGACACTTGTCCATGGGCAATGCCACCACTCTAGCATGTCTTAAACACATGTCCAAGGCCATTGCCACATGCAAGCATCAAGCACCAAGTGTCCACTAGTGGTGACACAAACGAGGTCACAGAAGGTCAAAGGGTCCATGGGCACCACACCCCCACACCATGGCCGACACAACCCTGGGCGACACACCACCAGGGCGACACACCTAGGCCGACACAAGCATGCTCTTTCCCGACACAAGGTCCAAAGAAGCAAGGGCAACACACCATAAGGCCCAACAAGCTCAACCAAGCCCAAAGGAACTCAAGCAACGAGCCCAAACCTTCCTCTCAATAGTAGAGGAAGCAAGGAGAGGGAGGAACACCTCACAAGGTGACAAACTTGCCCACAAACCCTAAACTTGGGTTAATTGCAAGTAGCACCTCCAACTCTCCACAAAGCACCAACAAACCCTAATCACCACTAAAGGTTATTAGCAAGAAACTAAGAATCATGGTTAAGCAAAGCAAACTGGATAAGCCCTAAATGGAGGTCAGGGTTTTTACAAGACAACCTCCTACAAAGGGATTTCGTCCCCAAAATCCAAAGAGAAAAGTGAGGGATACTTCCTCCTCATCTCTCCCTCAAGCTCCCATGTGGCTTCCTCAACGCCACGATGATGCCAAAGAACCTTCATAAGAACCGGGTCCTTCCTCTTCAGCTTCTTAACTCTTCTGTCAAGGATCGCCACATGACCTTCCTCGTAGGTCACATCTTCATCAAGCTCAATTTCAACTGGCTATATCACTATTCCAGAATCTGGATGACTTTTCTTCAACATACTGACATGGAACACCAGATGTAACCTGTGCAACTCTGGTGGCAGCTCCAACTCGTAAGCTATCTTGCCAACTCGTGCTATGACCGGGTATGGCCCCATATATCTTGGTGCTAGCTTACCCTTCTGGCCAAACCTTAGCACACCTTTCCACGGTGAGACTTTAAGATACACTTTGTCTCCTACTTGGAACTCCAAAGGTCGTCGGTGATTGTCTGCATAAGACTTCTTCCTGTCCTGTGCCGCTTTCAACTATTGCTATATCACCTTGATATTTTCTATCATCTGTTGTACTAACTCAGGACCCAAAAGCTGATATTCACCAGACTCATACCAACACAACGGTGATCTGCACTTCCTTCCATATAAGGCTTCATAAGGAGCCATGTCAATGCTCCGCTGATAACTATTGTTGTAAGCGAACTCTATCAAACTGAGATGCACATCCCAACTACCTAGGAACTGCAAAAGACAAGCCCGAAGGAGATCCTCCAAAGTCTGAATAGTTCTCTCAAATTGTCCATTTGTCTATGGGTGGAAGGCGGTACTGAACCTCAACTGCGTTCCCAATGCTTTGTGCAACTGTTCCCAAAAATGACTCATGAACTAAGGACCTCTGTCAGAAACTATCGTCACAGGCACACCGTGAAAACCTACTATCTCATCCACATATACTCGAGTGAGCTTCTCGGTTGTATACGTTGTCTTTACTGGTATGAAATGGGCAGACTTCGTCAATCTGTCCACTATTACCCAAATGGAATCATGATTCCTAGTTGTCCTGGGAAGACTAACTACGAAATCCATGGTTATATGATCCCATTTCCACTACAGTATCAGCAGGGGTTGCAATGTACCTGTCGGCTTCCGATGTTCAGCTTTGACTTGCTGACATACCACACACCTAGCCACAAACTCGGCTACATCTTTCTTCAAGTCGGGCCACCAATACAAGTCTTTCAGACTATAATACATCTTGGTGACTCCTGGATGCATAGCATACATCGACGTGTGCACTTCTTCGAGCACTAGCTTCCTCAGATCATCTACATTGGGGACCACCATCATATCTCGGTAGCAAACTAGTCCATCCTTGGACTCATGGAACCCATCATGCTTTTCGCTGCCAAACTCTGATCTGATCAACTGTACTGTATTATCGGTTTGTTGTGCATCTTTGATTTGCTATCTCAGCGAACTCAACTGTGCCTTCTTTGATGAAGAAGAAGACTTTTGGCTAAGCTCATCAACTACCACATTTGCCTTACCAGGATGATACTCGATGGTGCAGTCGTAATCATTGATTAACTCCATCCATCGACGCTGTCGCATGTTTAACTCATGCTGCGAAAAGATGTACTTCAGATTCTTATGATCCGTAAAGATCTGACCCATTTACCTGTAAAGATAGTGTCTCCAAATCTTTAACGCATGAATCACTGTTGCCAACTCCAAATCATGAGTCGGGTAGTTCTCCTCATGTTTCTTAAGTTGTCGCAAAGCAAAAGAAACCACATGATCTTCATGCATCAGCACACAACCTAAACCTTTCTTCGAAGCATCACAGAAAACAACATAGCCCTTTCCAGGCTCTGGCAGCACTAACAATGGAGCACTAGTCAGCTTTTCCTTCAAACTTTGAAAAGCTTGCTGACAACGATCATCCCAGGCAAAAGGTACATCCTTCCTAGTCAATTTCTTCACCGGCAACACAATCTCACTGAAGTCCTTGATAAACCTCTGGTAGTATCCTGCCAAACCCAGGAAACTATGTACTTCTGTCGGTGTCTTCGGATGTTCCCATTCTGCAACAGATTCCACCTTCTTCGGGTCCACTTTGACTCCTTCTGCAGATATCACATGACCCAAGAAAGTCACTTCTTCCAACCAGAAGTCACACTTACTGAACTTGGCATACAACTGATGTTGGAGAAGAAGAGCCAACGCTAGTTGAAGATGTCGCTCATGCTCTTGCTTGTCCTGGTATAGATCAAAATGTCATCTATAAAGACTACAACAAACTGATCTAGAAACACATGGAACACCCTGTTCATCAAATCCATGAAAGCAGCAGGTGCATTGGTTAGTCCGAATGACATGACCACAAACTCGAAGTGACCATCCCTCGTCCTAAAAGCTGACTTTGATATGTCATCCATCTTAATCCTCAACTGATGATATCCAGACCATAGATCAATCTTTGAAAACACTGTAGCACCCCAAGGCAACGTACTTGGTCGGATGAAACCTTTCTCCAACAATTCTTGCAACTACTTCTTAAGATCTGCCATCTCTACTGGAGCCATCCTATACGGTGTCTGTGCAACTAGCTACGTTCCTGGAATAAGATTGATCTCAAAATCAATCTCTCAGGGTGGAGGAACACCAGGGAACTCATCAGGAAACACACCCAAAAACTCTCATAGAACCGCCACCTCCTCAAGGCTAGGACCTTTCGCCTTGGTATCCACAACGGTATCCACAACGTGAGCTAAGAACGCCTCACATCCTTGTTGTAGCAACTTCTGTTCCACCATAGATGATACCAAACACGTCAAAAGAATCTTCCTATCTCCTTGTAAGATCCACTTTGCTCCATCATCAAACACAACCTGCTTGGAACCACAATCCAAAACAACCTTATACCTCTCTAAGGTATCCATCCCAAGGATAACATCAAAACCATGGATATCAAGTGGTATAAGATCCACTTGTATACTATGTCCCGAAAAAGATAAGACACAAGATTGACACTCTTCTCGAAGCATCGAGGAACCATCAAGAGGGGTTTCTAACAACAAGCTATCTTTCTTACAACTAACAGGTAAATGATAGTTCTCAAGCATACTATAGGCGATAAAAGAGTGTGTAGCACCCGGGTCAACTAGAACAGATATAAAGCAAGAAGAAGACATATTAGAATGAAATAACTCCATCTGACCTGTCACCACTCGCGGGTTGACTATCGCCTCCAACTGACTCATAGCATAGAATCGAGCCATTGCTTGCTGTCCACGTCCTTTGCTTCCTTGAGCAGACGATCCTGCTTGCAATGCTGGACCGCGTCCTCACCCTCTGCTACTACTGGGCTGCTGTCTATCTAACCCTCGTTGATTCTGCCTTGGCTACTGTGTCACTTCAACATCTCTATTTGGGCAGTTTGACCTCCAATGCCCGATCTGCCCACACAGATGGCATGATTGGTCTCGTTGTTGTGGCCTAGACGGCCCTGTTACTGCCACAGAAGCCGTACTATGTGCTTTTGACGGTAAAGAAACATAACCTCTTCCCTTACTCGGAGACCACTACGATGGAACACTGGAGCTTCTCATCACGGAAGGTGCTGAAAACCTTGACTTCTTGAAGCCACCAAACCTTTGTCCCTGGAACTGAGCAGACCGCTTCTTAGACATGGATTCTCTTTTCTCCCTGACTGACCGTTCGATTCTCCGGATAGATTCCACAAACGTAGAAAACCTCTCTCAGTTCTCCAACGTAGAAGCAGGTGTTGTCAGCTCAGCACTCAGACCCTTCTCAAAGCATCTAATCTGCTCTTCCTCTGTTGCTGCCATGTGAGGACAAAACCTTAACAGGTCCATGAACTTGGCTTCGTACTCAGTGATGTTCATCGTTCCTTGTTGCAGGCTCTCAAACTGACTGATCTTCTCACCCAGATACATCTTCGGAAAGTATCTGTTGACGAACTCGCTCCGGAAAACCTCCTAACCGATCACCTCACCAAGTCGCTTCTCTTCCTCGATGGCCCACCAGTGACCAGCACTACCTTTCAAAAGGTAGACAGCGTGCTTTACTTTGTCTACTTCGGGGATGTCGAGGATCCGGAAATCCTTCTCAAGACTTGTAAGCCACAAATCTGCATCCGTTGGATCAGCCGTTCCAGCATAATCTGAATCTCTGACTCAGCGAAGCCGCTCAAAGGTCTTCCCGATACCCGATGTTTCTCCATGGGGAGCATGTGTTCTCGGCGGAGGCACTGACAATCTTTCTACCATGAGATTCATCATAGCCATCATCTGCCCCATAAGATGTTGATAGGTAGGATGTTCAAGAATGGTTGGGTCAGGTTGGGGGACCTCAGGCACCCGATCTTCATGTGCCCGCCCTATAGCTCCATCAACTGATGCAGTATTGCTGTTCTCAACAGCATGTTCTTCATGGTTTTTAGACATACATAAAGGCCCACATCCGGCTAGCAGCAATATATACAAAACATCAACATCTATACATCGTGAAACATCGTCAAAACACCTCCAAGGACCTGAGAGTATAGGGATGAATCTAAACTTTACTACAAACCACCAAACAACAACATATCCATCTCTTGCCTTCTACTGCTCTTCTTGCTGCTCGGCCGCAACTCCGTGACCACCACCACGTCTAGCTCGACCACCTAAAAAGGTTATAAACTAGCGGGGTGATACACAAAGTCCCAGTGAGAAACATAACTCCCCGCTGAAACCATAAAACCTCAGAAAGATTAAAGTAATAGCAGCAGATAACTGATAGAAGGTATATCAAGAGCAGTCTATATAGCAAAGCTATTCATACCATGAGGCTTACCAGATGTACGGAAGACATATAACCCAATATCTCTTTATGGAACATGATTAACAAGATAATATTTATAAGATCTTACCACATAGCATAAGGAACGTATAAGCAATTGTAAGTATAACAATATCAACTACTCAAGAAAGGCTTCAAACAATGTTTCGTGTTTTGCCTTAAGGAGTAAATACTATTCGGCTGGATTACATATTATTATGCCATGAGGAAGTAAGTCGTACCGCTCAAATCCAACCTTCGGTTGCGAAACCCAAGCCGATGCCATACAAGGTCAATGGAAGAGTCGGACTCCACGACCTCCCACCTCGTGGTCAGTGCATGAGTACAACACACGTAGGACCACAGTCTCATGCTTAAGTGGCCTCAGCCACAGGGTCAGGATACCCTCTGCCTAGCCCACCTTGGTACAAGTATTGGCGCTAGTGAAACTAAGCCACAGGCTTGTTCACCGTGCTCTGAGCCATGAACATATTCATGCTCCCATATCACATATCCTGAACCATTGGCCTGTTTACCATGCTCTTAACATATTTGGGCTACGGGACTGAATCTGCAGCCTGGAGTCAACAACCGAAATTGCACTCTTACCTCCTCACTTTAGGCTAGGAGAAACCTCACATACTCAACAATATGCGCTCCGAGTTAACCCGTAGGAGAACCCGTTTCACCATCACCAACTCTTGACGATGATGGATCTATAGCCAAGGAAAACTACATGAAGGTTCAACTATAATCTAGTTAACATATTTTAAGTAGATTGCAAGATTCATCCAAGTTGTATAACATGCAAATTATGACAAGAATAAACAACATGAGACATACTATCATGCTTTTACAGTAATCAACATCATCCTAATCCACCACAAGGATCCAACATTACATGTTACCACTTGGCCTCTTGCCAATCATCTAGATCCATTACAAGGATCATCACATTGCCATGGGATCTCAATCCCTCACCACATAGTGTCATTGCCTTTCAAGGCTTACATCATCACCATGGGATAACAATCCCAACACTTTACCCAAACTCAGGTCCTCAGACCAAAACACATCGTGCATGTTATCTCATTATCAAGAGTAACCATCAAAGCAATTTTACTCAAACATATATATATATATATATATATATATATATATATATATATATATATATATATATATATATATATATATATATATATATATACCTCATAGCCCTTATTCCTGGCTATGCAACTATATGAGTCACCTGCATGGTTAGTATGCACAATCATCATGGATTAACAGAAGATTCATGTTATCAACATAGGGTAACATTGATGATTATATATGTTATCATTCATGCCTCAACTTGTGACCATAGACATAGGTCATATCATTAAGCAAAGTGTCTTATGTGCTTACCATTTCCTTAGCATTATACATGTAATCCAGATGGTCATAAATAAAGGTAATGACATGTCGAGTTACAAGGATGCATTCTACTATAACGATTACCATATGCAAAACGTGATAGCATGAAACAAGATCTAGCATATCAATTTCCATAAGAGACAAGACCCTCTCTAGAAGTGCCCACTACCCTCACCAGAAGTGTGACGGGTAGGGCACCCTTACTAGAGGTAGCATAGGTAAGGTACTCTCCCATATCGCCCAACACTCACGACACATAATGGTCGGCTACATATCGGTCCAACATATAGAAAGGGTATCGGGGTACTTTCTCAGGATGTATCAGGCACCTAGACATATCGTGCAACGCTGTGTCACACACTGACACACTACATGCATATCGGGAACCCATGCATAACGAAAACCAGCATATCGTGCAGCTAGGCCCAAAGGGTGTGCCATGCAACCAACTGCTAACCGGCAACCAGGGCATGCAACTCAGCCAAAGAGGCATATCTGGCAACGACGTGTCGTGAAACGGTGCGTCAAGCACATGGTTACCATCTTGGATTAATAGTATCGGCCATCATCTCTCACAAGGAGTAACGTCCCAGGATGCAACTCAAACGATCAACAAGGAACTTGTCATTCAACCAGCCTATCCATGACCTATCGGCCGACACAAGGCAAAGACTATGGTGTGATGCCCGTCACAAGGTCAGCCCACAAGCCCCTATCGCTCAAGGTGTAACAACACCGAGCAACCACCTGAGCTAGGCATGTCATTCAGGATACTCAACCATGTGTGACGCC
Organism: Alisma plantago-aquatica; assembly: GCA_963693085.1. Lineage (NCBI taxonomy): Eukaryota > Viridiplantae > Streptophyta > Magnoliopsida > Alismatales > Alismataceae > Alisma > Alisma plantago-aquatica. The sequence goes on from OY856414.1 coordinate 544,333,896, forward strand.
TACCACCAAACAAAGCTAAGCATATCGGGCAGGGTAAACAACACAGTGTGACGCCCGACGCACAACAGGTCAAGGACCAGGGAGTATTGCCCGACACAATCACAACAACATAACGTCCAAGGCTCTAGGTCAAGAGGGGTATCGGGCAACATCAACCCCAAGGCCCTATCAGCCAAGATGCAACCCGACAGGGTCATCACCAACCTCGAGCACAAGGGCACCAAAACCCTAATGGATCAAGAATATGGCTCACCTCTCAACAACTAAGAGAGAGGGGTCTTGCACATCCCTTATCACCAATCGGGAAACACAAGGAACAACCACCACCAAGCTCACCTTTCAAGTCCATGGTGAGAGGAGGGTGTTGCTCAATCAACTAGAACATAAGCTCACCTCTCAACTTAAACGAGAGAGGGGTATTGCCCATATTACTAGAACTCAAGCTCACTCCTCTAGACCAAGGAGAGAAAGGAGTGTTTCTCACCAAGAAGCCCTAGAACATAGGTTCGGCCAATAAGGTGCAAGTAAGAAAGAAACTAAACTAGAAACATACATAGCCGAAAAGATCATAAGAAAGCATACAAGAACATAGGAGAGGTAGTATAGTTAGGGTTAGGAGTTATGTAACCCGCCTCAAGCAAGCTCCAAGATCCTAGCACCAAGCTCCAAGAACCACCACAGAAGGAGAGTAAGGCACTCAAGGCTTCGGCCACCACTTGAGGAAGAAGGAGACTCCTAGAAGGATCGGCCACCAAGCTTGCAAAGGAAGAGAGGGTGTCATGCACCAAGGGAGAGGGAGACTAAGGAACTAAAGGGATCCTTAGTAAGGGAAAGGAAACACATATATAGAAGGGGATGGAGGAGAAACAAAGGTAAGACAAGGCAAGGTGTTGCCCACCTAGGGACACTTGTCCATGGGAAATGCCACCACTCTAGCATGTCTTAAACACATGTCCAAGGCCATTGCCACATGCAAGCATCAAGCACCAAGTGTCCACTAGTGGTGACACAAATGAGGTCAAAGAAGGTCAAAGGGTCCATGGGCGACACACCCCCACACCATGGCCAACACAACCTCACCATGGATGACACAACCATGGGTGACACACCACCAGGGAGACACACATCCTGGGCGACACACCTAGGCCGACACAAGCATGCTCTTGCCAGACACAAGGTCCAAAGAAGAAAGGGAAACACACCACAAGGCCCAACAAGCTCAACCAAGCCCAAAGGAACTCAAGCAACGAGACCAAACCTTCCTCTCAACAGTAGAGGAAGCAAGGAGAGGGAGGAACACCTCACAAGGTGACAAACTTGCCCACAAACCCTAAACTTGGGTTAATTGCAAGTAACACCTACAACTCTCAACAAAGCACCAACAAACCCTAATCACTACTAAAGGTGATTAGCAAGCAACTAAGCATTAGGGTTAAGGAAAGCAAACTAGATAAGCCCTAAACATAGTTCAGGGTTCTTACATCAACCATTACCTAGGAAGGTGACTCTTACAACCCCAATTTTGCATGTGTTTTCATAATTGAAGTGTATTGATTTTATGAATTTGGACTTAATTGAAAAGGTTGCATGCTTTGCTTCAAAGAAGATATTTCTTTGTAAAATCTCCCTTTTGATAGGAATTTTGTGGTTCCTATGAATATATTAAACCAATAATGGATGTAAAAGAGAAGAAAAGAAGGAAAGTCCAAAGATGCAAAAAGAAAGCAATAAGAAAAGAAAAGATCAATTAAATATTTCTTTATTAAGAACGAAAATGAAAACAATGATAAAATGTGGAAAATAAGTGAAAAGAGGTATAATTGAGTTATCCTTGATGGATTTTCATACCCAAAGGATTTTAAATATAAAAAGGAATGCCAAAGAGGAAAATAAAAAGAAAGAAAAAGAGAAATCCTCAAAAAGAGATGTTAATGAGAAATAAATAAGATAATGAGGAAATAATGGATGTAGATGCATCTAGAAGGCTAATAAGCATCCTTCATAAAGGATTTCGTGTCTTTGGGATTTCTTGGGTTCCAAGGAGTCCAACTTGCAAGTTAATAGGAGAATAAATAGATAAAATCAAATAAAGCATTATTAAGAAAGAAAAGTTGATATAATGATGAAAATATAAGAAATATCTGGAAATATGGATAATGGAATCAGTATGAATCAGATTTCGACTCCACATGGTTTCTAATGGTAAAAGGAATCTAAATAAAGAAAATAAAAGAATAGGAGAGAGAAAATATGCATAAAATATGCTTTGTTAATAGATAACTTACACATGAAGATAATGCCCTTTTCCTTTGGAATTTGGGACACAAATTTGTTACACACGTGGCTTAAGTCATTATAGACTTTCCCCTAAAATTTGAGATCAATTGGATAAACAGTTTGTGATATATGAATTTACAAGTTTCCTAAAGTGTATAAGATAACATTAAATGTCACAATTGATATTCTACTACGAGGCTTGTAACTCAAGATCCAACGGTAGATGATTTTCATTTTGGTTTAGGAAAAGGATCAGTAAAGGGAGTTTTGTAACTCGAATTTCTTGGTGTACAATCCTTATTCCAAGCTGGGGATTGCTCGATTGAGTTAGGGAGACTAAATCAGAGCCAATCATCCTTAATTTTTGGTAGTTTCCGTACTCGATTGGGATTTCCCCAATTAACCTGTAGGGGAAGCTTCCATGGAAACCAGGGTAGACCCCTTGGTCCCCCTATCTATAAAAGGAGGGGGATCCCGAGTTCCTTTAGAGGACGAGAGACGAAGAAAGACTCGTACATGCTTCTTGACCTAAGGTTTTACGCTTGAGACGTTGGTGACTGCGCAAGATCTTCCGTTCTGATTCCATCCCTCCGGCAAGGTTTTCACCACCTATGGATCCGGAGAGCCATGGAGAGCAGCTCTAGTCAGCTTGTGGGTTCCCTAGTAGAGGTCGTGGATGTCGGCGTCGACCCAAAACCGGAAGAGCGATCACAAAGTATGGCTGGCGGCGGGTGCTCTGTTCTCCAGGCGGAACAGAGTATTGTCCCCACAGAGCTGGTTGCAGGAAGGAGATAAAGAAAGGCACAGATCCGAATGATGGGTAAATGGATCTGAGGCGGGATCCGCGAACTAGGGCTCGCTGGCATAGTCACAATATACTCCATTTTTAAAAAAAAACGCGTTTAAAACATGTATTATTCATGTGCCGTATATGACGACCGTTTTAAACTCCAAACCGAATAATATGTTTTAAACGCGTTTAATTCACGTTTTATTCACGTATTGCGTTTTAAACGTGTTTAATACGTTTTTTTGCCATTTTAAACATGTTTGTACTTTTGCTTGACATTTATTTTTTTCACATCCTTTTTAACTTGTAGCAGGGTTCCACTAAACTGTCCAACCTTTCTCCTCTATCCCTCGACACACTAGGAGGAGTAACCCTTGACATTCTACATGTACGCTCCATCTTTCTCCTCCATTCTCCCCCTTTCTTCCTTGATTTGTGCCTGCTGCTCCAACTTCTTCCCCTTCTTCCAATATTAGAGTAATCAGTTCGATGTTTAGTCATTTTCAATCATTATATATGTGGGTGTATATATATGTTGTATGTGTATATATATATATATATATATATATATATATATATATATATATATATATATTCCTCTTTTTTGCCGACTTTTTTCCAAATAATTGATCAAACTTTTACCATACGTTGACCGATTTTTATTTGAATTTTCCGCATAATTCCCGATTTCCGAATTTTTTAACTTGGCCGTACGTATCCCGAATACCGAATTTGTGACTATGCTCGCTGGAAATAAACAAGGGTTGGAGCTGACGTGGCAGGCTCGTATTCGCTGAAAAGTAAATCATTTAGAATAATCATTATTAATTATTGATAACTCCGATTAAGACAATCCATATATGAAAATTGATCAGGAGAATGAAAGGATTCCAATAAAAATATAATCAGAATATGAATATGCTTCTAGTTTGAAAAGTACATAAAGTTATTATTTTAATGCTTTAAGTGAATCAAAATCCTAGTTTTGATGTAGGGTGAGTTTAAGGAACCAAGTTGATGTTAATCAAAGATTAGCTTTTTTGACATAAAAAGATTAGTTAGAACTAAAAGTATAATCTTTATGGATAGTTGGCTTAATTTATAGTTGCATGTACATAAATGTGCCTTAATGGGTTAGAAACCCTAAGTTTGGAGAATATGACTTTTAATGGTTTTAATTATTCAAATCCATGGATAACCCAAGATATAATGATTCTAAAGTTAATTTGGATAAGAAAGATCCTTAATGTGAATAGTTTGAGCAATTAGAGTTTCATGAGTAGAAAAGCTATTTTTAAGGTTGTTGACCTAAAAAGGATAATGTATGAGAAATTGATCTAAGAAATTAGAAACCCTAGAAAGGTATCTAGAGTAATTAAAGAGTTGTTTGGATGTGATGGTAACAACTAGAAGATATACTTGTTTTTAGAATTTATGTTTGTTTGCTTGATTGGATATCTTGTTGGATTGAACATATTGCTTCTATGAGATCTTCAAGAAAGGTATGTGGTTATGCTTATGAATAACCGCTCTAGTTTCATGGCGATTCTTGAATGTTTTATCGGTTGCTTGAAAAATAACTTTTGGATGTCTATCTATTTCATGCAACTATAAAGTGACTATGATTATCACCATAAATATATATATAACTGGCTAGATCCGGGTCCACCTGTGTTGCTTTGAAAAGGCTAAAAAGGGGTAATCGTAGAGCAAGGTCTAGGTTACCGTGAGTTAGAAACTGGGCTACCTACGTGTAGTGCCATGAGACTCTTTAGCATACCATGAGTTAAGGAGTGGTCTACCTATGGGTAGTTCCATGTGACTCAACCCTTGAAATTGGTTCACCTATTAGGTGGATGATGAGGGGTTTAATGGGGATCTACCATAAGGAAGGTAGTATCTAGGTCCACTGCAAGGACAACACAGAGGATAGGGTACTAATGGATCATGAAGGTATATTTAAAATGTAATCTTGGTTGTAAAATGATTAATTGTATGATTATGTTGGTAACATATTTACATGATTATTGTTTCCCCCACATACCAGCTTTGGCTGACCGATATTTTGTTTGTCGACGATTTAGGTACAAAATCCCAAAAAGGACAAACAGTAAAGCGACACTTCGTGAATTCACAAATTAAAGAATAAGGAGGTTTTAGTTAGACTAGTTCAACTATGGATAGAGGTTTAGAAATTCCAACTTTTCAAAGGTATGAAAATTATTATTTATTACAAATTTTCAATATAGATTGTTGCAATTTAATAATTGTTCTTGGTTAAATGTCGAACCTTTGATCCGGAAGTTATGAGTGTGTCTTCGACCTCTCGATCTCCCTTAATTGGGGGTTACCAGAAGGTGGGGTCGTAACATTTGGTATTAGAGCGAAGGTTCCTCATTTAATCTTTAATAATTATTAAATTTTACAAACTTTGTAGAACCCAAGGGAGTTATTAGAGGATTTTCTGATAGACAGAGGTGTCTAGAAAAGGATCACGTCTCAGGGATGGCATGATTTTCCTCCACACCGCTAGTTGGAATACGAGGACTCCCAAATTAGTGTGACTGCCTGGCCAAAGTCTCAAGATTTGATTCAAAATAAGATACCTTTAGGACTCTCTCATCTTGTTCATCCCTTCTCATCACAAATTTTGTTAAGGACCTTAAGGATTAGGGTTTTATCTCTTCTCCTCACCCTCTTGAGGTATGGGTATGGTTAATAAGGTCTAAAGAATCCTCCACCAAATTAATGAAAAGCATGTAGATAAAATGTCATGGACATAAGCTTAATAGGTTAAGAGCAAATTAAAGGATAGATACATGCTTAGGTTGTAAGACATGAGTTGTCTTTGCCCTCAGTAGAGACCTGAGGCTAGACCTTCTTATTAGGATGATAAGTAAAGAGAGTTAGTCTCGGAGGTAGAGACATCCATTATAAATAGAGACCTGGCACATCCTCTGAGGATGATGTTAACCCTAATCCTAAGTGAAGGTTAAAGAGAGAGATGACATGATGAGTCAGATGTCATGGTAGACCAGGTGTTTGGATAGACATGCCTTCGATGCCATATGAGCCATGAGAGGTTGGATGACCGAGTACCTTTGGTGACCCAACCCTGGGAAGGGTCGTGCATGTTAGAGTGAAGGATAGCTCCTTCATTGATGAGGTTAGAGAAGAACTCATGGAAACCCCATGAGCTTATATGAGCATGGCATAGTAGGCACCCAGGATACATCAGTAGTGTGAGCATCGAGTTGAAACCATGGCCAAGGGAGTATGGAGGATAGCTGATGAGATAAGCATAAAGGGCTAGGGATAACCTCGAGCAAACATAAGTTTGAACATAAGTATCACCCATGTAGGGGTATGTTTGTGAGCTTGATCCACCTTCGTGGAGAGAGGACCTCTGGTAGTGAGGCTTTTATAGGGCTAGTTATAGAGTGAGAGAGAAGGAACCAAGCAAGAAGGTTGGAATCTTAGACTCCGAGATATGAGGAACAATGGGGAGTTGAGGATGATGTGACCTAAGTGGATGATAGTGGTTGCCTCATGCATGATCCCTGGAGGCTGATGATATCTTGGTTGCCTTTAGAGGAACCAAACCCTAAAGAGAGGATGGAGCTTCTGGAACCTATGTGCCTACGGTATAAGAGCTTACCTGCCAAGATGAGACAAAGTGTGCCTTAGACCCTGAGGACGTTTAAGTAGCAAGTTGTGAGGCGGTGTACCTTGTTGGTTGTCCTTGAGGAGGACTCGATCCTGATGTGTTACTCAATTACAAGGATGACAGGGAGTGCATGTCATGCCTTATACATGTTTGAGAGAGTGAGCATGTAGTTGGACACCCAAAAGTGAATCTAGGGTTCCTAGGCCTAAGAGGGGAAGTGGTGTACCTGATGCTCATGATGAGATTTGAGTTTCTATAGACGCGAGCATGGTACTCTGCATGGTCTTGACCCAATGTTGGGAATGAGAACAAGTATTGTGACGTCCCCAGATATTGGCTTCTCCAAACCGTATTGGGAATGAGATTCCAGAATCCGAAACATCATCCAATCATATCAGAAAGCGATGCGGAAGCATAATACGCATACATGAACATACAACCATAAAATTTCTCAACATTCGACATGAATATTAATTATAGCATGAACTATTATAGATTACATTTAAACATTGAATAGAAAATTTTACATAAGTCTATCAACATGTATGCCAATCAGGATATTAACACAAAAGGTACAACCTAAACATTGCTCAGTCCACGTCTTTTATCCCATGATAGCTTTGAACCTAAAACATACGTGAAACAACAAATCAACACACAAGGTGTTGTGTACATGGGAAGAAAGATACATATATTTAGGGCTTTCATAATTTTGAAAAAGATTTGCAGAAGGATATAAAATTATAGAAAACACTTCTTTATTAAGCGAAATACGCCAATTTAAGTCATTTTCCTAGATGAATTGCATTATCAAGGTGGACTAGTACCAAAACATAAATATTGGGCCCATCCCCGTGTACCAAGTACTCTAGGGAAACTCCCCGTACACCGTGTTCTCTAGGGAGGTGTACTAGCCAAAATTAATCCATTCCCTCATAAGGGGGATAATGAACACCTTAAATAACTACAAAGCATCTACTTATCATTTATGTTTACAAGTGATAAAACATCGAGTACTATATAGTGCTACTACATCCAATATTTGCAAATAGAAGAGAGCATACGTACATATCATGATTGCAAGCAAGAAAACCATATTCATATACTTAAATAAAAACCCACGTATCTGAGTTCAGAGATTCCTATTTATATTCTGGATCATCTACATATTTGGTCATAACCTGGTTAATAACAAAATCATATACTAGCATCAGATTCTGATCATCTTAACCCTAGTCGTGTTCATTTTAGGGTTTACTTATATCATAATGTTATTCTTATGATTACTTGTATTCTTACCTTATATTTATCTTACTGATGTCATTTTCCAGATTACAGTTCATCAACTGGATATACTCATGTGTCACATTATTATGTAGACATATTTAACATTATGTCACTTTCATTAACCATATTAGGGTTACATCACATGTATTAAGGGTTCTCTTCATATAACATGCATTATATGCATCATCATGATCTCATAATTAAATTTGAGTTTCCAAATACAGATATGAGCTTACTCTGTAAATTTCATCATTTATTGAGCATGTGTGTATTTATTACATTTTCTTTAGGGTTATTAGCCCTAATTAGCCATATGGAGAAAATTACATGATTTTGTACATCAACATGACCATAACTGACATCATATGCATTATAAACATAAATATAGACTTACTGACATGTTATCATAATTTTAGAACATTGTTTGATATTTATTATCCATAAAATAAGCCTTACACATCTTATGTGATATCACTGATATTAGTGCATCAAAAGTCTAATATTATGCTTTCACATTGTTCTACACATTTTTCTGAGAATAACAGTACCTTGTTTGTATTTTTCTGATCAACAGGCTATTTACTACGGATTATCCAAGGTTTCAGTATTTTCTGGGATTTACCTTTTCCTAGCCAATAGCCCGCCGACATGTGGCTCTAGGGCTGCACAACTCCTTTGCTGTGCTACGGCCGTTCCTTCTCCTAGTTTGTGTTGGGCGGCCAGTTCTGGGTGACTGGATCCAGGTTCACCTATCTGGACCGCCTGTTTCCTCTTCCTTGCGATCGTGTTCCAGCGGACTCAAGAACAGAGCCGCTGCTGTGCGACCTGCTTAGGGCTCGGCCACATATCTCCAATCGCCAGTGCACGATAGGCCGGCGGTCCCTTCCAAGTTGTCTCCACATGAGCCTGCTCTCCTCCGTTCCTGAGACACCGACGCTCATCCAGTGGCTAGCCTTGCGCCTCCAGGCTTGGATCTCCGACGATCCAGGATGAAGAGGGGCGGCGTCGGTTCTCTCTTCCTGCCCTGATGAAGTCGCTTCCTAGGAAGACTCTGACGATTCCAAGCTACCTTCGTGTCTTGCTAATCTCCGTCTCAATCTTCTACTCCTCTTCAGCGTGCATCATTGCAGGCGGTTGGCCTGGACAACGTTGGGTCGCTAGGTGGGTGAGGCCGTCGCCCCTTCCGACGCCATGAACTTGAGCTTTGATGCCCTCAAAGTCGCGAACTTCGTCCATCTCTTCAGGCCCTCCAAAGTGGCTACAAGGTTCTAGGTTTGTGACCTTGCCGCCAAATAAGGTCGGGCTCCGGCTTGAACAGAACCGAGCAACAGACCCTTCAGTAGAAGCTTTCGCCATCGCTCCTCCTTCTAGGTGTGAGGGGCGAGCTCATCAGCAAGCTTTGAGCACTAAGGCTGGCTAGATTCCTGGAGTGGTGAGGGTCTTGGTGTGTGGTGGCTGATAGAGATGACGGAGGGGGGGAAAGCTAAAGATCGTACTCCTCCCACTAGAAACGCTAGACTAGGGTCGCCTTCAGTATCTCCTGAGTGAGATGCTTACACCTGAATAGTTAGATTGACAAACCGATCCAAGATTTGGGGTGAGTTTGTTGCATGGATTCCGTTGAGGAGTTAGTCTAGACGATCAGTTCACTAAGGAGGTGGAGGACGAGGTCAGGCTATGTAGAACTCGTCTAACAACTATAATATATCTTTTCAACTTCAACTAATAGATTTCTATGGTTGTATGGGTGGCCTAGCTAGTAGCTAATAATATGTGCCTAAGAAAAGGAAACATGACGACAGGTTCATAATGGGCCAAATATAAAAATAAATTGAAGCCTACTATATATGATAAACCTTAATTTTGAATTTGAAAATCTCTCTAGCTACGACCTCAAATCACTTAGAATTTGAAACATAGATTCCCTTTGTATATCATTAACCAATGATCATATGAGACCAAAACAAATATTTATTCACCCTTCAATTAAGATACTCCCAATTGGTATACATATTAAGATATTGAAGTCAAGTATGCATCAAATAACCTATAACATTATCAACACCAATTTACTTACTTTATTATCAAACCACCTTGACTATCAATAAATTATAGGAATCGATGTATACTTTGATTAGATACCTAACTTCATAAGTACACTAAGTCAGTGGTTAAGAAGTTATCCATTGTACTTGAAGTCAAGTAGATCAAATAATCACTCATTGCATCTATGATTAACCTTTTTAATTGAAAAGAGTCCAAAATTGAATAATTAACTTGTCAATTTGTTACTAAACATATACATAATATTCATGGTCTTCAACTTGCATATGGGGTATCTAAACCCTGAAATTCAGGTTGTCACATTCACCCCATCTTATATCGAATTTCGTCCTCGAAATTCATACTAATATCATTCTTAAGTGCCTATTTAGGAGTTCAAATTAATATACAACATCATTGCTTAGGTTCTAAGACCACCATAATTGCATGCACTCTAAGTTGTCAACTTTAGGGTCTATAGATTCTTGGGTGTATCCACCCCACCTTATATATATGTGGAAGCATCACTTAACCATAACATGACATTATGTTATCTTAGGATTACATCACCCCTAAGGATACAGGTTTTGTTCATACTTTTAAAGTTCAAGAGGAATTTGTTTATATGCCATGGTATTCAGATCGTTCAAATCTAACATCATTAACATCTTACAATGATTTCAGCATTAGAGGAGATTTATCTTCCCCCTTGATATTAGAATTTTTTTTTCTACTTAAGAAGGGCTTACGTAACATGTTTGACCATTAGGGTTTCACCCTATGGTGTGATATTCATACTCATCTTAGAAGCATACATTGAGAAGGATCAAAGTTACAAACTATATTTCTGATCATATATCCTATGATCCAAAGATATCTTTATATCAAGTTCATGTGTTCAAATTTTATGTCTTGCATGTATTATGTGAAGGGAAAAAAGAGAATATACTAAGTTTATCCCATGATCTCAGCATCATATCTTTCATGTTTCATATGAAGGGGAAGAGAATATTTTAAAGTCAAACTTATCATGATTTCAATCTTGGGTGCTACATGTATGATATAGGAAGGAAATATAGAATAGGTCAAGCTTATACGAGTGACTCCTCATATATAAATCATCTGTGTAGCTCAATGAGGTTTCTATCATCATATTAAGAAAGAGAAGAAGAAGGGAGAACATGTATTTTGAGTATCTTTTGCAAAAAGCATCATTCTCTCATAACTAGAGTTCATATATTACCTCACTTGCAACTAATGATGAGATTCACAAAATATGTCACTCCAGCTAGGACCTAACTCAGCCAAAGGATTGACTTTATGATATGGGTCATCTACCCATCCTTTTCTTTTACCCAATTCTCATATATAGATTTGAATCATGCATAAGGACACAACTCATCTACTTAGGAGTAACCCAGCTTAAGACACATCATATCACATATATCTCATATTTTCATATATTGTAGGGTATGTCCTATGACCCTCTCCTTGTGGATCTCACCCTCTCTAGAGTTCACCACATATCTTGTCCTAACACTGGGGGTCCTCCTTTGTAAAATAGCTTGAGGCTCATGCATATTCAACCTTATTTTAACTTAGCTCATCTTAAATAAGAAAAGGGAATATACTTTCTTCCTCAAGACTTAGCTAAGAATTTCCAAAATTGGATTCATCTTATACACAACTTAGATCCATATAAATCAACTTATATCATTATAGGTAGAAGTTAGATATGATTAGCAATTCTTATATCAACTATCATTCTATCATCTACTCTATGTATCACATATCTTGATAAGGCTCTAGACATCTAATCTAGACTACTCCCTCTTCTAGACTGATGTCACTCCCTTTCACTTAGATTGCATGAACACCTACTACTCTCTTGTGTGAGGGACACATTTCATATTTACATATATATAATAAAATATTATATAGTTTTTCTCTGAGAAGACGGACGTCAAAGAAAACAATCGAGGCTCGAGCCGATTGGAAAATAAAACCAAATCAGCAAAACGAGTGTTCCACACACAGTAGATAGTCTAGTGCTATGTCACCTAGTGAAATGGTGAGAACGAGATGTAGAATAGTGTAGCTACCCAATACATATGAGCTCTATATGGAAAGGGTTTCTCACACTTGTCTAAACCTAGTTCTCTAACATCTAGGTTCTAACTTAGAGGCTAAGTCAAACCTTATTCCTATAGAACAACTTACTAAGTTTCTAAGGTTTCAAGTTAAAGGTTCAATTATTTTTATGTTTCATGGTGAGCAATTGTTAGGTGTAGCTATTGTTCATGCTCTGATACCAACTGTGACGTCCCCGGATTTTGGATTCTCCAAACACTATTGGGAATGAGATGTCAGAATCTGAAACATCATCCAATCAAATCAGAAAGCGATGCGGAAGCATAATACGCATACATGAACGTACAACCATAACATTTCTCAACATTCGACATGAATATTAATTATAGCATGAACTATTACAGATTACATTTACACATTGAATAGAAAATTTTACATAAGTCTATGAACATGTATGCTAATCAGGATCTTAACACAAAAGGTACAACTTGAACATTGCTCACTTCACATCTTTTATCCCATGCTAGCTTTGAACCTAAAACATACGTGAAACAACAAATCAACACACAAGGTGTTGTGTACATGGGTAGAAAGATACATATATTTATGGCTTTCATAATTTTGAAAACGATTTGTAGAAGGAAATAAAATTATAGAAAACACTTCTTTATTAAGCGAAATACGCCAATTTATGTCATTTTCCTAGATGAATTACATTATCAAGGTGGACTAGTACCAAAACATAAGTATTGGGCCCATCCCTGTGTACCAAGTACTCTAGGGAAACTCCCCATACACCATGTGCTCTAGGGAGGTGTACTAGCCAACATTAATCCATTCCCTCGTAAGGGGGATAATGAACACCTTAAATAACTATAAAGCATCTACTTATCATTTATGTTTACAAGTGATAAAACATCAAGTACTATATAGTGCTACTACATCCAATATTTGCAAATAGAAGAGAGCATACATAAATATCATGATTGCAAGCAAGAAAACCATATTCATATACTTAAATAAAACCCCACGTACCTGAGTTCAGAGATTCCTATTTATATTCTGGATCATCTACATATTTGGTCATCACCTGGTTAATAACAAAATCATATACTAGCATCAGATTCTGATCATCTTAACCCTAGTTGTGTTCATTTTAGGGTTTACTTAGATCATTATGTTATTCTCATGATTACTTGTATTCTTACCTTATATTTATCTTACTGATGTCATTTTCCAGATTACAGTTCATCAACTGGATATACTCAAGTGTCACATTATTATGTAGACATATTTAACATTATGTCACTTTCATTAACCATATTAGGGTTACATCACATGTATTAAGGGTTCTCTTCATATAACATGCATTATATGCATCATCATGATCTCATAATTAAATCTGAGTTTCCAAATATAGATATGAGCTTACTCCGTAAATTTCATCATTTATTGAGCATGTGTGTGTTTATTACATTTTCTTTAGGGTTATTAGCCCTAATTAGCCATATGGAGCAAATTACATGATTTCGTACATCAACATGACCATAACTGACATCATATGCATTATAAACATAAATATAGACTTACTGACATGTTATCATAATTTTAAAACATCGTTTGATATTTATTATCCATAAAATAACCCTTACACATCTTATGTGATATCACTGATATTAGTGCATCAAAAGTCTAATATTATGCTTTCACATTTTTCTACACATTTTTCTGAGAATAACGGTACCTTGTTTCTATTTTTTTGATCAACAGACTATTTACTACGAATTATCCAAGGTTTCAGTATTTTCTGGGATTTACCTTTTCCTGGCCAATAGCCCGCCGACATGTGGCTCTAGGGCTGCGCAGCTCCTTTGCTGTGCTGCGGCCGGTCCTTCTCCTGGTTTGTGTTGGGTCGGCCAGTTCTGGGTGACTGGACCGGGGTTCACCTATCTGGACCGCCTGTTTCCTCTTCCTCGTGATCGTGTTCCAGCGGACTCAAGAACAGAGCCGCTGCCGTGCGGCCTGCTCAGGGCTCGACCACATATCTCCAATCGCTAGTGCACGATAAGCCGGTGGTCCCTTCCAAGTTGTCTCCGCATGAGCTTGCTCTCCTCCGTTCCTGAGACGCCAACGCTCAACCACTGGCTAGCCTTGCGCCACCAAGCTTGGATCTCCGGCGTCGGTTCTCTCTTCCTGCCCTGATGAAGCCACCACCTAGGAAGACTCCGACGATTCCAAGATACCTTCGTGTCTTGCTAATCTCCGTCTCAATCTTCTACTCCTCTTTAGCGTGCATCGTTGCAGGCAGTTGGCCTGGACAACATTGGGTCGCTAGGAGGGTGAGGCCGTCACCCCTTCCGACGCCATGAACTTGAGCTTTGATGCCCTCAAAGTCGCGACCTCCGTCCATCTCTTCAGGCCCTCCAAAGCGGCTGCAGGGTTCTAGGTTTGTGACCTCACCACCAAATAAGGTCAGGCTCCGGCTTGAACAAAACCGAGCAACAGACCTCCAGTAGAAGCTTTCGCCATCGCTCCTCCTTCTAGGTGTGAGGGGCGAGCTCATCAGCAAGCTTTGAGCACTAAGGCTGGCTAGATTCCTGCAGTGGTGAGGGTCCTGGTGTGTGGTGGATGATAGAGATGACGGAGGGGGGGAAAGCTAAAGATCGTACTCCTGCCACCAGAAATGCTAGACTAGGGTCGTCTTCAGTATCTCCTGAGTGAGATGCTTACACCTGAATAGTTAGATTGACAACCCGATCCAAGATTTGGGGTGAGTTTGTTGCATGGATTCCGTTGAGGAGTTAGTCTAGATGATCCGTTCACTGCGGAGGTGGAGGACGAGGTCAGGCTATGTAGAACTCATCTAACAACTATAATATATCTTTTTAACTTCAACAAATAGATTTCTATGGTCGTATGGGTGGCCTAGCTAGTAGCTAATAATATGTGCCTAAGAAAAGGAAACATGACGACAGGTTCATAATGGGCCAAATATAAAAATAAATTGAAGCATAATATATATGATAAACCTTAATTTTGAATTTGGAAATCTCTCTAGCTACGACCTCAAATCACTTAGAATTTGAAACATAGATTCCCTTTGTATATCATTAACCAATGATCATATGAGACCAAAACAAATATTTGTTCACCCTTCAATTAAGATACTCCCAATTGGTATACATATTAAGATATTGAAGTCAAGTATGCATCAAATAACCTATAACATTATCAACACCAATTTACTTACTTTATTATCAAACCACCTTGACTATCAATAAATTATAGGAATCGATGTATACTTTGATTAGATACCTAACTTCATAAGTACACTAAGTCAGTGGTTAAGAAGTTATCCATTGTACTTGAAGTCAAGTAGATCTAATAATCACTCATTGCATCTATGATTAACCTTTTTAATTGAAAAGAGTCCAAAATTGAGTAATTAACTTGTCAATTTGTTACTAAACATCTACATAATATTCATGGTCTTCAACTTGCATATGGGATATCTAAACCCTGAAATTCAGGTTGTCACAAGTATGGCCTGGCATGGTTTAGTAGATGATCCGCTTGTGCCTTAGTAGCTGTTGGGTTAAGCATGCTCATATGGATGTAAACCCTAAGAATGTTTATGACCTTGTTGTCAAGAGTTGTAGTTTCCTCCCATCCTGGGAGAGGGACCTTTTGGTAGGGTGTATACCAGTTTTGTGGGTTTTGAGGAAATCTAAAGAGGTCTCATAGGATCTTGAGAAGCTAAGTGAAAAGTACATGGTATGAGAATGAACCTGTAGACCCATAGATATCCATCTCTAAGTGTTGTGGATGTGTTACCATGGAGGTAACCAGTATGGGGCCTGACCAAGAAAGGCAGGTCACCATGACCCCTATGAAAGGGTGGAAGTCATCCATGAATGTAGAGAGAGAGAGATGATGAATGCTTGGGTAAGGTTCTAAGCTGGACATATACTATGTTAGAATCCTAAGTCTATCCTAGGGTCAGGTAGGGATAAGACTGATGGAAGTAGGAGTTTCCTAATTCCCTAGTTGCACATGACCATAGGGTCGGGAGGTAATAGCTATCATTGTTTGAGGGCCATGGGTTGGGAGATTGATCACCTTCATGAACTCATGGGACCCAAAAAGCAGATGAGTAGGGCACTCTCTAGATGCATAAGTGAAAAAGGATGACCCCAAAAGTGCTGGAACCCTATAGACCTAGAATACCAAGGATTGTGTGGCGACCTAAGTAGGTTCCAAATGTGTTTTCCATGGAAGTAATTTTTTTTTTGATATCGTGATGTTTGTAGAGACATATATGGCACGTTTCAACTCAGATTTGAAAGTGTACTGGCAAGGTGGGATGTACCATTTCTACTATTAGAACAGGAAGAACTCTGTATTTGGACTACAACCAAATGCTTATTTCCTCTTGTTATGGGAGTGAGAGATAGGATAGGATGCATGCCATACACCAAGGATAAAAGCTAATGCGAGTTGGAACGTTGCTACGAGGTATGAGGACAGAAGTGATAATGTACCCTGGTGGAGTGATTGATACATGGAGGGTTTGCAAACAATAAAAGGAATAATGTAGTCATCTTAGGAGGATGTTTTTATCATGAGCTATGAGTCATACAAGGTTGAATTTAGAAACCAAGAGGATGAGCTCAGAGTTTTTTCAATAAAGATAGACTTAGAGCTGAGATGGGATAATAAGTAGAATACATGTCTTCGACTTTACCTAACACATAAGGAGATGAAGTGGTAATAGATGCTCTAGATAAGATGCAACTGCCTAGTTTATCTAGAGATTAGAAGATGTTGTTAGGTTAACCCTCAGTTGGAAAAGAGATATGTTTGGATAGCACTCAGATGTAACGAGACATGTTGAACAGGTTATTTGTTGTTTGGTTAGCCAACCTAGGCCTTGATGCAATGAGAGGATGGTTGTAGAACCTTAGATGCACTTCTCTGAAGAGGAAGGAGATGAAACCCTGATTAGAGTAGTTTAGGGTTTCTGAGGAATCGACCTTAAAGAATCATGACAATACATGAGATCGGTATTTAAGATTTCCATATACAATGGTACTACCAAGATAATAAGTGACAATGGTACTTTGGATGCTTAAGATGAAGTTGCATGGGCTATGTTGCCATGCAAGCCAGGAGGTGAAAAACGAACACCAGTAACCCAGTGTACCAATATAGAGGATAAAAGAGTCCCTGAGAAGGAATGGGAGTTCATCACTATGGATGTTGTGGTAAGTCTCCACTAGAGCAAAGAAGGTCAAGATGCAATATGGGTTATGGTAGATCGCCTTACCTATATGACATGAAAAGAAAGAGTTTTGTTAAGGGATAGATCTGGTTGAACTACATATGAGAGACTACACCATGATATGAGTTCAAAAGTTCTTGAGTATAACCTAAAGATACACGTCCATAAGGTGGGAGTAGATACATGAAGAACTCGATGTTAGTACAGTTTATCACCCTTAACTAATGGTTAGTACGATCCAGACTAAAGGGTCAGATGAGAGCATGTGTGCTTGTTCAGGGTGATACATAGAGACAATGTTTGTCCTTTATAAGATGTGATGATAACCACCATAGCCAGTGTCAGGATGTAAAGAAGCTCTGCAAAGGAGGTTGTGTCAGTCACCACTTTAGTAAGATGATGTTGGTGAAGGGACCTCACGAAGGTTACGAAAGGACCATAGTGTGTGCAGATGAAGTCGCTTTTATCGTGCAATGGCTTAAAGGGGCCCAGAGGCGACATGAGTTGTAAGCTGATGCAAAGTAGATTGACATGAAGTTCACTATGGGGGAATATGTAACATGAAAATCTGACCCCTCTAAGTTATAGATA
The DNA here is from genome assembly GCA_963693085.1 of Alisma plantago-aquatica. Lineage (NCBI taxonomy): Eukaryota > Viridiplantae > Streptophyta > Magnoliopsida > Alismatales > Alismataceae > Alisma > Alisma plantago-aquatica. The sequence continues at coordinate 544,351,923 of OY856414.1, forward strand.
AGAGAGCTGAGTTCCCGATGCATGTGTTATTTTGACATGGTTTTGTGGAGAAGGTTAAGTTTTCCCTTACCCCTCAGGATAATGTGATGTGTGATGAGTTTCATGTGTCCAATTTAGAGCACTATGTGAGGTACCCGGACCATGTGTGGAACAATGAACCTAGTGAGCCCCAAAGGAGGATGAACTGACCTGAGTCGCCTATAAGGACATTTATAGATGCCAAGGTGAAAAAACTCAGAGAAAGGAATATATGATGATAAAGGTTCTTTGGAAGCGCCATGGATAGGGCAGATCCACATAGGGGCCAATGATGGACATGTAAAACTCTTATCTTGAATTGGTTGTTTGCTTGATGGAATTTTGAGGACAAAATTCTTATAAGAGGGGAAGGATGTCACAACCCCAATTTTGCATGTGTTTTCATAATTGAAGTGTATTGATTTTATGAATTTGGACTTAATTGAAAAGGTTGCATGCTTTGCTTCAAAGAAGGGATTTCTTTGTAAAATCTCCCTTTTGATAGGAATTTTGTGGTTCCTATGAATATATTAAACCAATAATGGATGTAAAAGAGAAGAAACGAAGAAAAGTACAAAGTTGCAAAAAGAAAGCAATAAGAAAAGAAAAGATCAATTAAATATTTCTTTATTAAGAATGAAATTGAAAACAATGATAAAATGTGGAAAATAAGTGAAAAGAGGTATAATTGAGTTATCCTTGATGGATTTTCGTACCCAAAGGATTTCTAATATAAAAAGGAATGCCAAAGAGGAAAATAAAAAGAAAGAAAAAGAGAAATCCTCAAAAAGAGATGTTAATAAGAAATAAATAAGATAATGAGGAAATAATGGATGTAGATGCATCTAGAAGGATAATAAGCATCCTACATAAAGGATTTCGTGTCTTTGGGATTTATTGGGTTCCAAGGAGTCCAAATTGCAAGATAATAGGATAATAAAGAGATAAAATCAAATAAAGCATTATTAAGAAAGAAAAGTTGAGATAATGATGAAAATATAAGAAATATGTGGAAATATGGATAATGGAATCATTATGAATGAGATTTCGACTCCACATGGTTTCTAATGGTAAAAGGAATCTAAACAAAATAATAGGAGAGAGAAAATATGCATAAAATATGCTTTGTTAATAGATAACTTGCACATGACGATAATTCCCTTTTCCTTTGGAAGTTGGGGCTCAAATTTGTTACATACGTGGATTAAGTCATTATAGACTTTTCCCTAAAATTTGAGATCATTTGGATAAATGGTTTGTGATATACGAATTTTACAAGTTCCTAAAGTGTAAAAGATAACATTAAATGTCACAATTGATGTTCTACTACGAGGCTTGCAAGCCGTTGGTTCAAGATCCAACTGTAGCTACTTTTTATTTTGGTTTAGGAAAAGGAACAATAAAGGGAGTTTTGTAACTCAAATTTATTGGCATACAATCCTTGTTCAAAGCTGGGGATTGCTCCATTGAGTCCGGGAGACTAAATCAGAGCCAATCATCCTTAGTTTTTGGTAGTTTCTGTACTCGATTGGGATTTCCCCAATTAACCTGTAGGGGAAGCTTCCATGGAAACTATGGTAGACCCCTTGGTCCCCCTATCTATAAAAGGAGGGGAATCCCAAGTTCCTTTGGAGGACGAGAGATGAAGCAAGACTCATACATGCTTCTTGACCTAAGGTTTTGCGCTTGAGGCGCTGGTGACTGGGCAAGATCTTCCTTTCTGATTTCATCCCTCCGGCAAGGTTTTCACCACCTATGGATCTGGCGAGCCATGGAGAGTAGCTCTAGTAATCTTGCGGGTTCCCTAGTAGAGGCCATGTATGTCGGAGTCGACCCAAAACCGGAAGAGCAATCACGAAGGATGGCTGGCGGCGGGTGCTCTGTTCTCCAGGCGGAACAGAGTATTGTCCGTGAGGAGCTGGTTGCGGGAAGGAGATGAAGAAAGGCACGGATCCAGGTTCTGGGTAAATGGATCTGAGGAGGGATCTGTGAACTAGGGTTCACTGGAAATAAACAAGGGTTGGTGCTGAAGTGGCAGGCTCCTATTCGCCGAAAGGTAAATCATAGTTAATTATTGATAACTCCGATTAAGACAATCTATATATGAAAATTGATCAGGAGAATGCAAGGATTCCAATAAAAATATAATCAGAATATGAATATGCTTCTAGTTCGAAAAGTACATAAAGTTAGTATTTTAATGCTTTAAGTGAATCAAAATCCTAGTTTTGATGTAGGGTGAGTTTAAGGAACCAAGTTGATGTTAATCAAAGATTAGCTTTTTGGACATAAAAAGAGTAGTTGGAACTAAAAGTATAATCTTTATGGATAGTTAGCTTAATCTATAGTTCCATGTACATAAATGTGCCTTAATGGGTTAGAAACCCTAAGTTTGGAGAATATGACTTTTAATGGTTTTAATTGTTCAAATCCATGAATAACCTGAGATATAATGATTCTAAAGTTAATATGGATAAGAAAGATCCTTAATGTGAATAGTTTGAGCAATTAGAGTTTCATGAGTAGAAAAGCTATTTTTAAGGTTGTTGACCTAAAAAGGATAATGTATGAGAAATTGATCTAAGAAACCCTAATGCATCCTAATGAGAATTAGAAACCCTAAAAAGGTATCCCAAGTAATTAAAGAGTTGTTAGGATGTGATGGTAACAACTAGAAGATATACTTGTTTTCAAGATTTATGTTTGCTTGCTTGATTGGATATCTAGTTGGATTGAACATATTGCTTCTATGAGATCTTCAAGAAAGGTATGTGGTTACACTTATGAATAACCGCTCTAGTTTCACGGCGATTCCCAAACATTTTATCGGTTTCTTGAAAAATAACTGTTGGATGTCTATTTAGTTCATGTAACTATAAAGTGACTATGATTATCACCATAAATATATATATATAACTGGCTAGATTCGGGTCCACCTCTGTTTCTTTGAAAAGGCTAAGAAGGGGTAATCCTAGAGCAAGGTCTAGGTTACCGTGAGTTAGAAACTAGGCTACCTATGTGTAGTGCCATGAGACTCTTTAGCATACCATGAGTTAAGGAGTGGTCTACCTATGGGTAGTTCCATGTGACTCAACCCTAGAAACTAGTTCACGTGTTAGGTGGATCATGAGGGGTTTAATGGGGATCTACCATAAGGAAGGTAGTATCCTGGTCCACTGTAGGGACAACACAGAGGATAGGGTACTCATGGATCGTAGAGTTATATTTAAAACGTAATCTTGGTTGTTAAATGATTAATTGAATGATTATGTTGTTAACATATTTACATGATTGTTGTTTCCCCCACATACCAGCTTTGGCTGAAAGATGTTTTGTTTGTCGGCGATTTAGGTACAAAATCCCAAAAAGGACAAACAGTAAAGAGGCACTTTGTGAATTCACAAATTAAAGAACAAGGAGGTTTTAGTTAGACTAGTTCAACTGTGGATAGAGGTTTAGAAATTCCAACTTTTCAAAGGTTTGCAAAATATTATTTATTATAGCTTTTGAGTATAGATTGTTGAAATATAATAACTGTTCTTGGTTAAATGTCGAACCTTTGATCCGGAAGTTGTGGGTGCGGCTTCGACCTCTCGGTTTCCCTTAATTGGGGGTTACCAGAAGGTGGGGTCGTAACAGTGACCTAGTGGGCGGGACATAGATTTTATCACCTTGTTGCATGGTGTTGCATGTCACTCTTTCTTCATGGGCAAGTGTCACCTAAGGTTCTAAGGTGGTGAAACCATCTCCTTGCTCTCTCTTTCACCCCTCTTGTATATATACCTCTTTCTCCCCATGCAAGAGAACCCTTTTGGTTACCTTTGTATTCTCTCTTTGGTGACCGACCTTGAGATAGAGGAGTCTCTCCCTTGGAGCTTGGAGGATGAGTCCCATGCTTTTGGTGCTCTCTTCATCCTCTACCTTGGTAATCCATGATCCTTAGCTTCCTTTTTCTCCTTCTTTCTTCTTCTCTGCTATGGACCTTGATTACTTCTTTTCCCTCTCATGCTTTCTTAACCATAGCTCCATCTTCTCTATTAGAGTTGTTGTTACAACCCCAACTTTTGGGTTCTTTTGGTGAGGAATGTAATTTCTCATATTAAAGATATTGGAATAGATAATGATATAATTTGTCTTGAATAAATGATTTTCGTTTACAATAGCCTTGATGATTGTTTTGTGGGCTTTATTGGCTATTGGGCCCAATAACAAAGAAAATACAAAAGAAACTCCATTATAAATAAGAAATGGAGAAAAGAAAAATGTAGAAACCTCTAGAAGGCAAAAGAATTTATCCAAAAGTGGATTTTGTGCCTTTTGGGTTCCTTAGGTCCCAAGGAATCCAAAGTTGCACAGATAATGCAAAAAGAAAAGAAAAGATCAATTAAGCATTTCTTTATTAAGAAAGAAATTGAAAACAATGATAAAATGTGGAAAAAAGTGGAAAGAGGTATATTTGAGTTACCCTTGATGGATTTTCATATGCAAATGATTGCTAATGTTAAATGGGATGCTAATGAGGAAAATAAAAAAAAGATAAAGAGAAATCCTAAAAAAGAGATATTTTAATAAGAAATAAACAAGACAATGTAAAATAATGAATATTGATGCATCGAGAAGGATAATAAATATCCTTATAAAGGAATTTTGAAATCTTGGAGTTTCTTGGGGTCCAAGGAGCCCCAATGAAGAAAAAAGAAAGAGAAAAGGCAAATAAAACAAAATAACAAAATAATGTGAGACATCATTAATGAGTTTTTGATATTATCAAAAAGTGATACTATTTGCTTTAAGAAATAAGAATTTCGTGACAATGGGTTTAAAGCCAAGCAGAAGGAAGATAAAAAGAGACAATTCTCGAATTTCCTAATAACCAAAGCATATGGGGTTACAAAGGATATTAAAGAGGTAATTAGGAGAGAGAATATTACTTCCTAATGAAGGAATCAGATTCCTAGTATGAAAGAACCTTCTTTCTTCCTGAGCAAGCATCGTAGGGCGTTGTTACCCTCACCTATAAAGGGGGGTAAGACCGTGGGTCGAGTCCAGAGGATCTCACACCTCTTTCTCTCCTCTTCTTCCACATTTTTGTCCTTAAACCCTATCCATGAGAAGAGGCATGGGAACGAAGCTTGATGGAGCCAATGCAAGGTTTCGATGGACGCCTAGTGTACCACGATGCCAAGGAGCAGCATATCCCTCAAGGTCGTGCTTTGGAGCATGTGCAGCAGCAATGGCAACCACATGTTACAGAGTTGCCCAGTCCAAACTAGCCAAGTTGGTCGTGAGTTGGGTGGAACCCCAAGTGTGTGGAGGACCTTCAGAGGTGGGGGCGTCATCCCCGGTGGTGGTCGGACTCTAGAGAGGGGGGGGCACTCACATTTTCTCCAGAACGGAGGCTAGGGAGGAAGCCATCATGCTGCCCAAGGTTGAAGAAGGGGTAGAGGCGCGTGGACAGAAATGCCCTCCTCGGGCTGTAGAAGAAATCACTTAACCAAGGGCGAAAGGGTCTTTTTGAAATGTTTTCTAGCTACAAAGCAACGTTGCATGAGAGAGGAGACGTGGCACCCCCTGATTGGCCCAAAGTAAGTTAATTTTGCATAATTCATATCTAATTAACCGCAGCTCAGATGGATACACATAATATATGTATTTTTCTCAGAAAAATGAGAGGAATTCGTTAAAAATTATTTTAGAGGCTAATTCCTCTTGAAATTCGAAAAGTAGTGTAAGTTATTAACTTTAATGAATTAAAGATTAAGAAATCCTATTTTGAGATGACTAATGAATTTAATGGGTTTAATGGATGATTAAAGTTGATATTAACATGTTAATTGTAAAAAGGTACATTAAGAACAAAAAGGATGAACTTTGCACAGAATTGGTCAATTTGGAGTTTCATGTGCGTAAATATGCTTTAATGGGCCTTGAAACCCTAATATTAGTGAATGAGACTGTTAATGGGTTTAATTGATCAATTTCATGATTAAAGTTCAGATATGATAATTTTAAGCTTTTTCAAGTATAAAAGTCCCTAATTGTGGATAAATACCTTTAATATAGTAATTAGGGTTTTTCTAATGAATAAAGGAAGAATTAATGACAAATAGAGTTCATATGTGAATTAGACCATAATGAACTATGAATTGATGATAAATGAGGATAGTGATCTTACCGTGGATTAAAAGGATAAAAATGGTAGCTTTAATGTAAAAGAGGCATAATGAACCTAATTGATGGTTAATTAGGGTTATATCTTGTTAAAAGATAACCTGAATATCTTTCATGAAGAATAGATGAGATAAATAATGTTTATGAGTAATCGTATAAAATTAGGATTTAAAAATGAGGTGAAACCCTAATTGCAATGGAAACTTTAAAAGTGGACTAGAAACCCTAGCAAGTGAGCTTGGTTTAATAGATCTTGATGACATGAGTAATAAAAAGGAAATTGTATGATTATTTCAGGATCTAGTTATGTGTGCTTGCTTGCTTGGATTTCTTACTTGCATGGATCATTCTATCTCAAATCAGCCTGATAGGTATGTGGTTACGTTTATGAATAACTGCCTTAGTTTCACGGCGATTCCCGGAGAATTTTATCTATTGTTTGAAATAAACTGCTTGGATGACTTTTATTTCATGCAACTATAAAGTGACTATGATTATCACTATAAATGTATATGTATATAACTGGCTTAGATTCAAATCCTCCTTTGTGGCTTTGCAAATGCTAAAAAGGGTAACCTAGAGTAAGGTCTAGGCTATCAGGAGTTAGAAATTGGGCTACCCACGTGTAGTGCCATGACACTCTACAGCACGCCATGAGTTAAGGAGTGGGCTACCTACGGGTAGTGCCATGTGACTCAACCGTAGAAACTGATTCACCGGATAGGTAGGATCATGAGGGGTTTAATGGGGATCTACTATAAGAAAGGTAGCATCCAATTCCACTACAGGGACAACGTAGAGGTTAGGGTATATATGGATCGTGCAATTTATATTTAAAATTTAAAGTTGGTTGTTAAATTGTAATTGATTGTTATATGTTGTTATTAATTGCATGATTATTGTTTCCACCACATACCAGCTTTATGTTGACCGACGTTTTGGTTGTCGACGTTTTAGGTACAAGAGAAAAGAACAAACAGTAAAGTGGCATATGTGGAACTAAATATGAATTAAAGTTCAAAGGAGGATTAGTTAGAATAGACTCCATGCAGATAGAAGTAGATATCCAATTTTTTGAAAAAGGTAATAAAAGTTTAAATTTATTACAGCCTTTCAGTTTATTTTAGTAGAATTTGATAATTATTATTGATTATTTGTTGAACCTTTGATCTGGAAATTGGGATAACGACTCTGACCTCTTGGTCTCCCTTAATTGGGGTTTACTGGGAGGCGGGGTTGTTACATTTGGTATCAGAGCATAGGTTCCTCATTTAATCTTTAATAATTATCAAAATTTTCACACTCTATAGAACCCGAGGGAGTTATTAGAGGAATTTCCGAAGGACAAAGATGTCTAGAAAAGGATCACACCCGGGGGCTGGCAATATTTTCCTCCGCACTGCTAGTCGGAATACGAGGACTCCCAGATCCGTGTGACTGCCTGGCTAATGTCTCATGATTTAACTCAAAATAAGATACCTTTAGGACTCTCTCATCTTGTTAATCCCTTCTCAACTCAAATGTTGTTAAGGATTATAAGGATTAGGGTTTTCTCTCATTTCCTCACCCTCTTGAGGTATGGGTAAGGTTGATAAGGTTTATGGAATCCTCCACCAAATTAATAAAAGCATGTAAATAATATGTGATGGACATAAGCTTAATAGATTAAGCGTAAAAGAATAGATACATGCTTAGGTCGTATAACGTAAGTTTTCATGCCCTTAGGAGAGACCTGAGGCTAGACCTTATTGTCAGGAGGATAAGTGAAGAGAGTTAGTCTTGGAGGTAGGGATCTCCATTACAAGTAGAGACCTGGCACATCCTCTGAGGATGATGTTAACCCTAACCCTAAGTGAAGGTTAAAGAGAGAGATGACATGATGAGTCAACTCATGGTAGACCGGGTGTTTAGATAGACATGCCTTGGATGACATATGAGCCATGAGTGGTTGAATGATTGAGTACCTTTGGCGACCCAACCCGGGAAGGGCCGTGCATGTTAGAATGAAGGATAGCTCCTTCATTGATGAGGTCAGAGGAGGACCTATAGAAACCCCATGAGCTTATATGAGCATGGCATAGTGGGCACCCAGAATACTTCAGTAGTGCAAGCAATAAGTTGAAACCCTAGCCAAGGGAGCATGTTCGATAGATGATGAGATAAGCATAAGGGGCTAGGGATAACCTTGAGCAAACATAAGTTTGAACATAAGTATCACCCATGTAGGGGTATGTTTGTGAGCTTGATCCACCTTCATGGAGAGAGGACCTCTGGTAGGGAGGCTGTTTGGAGGGTTAGCTCTAGACAAAGAGAGCAGGAACCATACAAGAAGGTCAGAAGCCTAGACTCTGAGATATGAGGAAAAGTGGGGAGTTGAGGATGATGCGACCTAAGTGGATGTTTATGGTTGACTCATGCTTGATCCTTGGAGGCTGATGATATCTTGGTTGCCATTAAAGGAACCAAACCCTAGAGAGAGGATGAGGCTTCTGGTACCTAGGTGCCCATGGTGTAGGTGGTTACCTTCTGAGATAGGAAGAAGAGTTCTTTAGACCTGGAGAAGTTTAGTAACAGGTTGTGAGGCCTTGTACCTTGTTTTTTGTCCTTGAGGAGGACTGAACTCTGAAGTGTTTCTTGAGTAGAAGGATGACAGGAAGTGCATGTCATACCTTGTACTTGTTTGGTTTGGGGTTAAGAGGTTGAGCAGATAGTTGGACATCAAAGAAGTGAACCTAGGGTTCCTAGGCCTATAAGAGGGGAAGTGGTGTACCCAATGATCATGATGAGATTTGAGTTCCTATAGATTCGAGCATAGTACTCCTCATGTTTAGAGGAAAGGGAAACCCCCTTAAGTTTAAGGTATGTTTGATGAACCCCTCACAGCTAAGTTGATGACAAGGGAAGGTATGATCTTGATCCAATGCTGAGGAATGAGAACAAGTATGACCTTGCATGGTTTAGTAGGTGGTATGCATGTGCCTTAGTAGCTGTTGGGTTAAGCATGCTCATATGGATGTAAACCCTAAGGATGTTTGTGACCTTGTTGTTAAGAGATAGTTTCCTCCCATTCTGGGAGGGGGACCCTTTCGTAAGGTGTACACCAGTCTCTATTTGTTTTGAGGAAACCTAAAGAGGTCTCATAGGATCTTGAGAATCTAAGTGAAAAGTACATGGTATGAGGATGAACCTGTAGACCCATAGATTACCATCTCGAAGTGCATATGGATGTGTTACCATGTAGGTAACCATTATGGGAGCCTGACCAAGGTAGGCATGTCACCATGACCCCTATGTAAGGATGAAAGTCAGCCCACGAATGTAGAGAGAGAGAGATGATGAAGGCTTGGGTAAGGTTCTAAGCTGGACATGTACTATAATAGAATCCTATGTCTATCCTAGGGTCAGGTAGGGATAAGACCGATGGAAGTAGGAGTTGCCTAATTCCTTTGTTGCACATGACCATAGGGTCGGGAGGTAACAACTATCATTGTTTGAGGGCCATGGGTTAGGAGATTGATCACCATCATGAACTCATGGGACCCAAAGGGCAGATGAGTAGGGCACTCTCTGGATGCATAAGGGAAGAGGGATGACCCCAAAAGTATCGACACCCTATAGACCTAGAGGAGATGACTAAGGAATGTGTGTGGACCCAAGTAGGTTCAAAACTAGTTTTCCACGGAAGTAACTTTGATATCAAGATGATTGTGATATAGAGGCATAAGCTGCATGTTTCAACTTAGATTTAAATGTGTACTGGTAGGGTGGGATGTACCATCTCTACTCTTGGAATAGGAAGAACTCTATATTTGGACTACAACCAAATGCTTATTTCCTCTTATTATGGGAGTGAGAGATAGGACAATATGCATGCCATACACCGAGGACAAAAGGTGATGTGAGTTGGAATGTTGCAATGAGGTATGAGGACAAAGATGATAACATACCATGGTAGAGTGAACGATACATGGATGGTTTACAAACACTAAGAGGAATAATGTAGTCATATTTTGAGGATGTTGTTATCATGATCTATGAGTTATACGAGTTTGAGTTTGAAAAACCAAGAGAATAAGCTTCGAGTTTTCTTGATGAAGATAGACTTAGAGCAGAGATGAGGTAATAAGTAAAATGCATGGAGGTGTATGTCTTCAACATTACCTAACACATAAGGATGTGAAGTGGTAATGGATGCTCTGGATGAGATACAACTGCCTAGTTTAGATGGAGGCTAGAAGAGGTTGTTAGGTTAACCCTCAGTTGGAAAAAAGATAAGTTTGGCTAACACTAAGATGTAACAACATAGGTTGATCAAGTTAAAGCTTGTTTGGTTAGCGAGCCTAGTCCCTAATGCAATGAAAGGATGGTGGTAGTACCTCAAATGCACTTCTTTGGAAAAGAAGGTGATAAAACCCTGATGAGAGTGGTTTAGGGTTTCTGCAGAATCGATCCTAAGGAATCATAACAATACAAGAGATTATGATTTAAGATTACCATATACCATGATACTACCAAGATAATAAGTGACAATAGTACTTTGGATGCTTAAGATGAAGTTGTAGGGGGTATGTTGCCATGCAAGACAGGAGGTGAAGGACGAACACCAGTAACCCAGTGTATCAATATAGAGCATAAAAGAGTCCCCGAGAAGGAAGGAATGGGAGTTCATCACTATGGATGTTGTGGTAAGTCTCCCCTAGACCAAGGAAGGTAAGGATGCAATATGGGTTATGGTAGATCGCCTTACCTAGATGACATGAGAAAGAAAGAATACAGTCAAGGGATAGATCCGATTGAACTACATGAGAGAAAGAGATGGTTCAACTACACCATGATGTGAGTTCAAAAGTTCTTGAGTATAACCTAAAGATACGCTTCCACAAGGTGGAAGTAGATACATGAAGAACTCGATGTTAGTACACTTTATCACCCTAGCTAATGGTTAGTATGATCCAGACTAGAGGGTCTGATGAGAGCATGTGTGCTTGTTTAGGGTGATACATGGAGATAGTTCTTGTCTTCTGTAAGATGTGATGATAACCACCATAGCCAGTATCAGGATGTAAAGAAGCTCTGCAAGGGAGGTTGTCTCGGTCACCACTTCGTTAAGATGATGCTAGTGAAGGGACCTCGTGAAGGTCAAGAAAGGACCACAGTGTGTGCAGATGAAGTCGCTTTGATCATGCAAGGGATGAAAGGAGCCCAGGGAAGACATGAGTTGTAAGCTGATGCAAAGTAGACTGACATGTAGTTCAATTTGGGGGAATATGTGACATGAAAATCTGATCCCTCTAAGTTATAGCTAAGAGAGCTGAGTCCCCAATGCATGGGTTCTTTTGACATGGTTTGGTGGAGAAGGTTAAGTTTACCCTCACCCCTCAGGATAATGTGATGTGTGATGAGTTCCATGTGTCCAATTTAGAGCACTATGTGAGGTACCCAGACCATGTGCAGAGCAATGAACCTAGTGAGCCCCAAGGGAGGCTGAAATGACCTGAGTCACCTGTGAGGTCTATAGATGCCAAGGTGAAAGAACTCAGAGAAAAGAATATGTGATGATAAAGGTTCTTTGGGAGCGCCATGGATAGGGTAAAGCCACATAGGGGCCAATGATGGACATGTAAAAGTCTTATCCTGAATTGTTTGTTTGCTTGATGGAATTTTGAGGACAAAATTCCTATAAGAGGGGAAGGATGTTACAACCCCAACTTTGGGGTTCTTTTGGTGAGGAATGTAATTTCTCATATTAAAGATATTGGAACAGATAATGATATATTTTATCTTGAATAAATGAGTTTCGTTTACAATAGCCTTGATGATTGTTTTGTGGGCTTTATTGGCTATTGGACCTAATAATAAGGAAAATAACAAAGAAACTGCATTATAAATAAGAAATGGAGAAAAGTAAAATGTAGAAACCTCTAAAAGGCAAAAGAATTTAATCCAAAGGTGGATTTCGTGCCTTTTGGGTTCCTTGGGTCCCAAGGAGTCCAAAGTTGCAAAGATAATGCAAAAAGAAAAGAAAATATCAATTAAGTATTTCTTTATTAAGAAAGAAATTGAAAATAATGATAAAATGTGGAAAATAAGTGGAAAGATGTATATTTGAGTTACCCATGATGGAGTTTCGTATGCAAAGGATTCCTAATGATAAATGGGATGATAATGAGGAAAATAAAAAGAAAGATAAAGAGAAATACTAAAAAAGAGATATTTTAATAAGAAATAAACAAGATAATGTGAAATAATGAATATTGATGCATCTAGAAGGATAATAAATATCCTTATAAAGGAATTTCGAAATCTTGGAGTTTCATGGGATCCAAGGAGCCCCAATGAAGATAAAAGAAAGAGAAAAGGCAAATAAAACAAAATAAGAAGATAATGTGATACATCATTAATGAGTTTTTGATATTATCAAAAAGTGATACTATTTTCTTTAAGAAATAAGAATTTTGTGACAATGGGTTTAAAGCCAAGCACAAGGAAGATAAAAAGAGATAATTCTCGAATTTTCTAATAACCAAAGCATATGGGGTTACAAAGGATATTAAAGAGGTAATTAGGAGAGAGAATCTTGCTTCCTAATGAAGGAATCTGATTCCTAGTAGAAAAGAACCTTCTTTCTTCATGAGCAAGCATCGTAGGGTGTTGTTAACCTCACCTATAAATGGGGGTAAGACCTTGGGTTGAGTCCAGAGGATCAGACACCTCTTTCTCTCCTCTTCTTCCACATCTTTGTCCTTAAACCCAATCCATGAGAAGCGGCATGGGCACGAAGCTTGATGGAGCCAATGCAAGGTTTTGATGGACGCTTGGTATACCAAGGTGCCAAGAAGCAGCATAGCCCTCAAGGTCGTGCTCTGGAGCATGTGCAGCAGCAGCACCAAGGCTGCAACGACAGCCATAGGTTAAAGAGCTGCCCAGCCCAAACTAGCCAAGCTGGCTGTGAGTTGGATGGAGCCCCAAGTGTGGGGAGGACCGTCGAAGGTGGGGGCGTCGTCCCCGGTGGTCGCCGAACTCCAGAGAAGGGGGGCGCGCTCACGTTTGCTGTAGAACAGCGGCTAGGGCGGCAGTCATCGTGCTGCCCAAGGTTGAAGAAGGGGTAGAGGTGCGTGGACGAAAATGTCATCCTCACTCTGTATAAGAAATCACTTAACCAAGGGCGAAAGGGTCTTTTCAAAAACAATTCTAGCTGCAAAGCAACGTTGCATGATAGAGGAGACGTGGCGCCCCCTAATTGGCCCAAAGTAAGTTAATTTTGCATAATTCATATCTAATTAACCGCAGCTCGGATGGATACACATAATATATGTATTTTGCTCAGAACAATGAGTGGAATTCATTAAAAATGGTTTTAGTGGCTAATTCCTCTTGAAATTCGAAAAGTAGTGTAAGTTATTAACTTTAATGAATTAAAGATTAAAAAACCCTATTTTGAGATGATTAATGATTTTAATGGGTTTAATGGATGATTAAAGTTGATATTAACCTGTCATTTATAAAAAGGTACATTAAGAACAAAAAGGATGAAATTTGAATAGAATTGGTCAATTTGGAGTTTCATGTGCATAAATATGCTTTAATGGGCCTCGAAACCCTAATATTAGTGAATGAGACTGCTAATGGCTTTAATTGATCAATTTCATGATTAAAGTTGAGATATTATAATTTTAAGTTTTTTCAAGTATAAAAGTTCCTAATTGTGGATAAACACCCTTAATGTAGTAATTAGGGTTTTTCTAATGAATAAATGAAGAATTAATGACAAATAGAGTTCATATGTGAATTAGAACATAATGAACTATGAGTTGATGATAAATGAGCATAGTGATCTTATCATGGATTAAAAGGATAAAAATGGTAGCTTTAATGTAAAAGAGGCATAATGAACCTAATTGATGGTTAATTAGGGTTAAATGTTGTTAAGAGATAACCTTAATATCTTTCATGAAGAATAGATGAGATAAATAGGGTTTGTGAGTAATCGTATAAAATTAGGATTTAAAAATGAGGAGAAACCCTAATTGCAATGGAAACCCTAAAAGTGGACTAGAAACCCTAGGAAGTGAGCTAGGTTTAATAGATATTGATGGCATGAGTAATAAAAAGGAAATTGTATGATTATTTTAGGATCTTGTTATGTGTGCTTGCTTGCTTGGATTTCTGACTTGCATGGATCATTCTATCTCAAATCATCCTGACAGGTATGTGGTCACGTTTATGAATAACCGCCTTAGTTTCACAGTGATTCTTGGAGAATTTTATCAGTTGTTTGAGATAAACTGCTTCGATGACTTTTATTTCATGCAACTATAAACTGACTATGATTATCACTATAAATGTATATGTATATAACTGGGTTAGACCTGGATCCTCCTCTGTGGCTTTGCAAATGATAAAAAGGGTAACCTAGAGTAAGGTCTAGGCTATCATGAGTTAGAAATTGGGCTACCCACATGTAGTACCATGAGACTCTATAGGACGCCATGAGTTTAAGGAGTGGTCTACCTACGGGTAGTGCCATGTGACTCAACCCTAGAAACTGATTCACCAGATAGGTAGGATCATGAGGGGTTTAATGGGGATCTACCATAAGGAAGATAGCATCCAGGTCCACTATAGGGACAATGCATAGGTTAGGGTATGTATGGATCGCGCAGTTATATTTAAAACGTAAAGTTGGTTGTTAAACTGTAATTGACTGCAATATGTTATTATTAATTACATGATTATTGTTTCCCCCACATACCAACTTTATGTTGATCGACGTTTTATTTGTCGGCATTTTAGGTACAAGAGAAAAGAACAAAAAGTAAAGCGGTATATGTGGAATCAAATATGAATTAAAGTTCAAAGGAGGATTAGTTAGAATAGACTCCATGTGGATAGAATTAGATATCCAAGTTTTTGAAAAAGGTAATAAAAGTTTAATTTTATTATAGCTTTTCAGTTTAGTTTAGTAGAATTTGATAATTATTATTGATTATTTGTTGAACCTTTGATCCGGAAATCGGGATAAAGACTCTGACCTCTTGGTCCCCCTTAATTGGGGGTTACTGGGAGGCAGGGTTGTTACAGATGTTGTGGTGATCAAGCTTGGAAGATCTTCTTCTACCTGGAGCTCGTGAAGCTTGGAGCTTGGTGGTGATCCTTGAGGTGGGTTATATAACTCTAAACCCTCTTTGTTAATATAATCCCTTACTTGCTATCTTGTTCTTTACCTTTGGCTCATTATATCTTGTATGTTAGTAGTTCTTCTTGGTAGTTTTGTATTCTAGTTTGGGAAGAAGAACCTTGCTTAGTTGTTTCCTCTGCATTGCACCTTTCTACCTTGCTTGTAACTTCATCTTGAGGTTGAAGATGATGAGGTTGATAGGAATGATAGCCTGATATGTGTTGGTGGTCATCACGACCTATGATTCCACTGACCGTCACACCTTGTGATAGGTCATCATGACCTTGGCAAGGCCTAGGTCGACACATTAGAGTGTGTGGCTATCATGGCTTGGAGAGACCTAAGTTGACATGTTATGTGGTTGCTAAATTGATATGCATTGCAGGGTGTTGGCCATCATGTCTTGATTAGGATGACGCATCATGACCTACAAGTGACCTAAACTGAGACCTATTTTAGACTGAGACATGTTGCTAACGAGTGCTTTTATTAGGTGTTTCTACCCGACATGCATTGATGTTACGTTATCCCGTCATGTCTATGGAAGCATCTCAAGTAGTTGAAGGCTAACTGTGATGCCCTGTCTAGGTAGAGACTGATACACCTCTAGGACGGTGTTTCCGGACACCTCCTGAACCATGAAGCCTAGCCCAACCCTAATCCAAACACCTTGGCATTTCCCGTCACAACCTAAGTGTCACTATGCCTGATAAATCTCTCCATAGGTGTTAACTGATACATCCTTGTATGGTTTCCCGATACACCTTCAAGAGGGGTTGCTCGTTACACTATCAAGGAGATAAATCAATACAACCCTAGTGTGGATAATTCAATACCTCATGTGTCGATAAAACGTCACCCCTTATGAATGATGTACTCGACATGATTGGACAAGATGCCCTAAAGCAATGCACCTCATGGTGGTCCAAAAAGATACACCAAAAGAGAGTCTAAACCGATACCTTGGGTTGATAAGGTGAGGATTGGAGGGTATGCTTGGTTACTTAATGATGCACACATATGAGCAATATATGATATAGAAGGGTGTTGTTTGGATAATGTATTATTAATGTTAATTGTTTATCTTAAAGTTAGTACACCATGTAATGATGTTACTATGAGTGGTCCATCCTCAATTAAAGATCTTATCCCTAAAGCTCTCCAAATATGATAGGAGTAATGGATGTGGGGTTTAATGGTGGCATATCCAAATAATAGACTTAACCTTGGAATAATATAACCCATGTGTTCCTCTTAAGGAAAGGTTATAATCCATGGAAAGTGTCTTCTATATCCACTTTTCATATAATCTTAACTTGTGGAATAAGGTTAATGATACTACAATGTGTATACACATGAGGGTGGTGATAAGTCTTATTGAAATACATGGTGACAACCTTGGTGTAGAAATCATATAATAAGTCTAATACCTTTATAGGTGCCTTGTGGATATCTTGAAGTGGTACCCTCTAT
Organism: Alisma plantago-aquatica; assembly: GCA_963693085.1. Taxonomy (NCBI): domain Eukaryota; kingdom Viridiplantae; phylum Streptophyta; class Magnoliopsida; order Alismatales; family Alismataceae; genus Alisma; species Alisma plantago-aquatica. The sequence continues at coordinate 544,368,763 of OY856414.1, forward strand.
TTATGTAGCTTATGGTTTGACTCTTCTTAATAAATGTGATTGATGATTTGTAAGAAGGAATAATATGTGGGTCATCAAATGTTGAAACGTCCCACTAGTGCAATGGTCAATGTGTTATTATAATGCATTATTGTAAACCACACATAACTTGATGAAGAGGGTACACATGCATTAATAAAATAGGTGATATCTAGTATTGATGGTACAGTAAGTGATTCCTCTCTAACTAATGTTGTTCAAACCAAATCTGATTAGAAAGATGGGTTTCAATGTTTTTAAGGTTTGGTGGTGTAACCCTAATCAGCTTTATATGAAGAGTATTGATCCTATCTTGAAGGGCAGGGCATATTATTGGATAGGAATGAATGGAAAACATGTTAATGTTGCCCCCCCTTAAAATGCCTTAATATAACCTAATAGATTAATTAGGTGATATAACTTGTGAAGAACTATGAAGATGGTTACATAATATCAATCCCTGGTTATAAACCTTGATAAAGGAACTTAGGAAGTATGAATATGTGAATGTGTATACTTGGTTACACTTATTACTTCATAGTCTTATATACTCCAGTTATGGGAGGAAGTGGATGCTAGAGATGCGAAGTAGAAATATGTTGGGGACTTTATGTGAAATCAGCATGAAGCCTAATCTTAGGTTAGAGATCTTATGATGCTTTGCCTACTTTAACTAAAGATGTTTATTATGTTTAACATATTCTCTCTCTGAATATAATGGCTAATTGTTGCTATGGAAAGTACATGTGATGTGGCATGAGTAATGCTTATATACCAATGATGCATGATGAGATAATCTTAAATCACCAGTGTGATGTGATGGGTCTTAATAACTAGTAAGGGCTTAATACTTGATTGAGGTGATGCCCCCTAGAACTAAAATGAGGGGTTGATATCCCATAATAAAATGTTTATGAGGATAGCCTTGTGGCTGGCAATGATACAGTAGCCTTGTGGCTGGCAGTGATACATTAGCCTTGTGACTGCAATGATAAAGTAGCCTTATGACTGGTAGTGATACGGTAGCCTTGTGATAGGCAATGATACAATGTTATGAGATGATGGGAATCAATTTGTAGTTTTTTTTATCATAATCAATTTTTAGTTTAAGCAATGATATATGATATTGTGATACTATGGCCCTTTTTCCTTTGAATATTTTGTTTGTGGTTTGTACATTGTAACTTGATTGATGCTAAAAGATACTTAAATTGCCTAACTAATCAAGTGGAACCTAATCTAGTAGATTTCCCTGTGCCATAGATCCATTCTAGTGTCAGTTTAATTGCTAGATGGTGAAACAAGTTTTACTCAGAATGCATATTTTTGAATATGCGGGGTGCAAGTCGAGTATTCCCTTGCATCCTTAATATCAAGATGTGTGATACGACCATGTGTGAGATGATCTCACTGTTATAATGATGCCATGTGTGAGAGAGTCCTCCTTTTAAGAACGACCATGCATGAGCCTGTTCTCCTAGTGTTGTTACCTGTACCAAGTTGGGATAGATATTATATGGGTGGCCACGCGTGAGCCAACCCCTTTGATGTGACTATATGTCACTTTAGTAGTTGACATATATGTCTCTATAGTGTTCTAATGTATAGACGACTAGGTGTGGGAAGGTTGTGGATTCCGGCTCTTCCATTGACCTTGTATGACACCAATTTTGACTTAGTAGTGGTTGGTTGTATTTGGGTGGTATGACTTAAATCCCCACGGCATAATGAATGTGTAATTAGCAGTGTAGTGTGCATTTATAGGATCAAACATGGAAACATTGGATGAAGCCTTACCTTGCTTTTTTACTATTTAGTTTGTAATAGTCATACATGTTCTTCATATTCTATTTAAATTATTAGTTGATCTATTGTTCATTGACAAGTACATTTTACTGCTCCAATTACTTCACCCATGAGATATATGTCATCTGGTTAATTATTGATTCAATTTTCTCAGTATGTTAATTTATCTTCTTAGTTATCTGTGGTGATAATGAAGTTGGGAAAGAGTTATATCTCTCATTGGGACTTTGTTCTCACCCCGTTGGTTAAATAACTTTTTAGGTGGATGTGTATGCTGAGTTAAAGATCATGTGGTTGAAGATGATACGAGTAGAAAACTACATCTAGAAAACATGGTATATGGATAATGTCTAGAAATAGAGTTCTATGTGTCGTCCTTGTACACTCAGGTCCTTGCGGGTGTTCTCAATGTGTTTTGCTGATATGGTGATTAATATGTGGTTTCTGGCTTGTGTTCCTCTAGTAGTATGTATATACATATGGAACTATTATCATATGTAATAAGATGTTTGGAATGTGATGATGTATCACCTTGAATATAAATTACAAAACACAAATATTAATTCTTGTGTAATAATTCTTAGTTCATGGTGTTGGATGCTAATCGATGTTAATTTCCAATGATTTTTGGTAATCTGTTGTTAATTGTTATTGTAGTTTAAGTTTTGAGTAATCTCTATTTGTGTGACAATGGGTGTCACATTTGGTGGTATCAGATGTGTAGGTTCGCTGAGTCTATAGGGATATTAGGACTAGGATTAGGATGGTGTCTAAGATAAGAACGTGATATAAAATATGGTGCATGCTACCTAATCTTAGTACTTGAGTGCCATGGCCAGGTATTCAAATGTTGAAGAAAAGGTAAATATGAAACTCTTAGATTGATTTCTCTATGATTACCCTAATCAAGTAATCATTTTGGAACAATATAAAGAGCATAACAATAAGAAATTATGATGCTAATATTATAAAAAGAGACAAGAACTGCACCATAATTCACTAAAACTTGAATGTTTGGTGATTAAAAGAGAAAAATACAATTCCATGAAACCTAAATCTAAGTGTAAATATGATGAGAAAAGTTCTTAAAACCATAAATTCAAGAGATGCATGAAGAAGAAGAAGACAGATGAACTTGTGCTAATAAAGTAAGTCAAGGTGTAAAATTTACATATGACGGAGGAAATTTCTGAATCATGGATAAAGTAAGAAGATAAATGAGAATGAACAATGAATAATTAAGATGGAACCTGAGTTAATCTCAAACCAACCGTGAAAATGCAAAGATGTAAAGTGTAATCATCATGATATGTGAAAGGAAACAAGGGGAATGATCCCTGTTCGATAAAGAATATGAAAAGAATAATGATCATTTTCATGATGTAAAGACAAAAATGTGGTAACATAAGGATATGTTCATAAAACATGAAGAACAATAATCAAAGAAAGAGTAATGGCATGTAATCCTCTTAACAGTTCCTATGACAATGACAAGGAAACCAAGATGAGACAAGTTAAAATGACACATGAACAATTGAATACTCATAAGGTAGTCTAAGGAGGTGATAATCTCCTCACCTTAATAAGCAAACCTTGGTGATGATGTAGTGAATAGAGGAATATGTTCCCTTATTTTCTGCCCCTTCAGGGATGTGGCAGTCAAGTGGTCCTTAATGTGCATAGTTTAGAAGTAATCTTAACATGGATACTATGGTAAGTATTAGTTGTTCTTGGGGTTCTATTCTAGGATAGGGATATCTGTGATAGGAGATGTCTGTTGATGAAAGAAAGATCCTTTTGACATGTTTGGTTTAGGTAAAAACAATGGAAGGTGGATGTGATAGGGATGTAATGTGTTTTAGACACATGTGATGGATACAAAGGTAAGGAATCCTAGTATCCAAGTAGTGCCAGTTGTATAGGAGAATGAGAACATGCCACGTTGATAATATGTATAAGGTGTTTGTATACCTAGAAAGGTCAACTTTGGATCAATCTAGTTGCAAGTACGCAACATATAACATGGATGTCACATGTTAGGGGTTTATGCTCCACATAAACGTAACATTGACAAGGATGTACATGTTGAAGAGATAGTTGTAAGATCTTCTTAGGTGAAGTTCATCAAGTTTAGTGTAATTCCTTGTAGTACTCTTATCAGGATTGCAAGTAAGGAAGGTTCCAAGAAGTTTGTGCTTTAGATATAGATGGACAAGCATGATCTCCACCTCATATAAAAGAAAGTTAGAGTGACATATAACATATTGAGTTACCTCTGAGATTGTTTTCCTGGGATAAGTGGTCTCTTCGTATGATAGGAGGATGTGCATTTGAGAATGAGTATGCAGGAAGGATAGTTGGTGGAAGTAAGATTATTGTTGAGGTAGCAGATCAGACTGGAACATAGGAAGCATTATAGGCTTTGTAGTTCCAAGTGGATGACAAAACATATCTCTAGTATTTCTTTAGAAGAAGACATGTTAAGATTGAGCAATGTATGGTAACCTCTAGGAAGTAAGAACCTTATCATGTGATGTTATACGATGAGGAGGTGATACATGAGTTGGATAAGTATGTATAATGCTTCCATGGCTAAGAAAGTATCACCTAGCATAGGTTTGAATTTGCATCCAATAATGGAAAAGGATAAGTAGTATGTGTCTTGTGCAACAGATCTTGTGTTGATCTTGGATAGAAGGACAGTATGTTGTTAAAGTCTTGTGACATCACCTTGACATCAAGAAAAAATATGGGAGCTTGAAGGTATGATGCATGAATAGTATCCATCTCCTTTTGCCTGGGATGTCAGAGGTAAAATCCTCGTTAGCAGTTTATGACTTTAAGGACCCTGACCTAGATTTTTGGGCTAACCCTATTTGTTTTTCTTAAGCATGTTGCTTACCTCCTTGTTCTAATCATCTGAGATGTAATTAGGGCATGTTGGAAGCTTGAGTTCATTGTTTGAGCTTGATGCTTGTATTTTATGGAGAAGTTTGTACGAATTGCAATTTACCGAGGATAGGGGTTGATGTGAAAGATTGCCACCTCTAGTATGTTCCTTCTCTCTCTTGGCATCATATGGAGGAAAGAGAAATATATGGGAACCTTGGTTGGATCTTGGTTGTGCGTTGACATCCTTAGTGGTGTTTTGAATATATGTTTGAGGTGTGCCTTGCACCTAGAAGTGTTGTCTCGGGCTTGAGAGCCTTAGAGAGACCTTGTATCAGCTTGTGGATGTCTTGAGAGACATCCTATTGATTTTGTGGTGTCTAGAGATGCACCATATCTATTTTTGGTACCTGGGGTTTACCCCTATCGATTTGTGAAGAATGATAGAAATGTGTATGGCCATGACTTAAGAAGGCGATCTAGTGGGTGAGACATAGATCTTATCACCTTGTTGCATGGTGTTGCATGTGTCCTTTCTTCATGGACAGGTGTCATCTAGGGTTCTAAGGTGGTGACACCTTCCCCTTGCTCTCTCTTTCATTCCTCTTGTATATATACCTCTTTCTCCCCATGAAAGATAACCCTTTTGGTTGCCCTTGCATTCTCTCTTTGGTGGATGACCTTGAGATAGATGAGTCTCTCCCTTGGAGCTTGGAGGATGAGTCTCATGCTTGTGGTTCTCTATTAATCCTCTACCTTTGTAAGCCATGATCCTTAGCTTACTTTTTCTCCTTCTTTCTTCTTCTCAGTTATGGACCTTTGTTACTTCTTTTCCCTCTCATTCTCTCTTAACCATAGCTCCATCTTCTCTCTTGGAGGTGTTATGGTGATCAAGCTTGGAAGAACTTCTTCTACCTTGAGCTTGTGAATCTTGGAGCTTGGTGGTGATCCTTGAGGTGGGTTATATAAATCTAAGCCCTCTTTGTTATTATCACCCCTAACTTGCTATCTTGTTCTTTACCTTTGGCTCATTATATCTTGTATGTTAGTAGTTCTTCTAGGTAGTTTGGTGTTCTATTTTGAGAAGAAGAACCTTGCTTAGTTGTTGCCACTGTATTGCACCTTTCTATCTTTCTTGTAATGTTGTCTTGAGGTTAAAGATGATGAGGCCGATAGGCAAGATAGGCCAATATGTGTGGGTGGCCGTCATGACCTTTGATGCCATTGACCGTCACAACTTGTGACAGGTCATCTTGACCTTGGCAAGGCCTAGGTCGACACATTTGAGTGTGTGGCCATCACATCTTGGAGAGACCTAAGTCGAAACATTATGTGGTTCCTAAATCGATATGCATTGCTAGGTGTTAGCAGTCATGCCTTGATTTGGATGACCTTTCATGACCTAGAAGTGCCCTAAACTGAGATGCGTTGTAGACTGAGACACGTTGCTAAATAGTAGTTTCGTTAGGTGTTGCTTCCTGACATGTGTTGCTATTCCATTAGCCTGTCATGGCTATGGAAGAATCTCGAGGAGTTGAAGGCTAACCGGGATGCCCTGTTTGGGTAGAGATCGATACACCTCTAGGACGGTGTTTCTCGACACCTTCTAAACCATGCAACATAGCCCAACCCTAACCCTAACACCTTGGTGTTGCCCGTCACAACCTGATCATTGCTATGCCCGATTCTCCTTAGTGTTCATCATCACACCCTCCATAGGTTAACCAATACATCCTTGTGTGGTTTCTTGATACTCCTACAAGAGAGGTTTCTTGTTACACTATCAAGGAGCTAAACTGATACAACCCTTGTGTGGATAATTCAACACCTTAATTCTAGCTAAAATGTCACCCCTTATGAATGATGAACCCAACATGATTGGACAAGATGCCCTAAACTGATACACCTCATGGTGGTCCAAACTGATACACCAAAAGAGAGTCTAAACCAATACCTTAGGTTGATAAGGTGAGACCGAGATCACATAATGAGGATTGGAGGGTATGCTTGGTTACTGAATGATGCACAAATATGAGCAATATATGATATAGAAGGGTGTTGTTTGGATAATGTATTAGTAATGTTAATTGTTTCTCCTAAAGTTATTACACTATGGAATGATATTACTATGAGTGGTCCATCCTCAATTAAAGATCTTAGCCCTAAATCTCTCCAACTATGAGAGGAGTAATGGATGTGGGGTTTAATGGTGGCATATCCATATAATAGCCTTAACTATGGAATAATATAACCCATGTGTTCCTCTCAAGGAAAGGTTATAATCCATAGCGAGTGTCTTCTATATCCCCTTTTCATATAATCTTAACTTGTGGAATAAGGTTAATGATACTACAATGTGTATACAAATGGGTTGGTGATAAGTCTTATTGAAATACATGGTGACAACCTTGGTGTAGAAATTGTATAACAAGTCTAATACCTTTATAGGTGCCTTGTGGATAGCTTGAAGTGATACCCTCTATTTATGTAGCTTACCGATCGACTCTCCTTAATATATGTGATTAATGATTTGTAAGAAGTAATAATATGTGGGTCATCAAATGTTGAAATGTCACACTAGGGCAATGGTCAATATGTTATTATAATGCATTATTTTGAACCACACATAACTTCATGAACATGATACAGATACGCATTAATAAAATGGGTGATAACTGGTACTGATGGTATGGCAAGTGATTCCTATCTAACTAATGATGTTCAAACCTAATAAGATCAGAAAGATGGGTTTTGGTGTGTTTAGGGTTTAGTGGTGTAATCATGAAGTGTAACCCTAATTGTGTTTATGTGAATATCATTGATCCTAACTCAAATGGAAGGTCATATTAGTCAATAATTATTAATGGAAAACTTGTTAATGGTCTCCCTCTTAAAATGCATAACTATAACCTGATAGATTAATTGGGTGATATAAGTTGTGAATAACTATGAATATGATTACATAATATCAAGCTTTGGTTACACACCTTGATAAAGGGATTCGAGAAGTATGAATATGTGAATGTGTATACTTGGTTACACTAATTAATTCATAGTCTTATATACTCCAATTGTGGGAGGAAGTGCATGTCAGAGATGTGAAGTAGAATGATGTTTGGGGACTTTATGTGAAATCAACATGAAGCCTAATCTTAGGTTTGAGATCTTATGATGCTTTGCCTACTTTAACTTTAGGGTTTTAATATGTTTCACATATTCTCTCTCTGAATATAATAGCTAATTGTTTCTATGGCAAGTACATGTGATGTGGCACGAGTAATGCCTATATACCAATGAGGCATGATGAGATAATCTTGAGTCACCAGTGTGATGTGATGGGTTTTAGGACCTGGTAAAGGCTTAGTACCTGATTGAGGTGATGTCCTCTAGCACTGAAATGAGGGGTTTCTATCCCATGATCAAATGTTGATGAGGATAGCCATGTGACTGGCAGTGATACAATTGCCTTATGGCTGGTAGTGATACAATAGCCTTGTGGATGGTAGTGATATAGTAGCGTTGTGGCTGGCAGTGATACAGTAGCCTTGTGGCAGGCAATGATGCAGTGTTATGAGATGATGGGAATTAGTTTATAGTTTAAGTTTACAACATTATATATGGTAGAATAGGACTTATAATATAAAGATAAAAACAAACATCTATATCCATGTTCATAATTCATTTACATTTCTAGGCCACTAAGAATTAGTATATGTTATTTACAACATTATGACAAAAATATATGTTTTTCACTTTTTTAATTACAAATAAGAGATCATTAATTAAATGATCTATTCATTCTCATAAGCACACCCACATGTTCTATCCCCAAAATCCCTAGTTTGAGAACTACTAAAAGTAACAAAACAACTACACAAAACTAGTTGTTAAGTCACTCAATTCTACGATCAATTTTTGGGGATGGAGACCCATCTTCAAGACCTAAAAATATAATTCATAGTCTAATTAGACATTTAAGTGAGTGTAGCACAAGAATAAGTAAAGCCAATTTCATCATCATACTTTATGTAGGGTAGATGTTGGTATAGTTATCTTAAAGATTTTAGAAGACATAGTACTAACTTTTAACCTAATAATTCATGAAACATACCATTAGAGTGCTTGAATATCATTAACATGTATTAAATAATACAAAACAAATTTCCATTGCATTAGTTTTCCTTAGAACTACTTGACTTGTACCTAGCCAAGTAGAACATGTGACTGTGATCTCACATTGATGACTCACTATCTATACCTTAGGGTTTAGTCTATCACCCTTAGATAACAAACACGACCTAGGTTTTCCACATGGATCGATAGAACCCTATAGTTTCGATTCCTCTCACTTGCACACATATAATAGTTTGGGGCATACAACATCATATATTATATGAAATAAAACATATTAATCTCACATCATTCTTATAACATTACGATGATTGGGATATCCATCTCCTGACCTAAGTCTCAAACTTGAAAATAGGTTGATCTCTCTCTCCCAGGTCCCCCTAACTTACCTTAGAATATAGTTTCTCTAGGAATAATATAATCTACTATGAGATAAACCTATTTCAACACCTATAATAGATATAGGGGATTCTTATGGTGTTTAGTGAACTTATCTATGTGAATTAGGGTATTACTTCCTTTATTTGGTATCATACACACTATAAAGTATTCAATCATAACGATTGCAATATTTTTCATATGAAAAAGCCTTAATTGAAATCTAGGGTTTATGCATTGACATACTTCAACAATTAGCAATTTAGTATATATTGAAACACCCCAAATTTTTTAGAACATGCACATGAGTGAAATCATCAATTCCCCAACTCATAGTTTTAGTTGGGTGTCACATACATTGATTATAATGCTTCATGAATGCTTGAAATATAACCACCATAGGATCCCTTTTCATTTTCATTCTCAAATGTTTACATAAAGACAAAACTTAATATAAACTAGAGACATTATCCAAATATCTAAACATGAATAAACTAAACTCAATGCATAGAAGAAAGCAGAGTTTGTTGGCACCAATCCAAGGCACACACGTTGCTCATGAATAAACTAAACTCAATGCATAGAAGAAAGTAGAGTTTGATGGCACCACTCCAAGGCACTCACAATGCTCATAAGGTAGGGTAAAGCTCACATGATGCTTCCAAAGAGCTCATACGGCCAGTTAAGGCTTGCATATCATGATGGAGAGAACTATATCAAAATGACATGACCCTTAATCAGAAACATGGTTTTTACAATTCTAAAATCTACTATACGGTTTTACATTGATAGTGGATATCAATGGTAGAGCACATGTAGTGGTAACTCAATGGTGATTCAACACTGCCGACCCCTGAGTCCCTAACACCTCTCCAGATCTAGAAGGAGAAGCAACATTCTCATCATGCTAGTCAAAACATTAAGTTTCTAAATCCATATTTCTCTCCCAAGCATTGGACTGACCTATTGCCGATACAAGGAGAAGTAGAGGACTTGAAATTAAAGAAAATCAAAGTGAAGACGAAAAATGGAAGAATCTATTACCCTAGATTTGAAGTGAGGGAGAACGCAACTAGACGGAAGAGTTATTTAGTGGGTTATGTGGTGGATTTCAAGTCAAACCTCCTTACTCTTCATGAGTATCTATACTAGTTGTGGGAATCAGAAGGTGATATTGAGGTAATTGGTAAGAATAATGGGTTCTTCATTATCAAGTTTGGACATTATAATGATGTTGATTTTGTCATCAACAATGATCCATGGCTAGTTAAAAATAAGCCAATGTTTCTTATCAAGTGATTCCTGAAGATGCTCTCATTAAACATAGGTTTGAAGATGTTCCTATGTAGATAAGAATCTATGATCTCACTATTGAGTTATGGGATTGCAGGATGTTTGAATAGATTGGGTCTATTCTAGGGACTCCAATCTACTCTGACTAACAAAATATGTTTGCTACATGTATTTACTATGCACACATTCAAATTCTGGTTCATGTTTCTTTGACTTTTCCTGATGAGCTAGAACTTAAAAGTGATGAATGGGATGTTACTATAATTAATATATATTATGAGTGGAAGCCAATAGTGTGTAAAATGTGAGATTTGCTTGGACATGTTGATGTTGTTTGTAAGAAGATAATGGATGAGAAAGGGAATGTCACTTGTTTTGATTTCATATTGCTGAGTAATATGCCTGACTCGAATAATCATGACTCCTTGTTAAATAACTCTATTGAGAATCATATGTTGGATAGTAATGTACATGCTGTCAATTGATGACCTATTCCTTCTACTCCAATTCTAATATTTGTAAATTAAATTGCTGAATCTATGAATCACTGTAGTATACAAAACCCATTTGTTCCTCTTAAGGTGATACCTAAAGCTATTAATGGTACTTTGTAGAAACTTATTGATTCTACATTCTCACCAACTAACAACAATGAACGAAGTATGAGTTTAATTGGAAAAGAAAATGATAATTTGGCTGGTAGTCATCCAACCGATAAGAAATGAATTAGTTACAAATCTCTTCCTCTAACGTCAGACGTCTGATCAACAAGGTTCTTAGCATCCATGAAGAGTTAATAAGAGTCTCATGCCAAATTTTACTTCTTTTAGAAAAAAGATAAAAGAAGATGTCTTGCCTCTTTCATGTCTAAATATTTTCATCACTATGACACATTACTAACCATGATTCTCATCACTTGGGTAGAGTTATGGTTATTTGGGATCTTGGTGTTTGTGATATCCACACAATTTTTGAGAATGATCAAATGGTCCACTATGATGTTCATGTTCATAATTCTTCTTTTCTTATTTCTGTGATCTATGGTCACAATGATGATAATGAGAGATGTAGACTATGGTCCTATATTTCTAATTTCAAGCTCTTCTGATAGACCCTAGTTCATGCTGGGGGATTTTAATATATTTAGAAATGAGGCTGAGAAAATTGGTAAACAATCTCCATTAAATTATTCTATGAGTGATTTAAATGAGCGTGTTCTTAATTGTTCTCTATTCTATCTGGATATGAAGGGGTTTTTTTATACCTGAGATAACCACCAAGAGGGTGGTAGGTTTGTTAATTCTAGAATTGACCTAATTTTTTTTAACTTTATGCCTTTAATAGTATTTTTTATTTCTTTGGAAGTGTGGTCTCTAATATTATTAGTGATTAAAAGATCAATTTTTTTCATATTGGTAATGCTTGTATTATAAAGTCTCCCTTTTGGTTCATTAACAATTGGGAAGATGAAGAAGAATTCATATCTATTGTTGAAAAAGCTTGGAAAACCCACAATGAAGGTTTCTCTATGTTCAGAGAGTATAAAAAGTTTAAAATCTTGACAAAGAAGTTAATTAAATGGAATCATTCTTATAATGGAAATTATTTTTCTGACGCTAAAGTAAAAAAAGTCAAGTTGTTGTTGCTCAGGAGATGCCTGATTTGAATCCTAGAGATCCTATTTTGGTTCATAATGATTCTTAGATTAGAAAAATTACTCATGAAGTATCTCTAAAGGAGGAGGTTCTCTTAAAATAAAAATCTCATGTTCATTAGCATAAGTGTGGGGATTCTAATACAAGGTTCTTTTATTCTTCTTTAGAAACTAGGAGACTCAAGAATAATATTATATGCTTAATATTATTATTGATGTTTCTGATGATAATTTTGTTATTAAGGAGTTTGTGATAAATCATTTTGAGAATATATTTAATGATAATGCCTCTAGATCGGTTTTCCAGGGAGAATGGATTGGTCCCAAACTAACTAGCCATCACAAGTGTGTTCTTATTAGCCCTATTCTGAAAATTGAAATTGATGAGATTGTTTAGTATCTTAATTTAGATAAGGCTCTAGGAGTTGATGGGATCAATGCTATTTTTTTCAAGAAGACTTGAAGAATCATTAAAGAGGATGTTTGGTTAGTTGTTATGGAATTTGTTTTCTAATGGGAAGTTTCTTAGAGAAACCAACAATACTTTCATCTCTTATTCCTAAAGGAGGTGATAACTTATTCATGATTTTAATAGAGTGAATTCTAAATGTAGACTGTATTTGAAGGTTGACCTTTCCAGAGCATATGATTACATTATTTGGAGCTATCTCTTCTCTTTTCTTCACAAAATTGGGTTTTCATCTATATGGATAAGGTGGATTGAGGAAATTTTCATGTCGACCTCCTATAAAGTTCTTATAAATGGTGAACCTGGATCAAAATTTTGTCATTTTAATGGTATTCGATAAGGGAACCCAATATCCCCTTATCCTTTTGTGATTATTATGTAGGGGTTCTCTGTCTTGGTTGACAAGGTTGTTTCTAATAGAAGTTTGGTTCCTTTGAGAGCTTATGAGAATCTTGATATTTCTCATATCATATTTGTAGATGACCTGATGGTATTTTTGGAAGAAACAATTAATAATGGAAAAGCCATATATGATATTTTAAACTCTTTTGGAAGTACATCTAGTATTAAGATTAATGCTAGAAAGAGTTCTATTTTATTAACTAAAACAACATCGAAAGAAGATATTAGGGATCTTCTTAACTTTCCTAAGTGTCGACTTCCTTCGAAACACCTACGTTTTCCTCTCTTTGTTTGAAAGTTGAGGACGAAATATTGTAGTCCTCTTTTTGACACGATTAAGTCTAAGCTTGAGTGATGGAACGCTAACCATATTTCTTTGACAAGAAGATGTGAGATGGTGAAATCAACTCTTTCTACATTACATATCTATTAGACTTCTTCTTTTCCCCTTCATTCTGTAGTCTGTGATGAGATAGATAGAATTTGTCATAATTTGTTGTGGGGTAGCTATGAAAATAAAACTAACCTACATATTGTTTCTTGGGACAAGATTTCTCTACCTACTTGTGAAGGTCATCTGGGTAAAAGAAAATTGAGGATGTTTCTAGTGGTTACTTATGTCTTAATTCTTGGAACTTAGCAACAAAAAAAGATAACCTATGGGTCAAGTAGATTGGTGAGAGGTACTTCAAAGATTCTTCATTTTAGTCAATGAAGATCAACTCTAATTGGTCATGGTTGATTCAGAAATTAGTGCAGCATAGCAACATTTTTCCCACTCATTCACATTTGATTATTGGTGATCAAAGTAATACAAAATTATGGAAGGATCCTTGGGTGAACCATAATATGTTTCTTGGAGATATTTTGGTAAATGAAGTTGTTTTAAAGCTTGGCCTGCCTATTGATTTCCTATTTAATGAACTTATTTCTTATTCCAAATGGCATGTTCCTGAAAGTCGTATGAACAAAGCTTTGTAAGCTTTAGTCAATTATCAGGCTAAACTATCCATGAAGGATGATTTCATAGAGTTTGTAAGTTGCTCATATCCCTAAATGAAGATTATTTGGAAATCTATCCATGTTAAAGATACTGAAGTCAATTTATATTCTTGGTTATGGAAGAGTAGGGTTCCTAGGAGATGTGTGTTTCACATCTAGAAGGATTTTTTGAATAAATTGCCTACTGGTGAGTATGTGAGGAGGACTGGTATCTAGTCTATATATATGTGTTTTCTTTGCTATAATGGTTTTGAGGATGTTAATTATCTTGTATTTGAATGTTCTCTTATTAAGAAGATGCAAGAGTTTGCTAATGATGAACTAGGAATTTGTCTTTCTTATTCTAATTTGAGTGATATTGAAAACCTTCAGGTGATGAGAAGCTTCTATTCTTTTTACCTCAATTCTTCTTATGGATTGAGAGAAATGCCCATGTTCATAAAGATAGAGTTAGATCTGCAGAACTTGTGTGGAATCGAATGAGAGGGAATTTCTTAAGTTTAAAGGATTCCTACTAATTTTTTTGTTGTTTTATAGAAGCAATTGTTTCTTCTTGATATGATTTTGAGTTATAGATCTTATGATCCTATGTTCTTGGTTGCTCCAGAGGAGGTTCTTATGTCTTTCCTACTATTGGTTTTTCTTTCATTTGCAAGATGCTTATGTGGATTTCTATTCATTTGTTGGTGATCTATTATGGGATCAGCTCAGTTTGATGATATGTCTGTGATCTACATATTTTATGTGCTATATGGTTCATGATATCATGGTTTCCATGGATTAAGAGTATGGGTTGTATATATCTCTTTTGATGCTTTCTGGGTACGCTCAATTTTGGATCATGAAAGTCTGAAGACGATTCCTTAGACTTTCCTTCTGGATTTTGGGTTTGATATTAAGAAGGGTGTGTTTGCCTTAATTATAATTTTTTGTCAGACTACACCATTGTATAGACATTATACTTTGACTTTCTTTTCCTATTATCTCTCACTTTAGAGATGATAAGCATTGTAAATCCCCTTTACAAAAATGAAAAAAATCACCACAGGTTATTCTGAGCAAAAAACAATTCCAAAATCCATTAAAATTGATTATTCATATTTCTTGATTTAATAGCATGGTAGTGATGCATAATATTTCTTATGAAGTCTAAAACATCAAAATAGTAGAAAATATAAATTCTTATCATGACATTGGTTTTACATAATAATATAATGAGTATTAATGCATAGTACTTTAATTGAGCCATTATGAGTACATAAGCAAATAAAATAAACCTAGAACCCTAACTTAATACTCAATGATCATGATGACTCAACTAAATCTAAGGGGAATATTAACTATAATATGAGTCTTGATCAACCCTTATATCATGATTGTACAAAATCATGAATTAATTACACTTTAATAACTTAGGTTATGGTTCTTAATTAAAACATGTAAATCTAGTTTGATTTCAAGGTATGGATATGGATCTAGGAGTTTCCTTGTCTAAAGATATTTACATGTATTTGTACAAAAATTTGAGGCTAATATGAAAACATATGAATTTTCTATCTTCTGACCAATAAAAAATAACGAAACCCATCTAAAAAAATCTTTGGAAATTTTGAAATCAATTTAGCTGCAATGATAATAGTCAACCTTGCCCTCAAATGTGGTACACAACTTTAAGTGACTGATAGGGCTAATCAGTCAAAAGTCAAACTACCAACTAAAAACAAACCAAAATATGAAAATTTCAAACATGATCATTGTGGCGTGATACTATCATTGATATCATGAGGGTAATATGGTAATTTCATTGCATGGTTTCTTCATCGACAACCCAAGAGTCAAGCTACCCATCTAAGAGTAATGGACTATGATCAATATATGAGACCGAAGCCTCAAATTGTAGGAAAAAAGTAATAATAAATACATATAATTGAATTCTTGAAAAGGTTATAATCTCATTGACCCTTTTGTGGTGATAAAATGGTGGTTATCAACACAAGAAGCTTCTCCCCATCATTGATGGAAAATGGAGAAAGGTGAAACACTACAAAGAAAAGGAAAGCGTGTCGCAAGAGATAACCACTGAGTTTACAAAGACCATATGAAGTCAAATGGAACAACTCATGTTGTAAAAGGATGCTTAGAATCCCAAAACACCATGGCAGTGTTTAAGAACAAAGAAATCACATCTTGAAGTTGGATTTGTGGTTTTGCTGAAGTACTAAGAAAAAATAGACTAAAACTAAGTTACCATGGTATTAGTGAGGAATTTAGAATGGTTCCGTGACAGGGACATAACTAGGAAGCTTGAACGGAGGTAAAGATATACTATTAGGAACCCAGTTTTGTGTGTAGAGAACTCTGGGAAGTTGCAACACATAATAACTAGTGGGTAAGAAAGGGTGAAGATCAAGGATTCTTATCACTTTTTTAATTTCACTGATATATCCTATGTAGCTCTTGGTCTGCTTTAATCATGTCAATAAAGATTGTTCCCGCGTCATCACCCCTTGAGAATCCAGCATCAATTGGCTCTTCTAGAGGGTCACCCTACGTAAAGGGATGCTTTCTATATTAATAGAATTTAGTGTGATGATGGTTGGTGGTGTGGGGCGTTTGCTTTGTCAACCAACGAAGAACTCAAGTTCTTGTGTTTTTGGGTGTTTTGTCAATAGTGCAACATAGGGGATAAATGAGAGATCTGGACATGAAATGACTTTCGAAAGGTGATTGTGGTGATAGAAGTGGAAGTCATTGAGTAGGAAGAGAGTGAAGACATCAGAGTGAGTTTCTACTTCCTAGTCCTCAACGTGTGGGATTTGTAGAGGAAGGATATGGAGTCTTCCCCCTCTTATGGGTGTCCATTGGTTCGATGAACTTGTTTACAACTCGACTCAACAAAGGTGTACCACATCCAAACCTAGGGAAATGGCTGCGACTTGGGTGCATAGATATAAATTAGATGTAATAGTTAGATACTAGTTAACATGCATGTCAAATTTTGCCTTTCATTCTAATATAAATTATCATATCTAGTCTTTTCCAAATTGAAATCGGTGGGTTATCTATTGCAATCATGTGGAATTTAAATAACCATTTAATTTTCAGGTTTGATCTAAAACATCATTTAGTATACAATATTTGGTATGTAGAGTAGTTTAGGGATTCATAACTATTAGAGAGGGGTTACATTACTAAATTTCTAAGGTAGACCTAATTTCTTATAATGTACTTACACAACAATTAGAGGATCATATAATGCAAGTACATGGTGT
This sequence comes from Alisma plantago-aquatica, assembly GCA_963693085.1. Classification (NCBI taxonomy): domain Eukaryota; kingdom Viridiplantae; phylum Streptophyta; class Magnoliopsida; order Alismatales; family Alismataceae; genus Alisma; species Alisma plantago-aquatica. The sequence goes on from OY856414.1 coordinate 544,386,077, forward strand.
GAATATCTATTTAAACTCTAAATAGACATCATTTCATATTAAAGGTTAGATTTTTTGCATTATTTGACTATTATGAAAACAAGCATATCCTTATCGTTCCATGACTCAATGTACGGTTTATTGATGTCTTATAACGATATCAAATTTTTTTTCAGGCATGACCAATATCCACGGTATCTAATATAGATATTAGAATATATGGAGGTCAAATTAGGTCAAATTACTATTTCATCTCATTGAACATAAAAAATGGATTAAATAGTTTTGACTACGCTTATATCTAAGATGAAATTTTGCAGATGTTACAATATTACCCACCTTAAGGAAATTTCATCCTTAATTTTCTCATGTCTTACTAAGGCACTACCCACCTAAGGTTTCACATGTATGTACACTAAACATAAATTTTGTCATAGCATTCATGAGTCTGCAACTAAGATATCCATATGACATCATCTGCATTATATCTGACATTAACAAAAAAATTAACAAGTGCACGGGTTACTTATTGTACTTGAAACTAAACCATACCTTCACCACCTATCAAGAAAAATCTCACATACCTTTATCATTATCATAATCTTAATGGTCATACTTAATGAGTCAATTAAGGTGAGTTATCCACATAACCTTGCACCAAAGCATTCATTGATCCAAATAGCTCATATGACCAAACTGCTCATTCACCTGGGAGAATCACTTAATTAACACAATTTTCTTAAAACTTCTCTTGTTAACTTTTTTGATATGTATAACTTAATCACTTTTGTATTGAAAATCTAACCTTGGCATAAATACTAGATTTTACTAACCAATTACATTATATTTAGGTGAGTATCTAATATAGATCTTCAATATCACCCATCTTTGTAACATCCCCAAATATGTGTTGATCATACATATACCCAACAATGCAAGACCTTATTATGCAAATTCCCCAACATACCTAGACCTCAATACTTATATTTTTTCTAGGATTTATTTTTTTAAGCCTTCCTCTCTTAATAGGGTTATCCATTATAACTTATTCACTCAACTTCTTACAACTAGGATGCATAAGTGGCCTTAACCTACTGAACCGAAAGGGATATTTGACTTATTGAGAATCATTAGATTGCATAGTGGCCACTTATACTTTGAATCTGATACCAAGTTGTGATTGTTGGTATGTATTCCCATAGATCTGATCATATGATGATTGTAATTGGGCATCATGTGCTTTATTTGACAATCATAAAAGTAATTCTATCTATTATGTTTGTCTCAATCATGAGATGATGACACATACATAGTATATTTCTAAAGAAAGATGTTACTCGATGATAAATGTCTTCATGTTGAGGACCTAAACAATGAGATCATATGTATGATAGGAGTACATGCATTCTTGTTATGTGTCTAGTTGGATATTACTATGAAAGAAAAATAGAAGACAATAATACATAGGACTAGAGTGTGTGTTGATTGATGTCAAAGTCTCATTAGTCATGATATATGTTATATGATATCAAGTCAAATACATAGGTACATGTTAGAGAATAGTGTATTTGATATACCCACCTTGAGAGTGATACATGGAGACCATGGAATGGTAGTCAAAATCAGCTCTCATAGTGATATTAGTGATTTTAGTTCATAGACCTGAAATCCATACACTCATCACATGTCGTTTGATGTATTTTGACATCATACAACATGACCATGGATAAGGGTTGCCATAAAGGTGGTACTCAGGTGTATTATGAAACATGGGGATTGAGTGAGAGTGATGTAGATGGGATTTGTCCCTCCTACAGGAGATTGATATCTAGGCCACTTGATAAGAGAGACTGAGAAATGTATGGCCATACTCATGTGACTCAATATAAGATATGTGAACTCACATGCATCTTAGATAGTTTTCTCTAGATCAAGGAACATGGATTGAATGTTGAGAAGATTATGATTCCATACATTGATTTCAACCCAAAAATCAAAGACAAAGGAACTATACGATCATAATAACTCTGATCACAAATTGTATGTTGAAGTTGTTCTCAAACTTTCTAATTACTTGGGTAGAAATGATGTGTTGCTAGATACCACTCATTGCTTATATGGACATTCACTACCAATGTAACTTGGGACCAATAGTGTCACACACAAAGGATGCACCTAAAATAGGAGTTTATTTATGAATGATGTTTAACTTGATCACTAAAGTATTTAGGTATTCAATTTACACAAAAATGGCTGAAAATTGAGTGACTGGATTGTGAACTGACCAATTCAAGTGTTTTATCGATCAATTCAACTATCACATTAATTTTGACTACATTGGATGAATTTTGCCTGAATTCGGGTTCATGGTCTGAAATGACTAGTCAAGTTCTGAGCTTCTCGGTTCAATGATCAATATGATTGGATCAAGGACTGATGTTGACATCATGATGGACATTAATTGAATATTGAAAACCAATGTGATTCAAAATAGGAAAACAAGTGAACTAACCAACTCAAGTGTTGAACCGACCATTTCACTTATGAACCGACCAATTCAGTAGTGAACATACCAATTCAAAGTTTGAATCTTCCAAAAAAATCCTAGAATTCCATCCCTTTGACTCACAAATGAACTAAAAACCCTGACCATGTCCATCCCATATAAAGGAGGACAGTCTAGGATTTCAGAAACACCACAATAATCTCTAACAATTGTTGTCCTCTGTAATTATGGTAACTAGAGAGCCTAATCAAGTCCTACCTGTTAAAGGGAGAGACAACAAGGGATAGACAAAATAAGAGAGAAAATCAACTCTAGAAGGTTGACATTTGAATGATCAAATCCTTCCTGTTGGCTCTAGTAGATCAACGTGGAGTTCTTAATGGTTCGAGTGGACTACGTAGAGGCGTGAAGGTTGTTTCCACCCTCTAGGAGGATAACAACCACTGTGTATGTGGTGCTACATTAGGAGGAAACACCCGTCCGTTGTCCAAGTGTTTCTTGCAGAAGAAGGACACTACACTAAGGATAAGTCATTGGACTTGCTCCAGGACCAGGCATATCTCTTGTAACCTTTCATGCTAGATAAATTATCGTTGATGCAATCTCACTAACTAGGAAATTGGAAATTAAATTTTTTGTTTCTGCTGCCTTATCTGTGCCCCCAATTTCCCAACATTGGTATTAAAGCCATGTCAATTTATGGTGTATTATATATATATATATATATGTATATGTATATACATGTATATATATGTATATGTATATATATGTATATACATATGTCTATATATATATATATATATATATATATATATATATATGTGTGTGTGTGTGTGTGTGTGTGTGTGTGTGTATGCACACATACATAAGGTGTTCATTCAATGCATGGGCAGGTAGCGACCCACTCCTATTTTGGTTACGTTTTTTGGGGTTTCTTACTTTTGACATGTAGAGGGTTACTTTACCTTGAAAATTGTCATCTTTCATTCGTAGATAGTTACATTTGCACCAGCTATAACAAAAGATACAATTACATATTTAGTTCTAGAATTTTTGCTGTGTATTTTATACAGATTTACTTTTTGAGTCGAATAGTTACTTTTTTTTCGAGTGAGTTACTTTTCTGACTGAATAGTTACTTTTTGAGATCTATGATTAGTAAATTCTAGGCTACTCTCATGGGTATTATATATATATATATATATATATATATATATATATATATATATATATATATATATATATATATATATATATATTATGTTTAATACTTGCATGGGTAACCTTGACTTTGCTACATGTACCATCCGTAAAGTAACTATTTAGTCTGAAAAGTAATTCTCTAAACAAAAAAATAACTACGTTGACCAAAAGTAACTATTCGACTCAAATTAAAACTGGTCAGAATACACAATAAACATTCTAGAAAAAATATGGAATTGTATATTTGTAACAAATGTGATTATTTAAGCTTGTATGTAATAATTTTGAAGGTAATGTAACCCTCTACATGTGCAAAGTATAAAATTCTAGAAAAAATGACCAAATTTGGAGAGCGTAGCTACCAGTGCATGCAATGAATGAACTCGCATACATACATACATACATACATACACACATATTTGAATATATATATATATATATATATATATATATATTTAATATATATATATATATACATATATATATATATATGGATAAAAGAATTTTGTACCCGAGTACATGTAGCTTATGTGTACCCACCTTCACCTATAGTAATTGCTAAATTCTATTAAATAATCCAACTTTATGGATGTAAAAGTATACCTCTAATATATGATTATACAAAAAAAACACAATTTGATATTCATAGATCATCCGAAGATAGAAAATATGTATTTCATAATCAATGGTAAGTTGCACAAACTACATAAACCATTGAGTAATATATTGCTATATCTCATTATCGATATGATATATGGTTGCGATTTTTTAAAAACATCTTATCTATATAGTATATAATCAATCCATATGGTTGGATTTTATCAACATATTGTACATGTGTTATTTTAATGGTTGGTACATGTAAGTTACATGTACCAGATGGTACACACTTCCTTACCTCTCTCTCTCTCTCTATCTTTATCTCTATATGCATATATACACACACATATATATAGCCAGTTATTCACTACCTTTGTCGGTAACTAATGTTAGTTACCCGTACATCTGTTTTGTAATAAGAAGCCTCCTATTTGTAATGAGATAGCCAACATTGTAATGAGATGACCATAATTGTAATAAAAAAGCCTCAATTTATAGCAGGACATAAATTGTTGTCACAATTATTATTTTTACTATTTGTAGAGGGAGAATAAAAAATTCACATTGTATTTACAAAATGAGTCTTTGTATTACAATTTTGGTTGAGTTACTATATTTAGGTTCCTTCCTATTACAAAATAGATCCCCGGGTAGCAAAAGATAGTTACCCACTCGAGTAGTATATATATGTATATATATATATATATATGTCGTTCATTAATTGCCCGAGCGGGTAGCTACTCGCTACAAGTTTGGTTACTTTTTCCAAAGTTTCTTACTTTACACATGTACATGGTTACTTTACCTTACAAACTATTACTTTACATGCATAAATAGTAAAATTGATAACACATATGAGAATTACATATTTATTGCATAATGTTTACTATGTATTCTGCCCAATTTTACTTTTTTGGTTGAATAGTTACTTTTTGGTCAGCATAGTTACTTCTTTGTCTAGCGAATGACTTTTCTAACCAAATAGTTATTTTCGGTCAACACGAGTAGAGAATTCTAGGTTACCTGTGCGGGTATTAAAGATAATATATATATATATATAAATATATATATATATATATATATATATATATATATATAAATATATATATATATAATGTCATCTTAAAAGTGTTTTAATGGTGGAAGTATGTTTGGTTATGGCTAAAACTCATGTGAATTGTGTGCATATTTGTTTGGTTCATTTCCTATTGCTATTCCATTTGCACATTGAGCCTCTCCACTCCATTCTAAATATAAGTTACTATTCCTCTTCCTATATCCCCTCCAATGAGCTTGACATTTTCCCTTTTATAATGTAATATATAATAGGAGAAGTTATGTTTTGTCATGAGAGGCATTATGTAGTTGATGAGTCGAATGGAGGAGCATCCAACTGATCAACTAGAGAACTGAGGAGGGAAACACACAGGAGGAGCCAACCGATCAACCTGAAGGCCAACCGATCAACTGAAGGGTTCAGACGACCGACTGGGCCAATACAAGTTTCTAGTACATGTTGCTACATATGATGTGGACCTTAGGCGGTAGCAATTCTTTGTGCCTCCAAAGAGTTGTATAAGTATGACCATGTCCATCGCTTATATGTTTAATGATTGCATGTTTTGTTTCTGGATATATCATATATATGATTCATACTATAAGTATGTGGTGATTGTATATGTAAGTGTACTTATATATAAAATCCTTCAATAAATATTAAGTCTAAGATGCTTTTCATAAGAGGCACATATGAAGGGTGATGGTAAATATGTTACACCAAAGTGTGGTGCAATGTCTATCTCAATGAAGTGTGATGATAAATATGTGGGTCTGCCAAAGCAGGGTGCATATTCTATCATGTTGGCTTTTGGGTCAGGCTTAGCTAGATGAACTTAATGAGATTATGTGCCTAGAAGCATACATATGGATTGTGATAAGGAGTTGTGCATACCATCAATGTAAGAGTTTCATGAAATGCAATTGGTAAAAGTTTCCTACCTAGTCAAGTTGTGGACGATTAGCCCAAGCTGACTCATGATTTGATGAAATATGGATCTTGGCTTACTAGAAGGTTGTACGCTTCAATCTTCCAAATTGATATGTGAGGTATGTCAATATGAACAAAATAGTGGAGGTGATTATTAATTAAAAGCCTAGCTAAAATCTTCAAACTTATCAAATCAAATCAAAACTATTTTGACAAAAGTTGCAAATACTTCTTTTGTAGAATCTAATGGTAAACACAAACAAATTATCTTTGCAACCAATTCATGAGAAGGACAAGATGAATGGGAACAACTTCCATGAATGGTTCTAGACATTGAGAATCATTCTCACTCCAGAACGCAAGATCTATGTCCTAGAGACACTATAGCTAGATGAACTTGCTCCAAAAAAATGCTTAGGTTGACAAGGATGCTTATTGAAAGCACTCTGAATATGTCATGGATGTCAATTGCCTGATGTTATGCTCAATAAACTATGAATTTCACAAACAACATGAGGACATGGATGTTATTGAGATGGTTAAACATCTTAAGAACATGTACCAAGACCATGAAAGATAAGAGAAATATGATGTCTCAAAGGCATTATTCAAATGCAATATTCCTGAAGGATATCTAGTAGGTCCCCGTACACTCAAGATGGTTGGGTATGTGAAGAATCTTGCAAGATTAGGATTTCCCTCAGGTCAAGAGTTGGCCACAAATGTGATTTTATAGTCACTGCCAGAATCATAAAGCCAGTTTGTCATGAACTGCAACATGAATGATTTTGACAAACCATGGTCAGAGTTAGTTGGAATATGGAGGACATATAAAGTCCAAATGAAGAAGGATAAACTCAAATCTATAATTATGATCAATATAGGGATGTCTAAGGGAAAAGACAAAGATACGAAGAGTTCTAAATCTAGATAGAAACCAAAATCTTCTATACTGAAAGCTACGGGGAGGAGTGAACAAGGAAGGGAAGTATGACCACTACCACCATCTTGGACAATGGAAAAGGAACTATCCTCTTTACATTAAAGAACTGAGGAAGTATGATATAGAGATATCCACTTTGTGACTTGAGAAGAAGTAAGCTAGAACTGCATAGATCAAGGGTTGCTGCCACTACAATTGGAATCTATCATTCAGTCTAATGGGCATGTATTAGAATTAGTGAATTGCTATTATGTATCTGCCACTGATGACAACATCATGTATCTTTTATGGACAAGAATATTATGAATAAATGTATGTTTCATTTTAAAATATAATATCTTGTATAGAAATGCCCTATGTCTCATGGTCTAATAGTTGTAAAGACAAATATGTACAACATGCATACTGAATGAATCAATGACTCAAACAATGAATACATATAACATTGTCATCTAGAGAACAAAAATGAGAAATGAAGAATCCATAATGATGGTTGTCTAGACTCTTTTGGTTAATGAACTAGTAGAGACATGCATGTCTTATTTATTGGGCAATATGACAAAAGCACCGTTCACTAGATGTAGTGAGAGAGAAAGTATTCTATTAGGGACAATACATGTATTGATGTATGTAATACCTTTTCGATAAATGCTAGAGGTAGTTAATAGTACCTCATATATTTCTTGATATTCTCAGTAGATATGGTAGTTTGTATTTAATGAAATATAAGTCTAAATTTGTTGAAGTGTTCAAGAAGATCATGAACAAAGTATGTAACTAGCTTTGTAAAAGTATTAAGATACTTTGACATGATTGATGTTGAAATATTATAAACGAAGAGTTTGTGGACCTTCTAGGAAACAGTGATAGTGTATCACAATAAATTCCACCTAAAACAAAATGATATATCACAAAGAAGGTATCACACCTTGTTAGTCATGGTGTACTTATCAATGAAACTAGAAAATCTTAAAATTTACTTTGTAAAACATGCGTTACACTAAATAATGTACCGTCTAAATTGGTTCAAAAGTCACCATTTGAGATATGGCATGAGAGGTTTCCTTATATGTATTTATAAAGATTAGGATCAAAATGTTATATAAGAAAACAGTTTCTTGAAAAGATTTGTCCACAAATCACATTAGTGTTATTTTTTTAATACTACTTTTATGCTCCAATCCAACAACAAAACTGTTTGTTTCCAGGATGGATGTATTCCTAAAGGGAATTTAACTCCAAAGGAATTAGTGGGATATGAGTAGAACTCACAAAATTTGAGACCAATAAGAAAATATTGAAACCAAAGGAGTTACAATAGGAACAAGGAGAATTACAAGCTGTTCTGGAATCTCAAGTTCTTTAGGTAACACAAAACCTCATAGATCTAGTAGAACACCTCTTGAGATTGAAAGATTATGATATCTTATAACTCAAGAATGTAATGAGTTTGTCATAGATGATGACCCAAAACCTACTAAGAAGCTATTGAGTGACCAAAATCTGAGAATTGGCTTGAGGCCATGGGATCAAAGATGGACTCCATGTAAACCAACAAGGTATGACCTTGGTGGATCCACTTGAAGGGGTCAAACACACTAGGTGCAATTGGGTCTTCAAGAAGAACACCAATATGGATGGTAGTGTACTAACCTATAAGGGCATATTGGTTGCAAAGGGTTTGAAACAAGTTCAAGATGTTGAACATGATGAAATCCTTTCACCATTTGCCCTGGTTAAACCCATTAGGATCATGCTTTCCATTGCAGTTTAGTATGACTATGATATTTGGAAAAATGGATATTAAAACCACATTCATTAATAGAAGTTATCATGAGGATGTGTACATGTAACATACTAAATTTTTTATAAATATAATTATTTGAAAGAAAGTCTATAAGATACAAAGGTCAATCTACATATTGAATCAAACATCGTAGAGTTGGAATCTTCAATTTGATAATATAGTAAAAAACTTTGACTTTAGTCATAACGGAGATGAAATCTATGATCTTAGTGGGAGCTTATTTATATTCCACATAATGATGGGAAAGAAACATCATTATACAAAAAATGTTAAAACATGGTGAGGAAGCACTTTCTCAATGAAAAGTTTAGGTGAACCATTGTATGTGATAGGATTCAAAATCTATAGAGATAAATCGAGAAAGATTCATGACTTAAGTAAGAGAACATACATTAGCAAGATGATGAAGGGGTTCAACATGCAAGACTCAATGAGAGAAAATGTGTCCATGTTCCATGGAATTGGTCTCTTAAGAGCCCAGTGTCCCAGTTATTGTGAAAAATGGAAAAAACATGACTAAGATGCCATATGCATTCACAATTGGATCTGTCATGTATGAAATGTTATGCACCCATCCCATTATCATGTATGTAATGGACACGACAAGAGGACATGTACTCATCTAGTTGACTCATATGTATTGGACATGATGAGTGGATATCAGTCAAATCCTAGTTTGAGTCACCAAGCTGTAATAAAGAACATTCCTAAGTACTTGAGAAGCACGAAAAGGATTGGTTCCTTGGTTATTGTAATAAGGAAAAAATGGGTGTAAAAGGATACACCAATGCAAGCTTCCAAAATGATGAAGTAAATTGCAATCTAAATTCGTGTTTGATCTCGAAATAGAACTGTAAGATGGAAAAGTTCTGATAAAGAGAAAATTACTAATTCTACAATAGAATTTGACTATTTTAGTATTATGTGAACAACAGAGGATATTGTGTGGATCAATAAGTTCATGTAGATGAACTTGTGGGACTTTCTAAACCATTTATGAAACAATAGAGATACTATGAAAATAATGGAGCTAGTAGATAGTATGGGAGTCCCAAATAGCATACTACGGAAATTCCATCTCATGTGAGAGGTCGTATACGAGGAGAGGTCCCAAATAGCATACTACAGAAGCAAACATTGCTAATCCACTATAAAAGAACCAACGCAATAGAAATATGATGGATATGATAATATCACTTAGAATAAGATTTGTAAGTGATTGTCTCTAAGTGCAAGTGGGGGTCTAGTTATATGTATGCCATAGAGATAACAATATGATGATTGTCATGAGGCATTATATACTTGATTTTATAATTATACATGTAATTACATATATTATGTTTGTCTCAATCATGAGATGATGCCACAAACATAGTAGATGTAACAACCCCACCTCCCGGTAACCCCCAATTAAGGGAGACCCGAAGGATAGAGTCGTTATTCAATTAACACGATCAAAGGTTCGACAAATAATCAATAATAATTATGAAATTCTACTACGAAACTGAAAATTGGTATAAAATAAAAACTTTACTTACCTTTTAAAATCTGGGATTTCTAAACTTCTATCCATGAAGATACTAATCTAACTAATCCTCCTGTGTACGTTATTTCTCATTTAGTTCCACATATGCCACTTTACTGTTTGTTCTTTTCATTTGTACCTAAAACGCCGACAAACAAAACGTCGGTCAACAAGAAGTTGGTATGTGGGGGAAACAATAATTGTGAAAATATGTTAACAATGTAGTCAACCAAATATCATTTAACATCTAAGATTACATTTTAAGCAATACTACTCAATCCTTGCCTATCCCCTATCTCTGTACTGTCCCTGTAGTGGACATGGATACTACCTCTCTCATCTGGTAGATCCTTACCCCCATGGACCTACCACATAGGTAGCCAATTCCTAGGGCTATGTACTTGCATAGTCCTACCCAAGGATAGCCCAATCCCTGACTCATGATACTTGATGGACCTACCCCATTGGTAGCCATTTAGTAAGTCATTTAATGACCTGATGGACCTACCCCATTGGTAGCTGTTTAGTAGGTCAATCTATAAAGCTACAGAGGGGACTAGGATATCTGCTAGTAGGAACATATCTTAGGTGATACTCATATTCACATTATAAATTGCAAGAATTAAATGCATCCAACAGTTTAATTCAAGTCATCGATAAAACCTCGAAAATCTACGAGAATCTAATTCAGGGTATTCATAGGTGTAACCACATACATGTTAAGCAGATTGAATGCGGAAATAACTAATCAAGAAATCAAACAAGTGCACACAGGTTGATCTTGAAAAAGGAATCCAATTTCTCTATCATTAATCATGTCATCTGGATCCATTAATCCTAGTTGTTTCCTAGGTTATTTGCCCTTTTTAGGGTTTTGAGCATAATTAGGGTTCCACTTCATCTTTATTACTTTAATCCCTAATTTCACAAAATCACTTACAAACAATAACTTTTCATCTTTCTCTCACAAAAGATTCTAGTTTCATCTTTTAGTAACAGGAAACCCTAATTTTAGATTATAAGTACTTTCTTTTTCTTTTTCTCTAATTTAGGGTTTCTAAGCATCTTAACCATTATATTAAGTTTAAAACCCTAAATTTTGCAATTATATCATCAAAACTGGTTTAAAACCATCTTTAGCAATAATCAAATAAACCATGCTCGAATTAACCTAATTGCAAGATTAAAACCATCTTTGGTTAACAATTAGGGTTTTCTAATTACAAATTAACACTTTTCCCATCAAATTATACACTTTTGCAAAAATATACAGTGTTAGGTGTCCAAATCATTTTTAATATATTCCTCATATTTTTCTAATCATTTTTCATTCATTAACTTTTCTTATCCGAGTTTCCTAGCTCAAGATACAATTTTTATAGGAAAAACCCTTTTTATGGTTTATTTGTTATTTTCATAAAATCGAGCATCGTTCGATCTATAGTCCGGTGGACTAGGCGGCATCCCACGGCTCATGGATCACACACCTTTCCTTTACAAACAAAAGGATCAAAGGACGAAGGTGCCCTTAGCTGCAAAGAGGATGTGGAGGGGCAGAAGTGAAAAAGGCCAGCGAACTTCTTCTTCCTTGCGTCGAGCAAGCAAGTCCAGGTGGTCAACTCGAGGGTTGACTCCGGACTCTAGGCCACCTGCGAGCCACACGATAGGCCAGGGAGCTTCACCTCCCATTGTCGAAGTCGTCGATGGTTTGAATTGTAGTCCGTAGACATTCCTTGATGCTCCCCCTACTCGTTGGACTCTGGTGAGGTCGACTGAGGTGATGAGGGTGGATGTCAGGGTAAACTCGGCAATTGAAGGTGCCCGAGCGATCCTTGTGCTCCGCCGTAGTGCTTGGGCCAGCAAAATGAGATGCTGATACCCTCTGTTACCAACCCCTATATATAGGGTGGGAATCAGGTTTGTGAGATTGGGTATTTCCCAAAATCACGACCAAAGCCAATCAAACCAGCGATGATTCCCCGCGGTTTCATCTCCCAAGTCCAATGGGACAATCCTCAGGCATGCTCATACACTGGATCTTGAGAAATTAGGATGGGAAATTCTCCTTGTATCCAACAGAGTCCCAGTCCGCTTGGGACTTAGACGATGAGCATCCATCGTTGGATTAAGATCTAACAGACCTCATCGCTCGCGTTCAAAGCAAGGAAAGATTTATTCAATTAATTTAGAAATAATTCCCAAATTGAAGATAACTTGCAAAATAGATTTCTCCCAAACCATAACTCTTTTATTTCTCAAATTTTAAGGGAAGGTTTGTCTTGGCATTATATAGCTTTGTGAAAAAATTGGGAAACAAATTGCAATCTACGAGAAGGCTTCCTTCTCTCCCAAGTTATCTCATTAATTAATCCAAATTAATTTATATTCCTTTTTCCTTTGTGATTATCTTGTTGTTTTGGGTCCCTTGGACCTCAAGAAATCCCAAAGGCACGGATTCCCATGTTGGGAAAAATCCATTTGCCTTTATCTTCTTTTGAAACTCAATTTCTCATATATCCGTTTTATTAATCAATTTCTTTTCCTTTTTAATTCTCTGTTAATGATTTCTCTTTATCTCTCCTCTATTTTCCTATTGGAATTCCTTTTAACATTAGGAATCCTTGGGATATGAAAATCCTCTAAGGATAACTTAATTATACCTCTTTTCACATATTTTCCACATTTTATCATTATTCTCAATTTCTTTCTTAACAAGGAAATACTTAATTAGTCTTTTCTTTTCTTATTGCATTCTCTATGCAACTTTGGACTCCTTGGGATCCAAGGAACCCAAGAGGCACGAAATCCAACTTTGGATTGTATTCTTTTTCTTTTTGGAGGTTTCCACACCTTTCTTTTCTCAAAAACTTAATTATTCATTTACTAATTGAATTTCCTTGTTATTGGGCCCAATAGCCAATAAAGCCCACAAAGCAATCATCAAGGCTAATGTAATGAAATTCATGCATTCAACCATTATTTGTTCATTTATCTTTAATATGAGAAATTACATTTCTCAACAAATGAACCCAAAAAATTTGGAGTTGTAACATCCTTCCCCTCTTATAAGAATTTTTCCCTCAAAATTCCATAAAACAATCAAATAGGATAAGCCTTTCATATTCCATCATTGCTCCCATGTGGCTTCACCCTTTCCATGGTGATTCCCAAGAACCTTCATCATCTCATATTCTTCCATTTGAGTTCTTTCTTACCTTGGTATATCGTACCCTCATAGGTGACTCAGGACAGTTTAGCCTCTCAAAAGCTGAATAGGTTCAGGGCACAGTACATGGCTTGGGTACCTCACATAGTGCTCTAGATCAGACTCATGGAACACATTACTCATCATGTTATCCTAAGGGGCAAGGCTAAACACAACTATCTCCACCAATCCATCTCAAATGGACCCATATATCGGGGACTCAACTTTCTCAACTATAACTTAGAGGGGTCATATTTTCACATCACATATTCTCCCATAGTGAACTGCATGTCAGTCTGCTTTGCATCAACTCATGACTCATGTCACCACTGGGCTCTCTCTCGGCCATTGCACGATCAAAGCAACTTCACCTACACACATTATGGTTCTCTTCTGACCTTCACGAGGCCTCCTTCACCAACATCATCTTAATGAAGTGGTGACCGACACAACCTCCTTCTTACATCTCGATAAAGGCTATGGTGGTTAACATCACATCTTAAGAACTGTCTCTTTGTATCACCCTGAACAAGCACACTTGCTCTCATCAGACCCTCTGGTCTGGATCATATTGTCCATTAGTATGGGGTGATAAACTGTACTATTTTTGAGTTCTTCATGTATCTACTTCCACCTTATGAAAGTGAACCTTGGTCATACCCAAGAACTTTTGAACTCACATCATGGTGTGGTTGAACCATCTTCTCTCTTAAGTAGTTCAACCAAATCTGTCTCATGACAGTACTCTTCCTTTCTCCTATTATCTAGGTAAGGCGATCTACCATAACCCATATTGGATCTCGACCTTCCTTGGTCCAGGGGGAGACTCACAACATACACAGTGATGAACTCCCATTCCCTCTTGGGAACTCTTTATACTTCATATCCATGTATTGGGTTACTGGTGTTCGTCCTTCAACTCCTAGCTTGTATGACCACATGCTACATGCAACTTTGTTTTAAGCATCCAAAGTGCTACTATCACTTACTATCTTTGTAGTTTCACGATGTGTGGTGATCTTAAAATCGTGATTCCCTATATATCATGATTCCTCAAGATTGATTCCTCAAAAACACTAAACCACTCTCATCAGGGTTTTATTACCTTCCTATCCAAAGAGGTGCATCCAGAGTTCTACAACCATCCTTCTATCACATCAAGGACTAGGCTGGCTATCCAAACAACCACTAATCTTGTTCAACAGATCTCGTTATATCGGAGTGTTGGCCAAACTTATTTCTTTTTCTCAATTTAAGGTTAGCCTAACAACCCCAACTTCTTCTAGCTTCCAGCTAAACTAGGCAGCTATATCTCAACTGGAGCATTCATTACCAGTTCTTATCCTTAGGTGTTAGGTAATGTTGAAGACATACACCTCCATGTATTCTACTTATCATCTCATCTCTAAGTTTGTCTTCATCAAGAAACTTTGAGCTCCTCTTCATGGTGATCAAACTCAACCTTGCATATCTTGCAAATTCCAGATAGCTCATGGTATCACATCCTCACAAGATGATCTCCTTACTACTCTTAGTGTTTGTAAACTATTCATGTATCATTCGCTCCACAAGGGTATGTTATCATCTCTATCCTCATACCTTGTAGCAACGTTTCAACTCACATCGTCTTTATCCTTGGTGTATGGCATGCGTACTGTCCTATCTCTCACTCCCATAACAAGAGGAAATAAGCATTTGGCTACAGTCCAAATACAGAGTTCTTCCCATTCCAAGAATAGAGATGGTACATTCCACCTTGCCAGTACACCTTTACATCTAAGTTGAAACAAGCCACATATGTCTCTACAAACATCACGATATCACTTACTTCCATGTAAAATTGGTCTCGAACCTACTTGGTTTAAACACAATCCTTGGTCTTCTCCTCTAAGTCTATAGGGTGTCGGCACTTTTGGGGTCATCCCTCTTCCCTTATGCATCTAGAGAGTGCCCTACTCATCTTCCCTTTGGGTCCCATGCGTTCATGAAGGTGATCAATCTCCTAACCCATGTCCCTTAGACAATGATAGATATTACCTCCCGACCCTATGGTCATGTGCAACTAGGGAATTAGGAAACTCCTACTTACATCAGTCTTATCCCCACCTGACCCTAGGATAGACTTAGGATTCCAACATAGTACATGTCCAACTTAGAACCTTACCCCAACCTTCATCATCTCTCTCTCTGCATTCATGGGCTGACTTTCATCCCTTCACAGGGGTCATAGCGACCTACCTTCCTTGGTCAGGCCCCATACTAGTTACCTCCTTGGTAACACATCCACATGCACTTAGAGATGGTTATCCTGGGTTCTACAGGTTCATCCTCATGCTATGTACTCTTCACTTAGCTTCTCAAGATCCTCTGAAACGTCTTTACGTTACCTCAAAACCAACAAAACTGGTATACACCCTACAAAAGGGTCCCTCTCCCAGAATGGGAGGGAACTACAACTCTTGACAACCAAGGCCACAACCGTCCTTATGTTTAGGGTCTGCATCCACATGATCATGCCTAACCCAGCAACTACTAAGGCACAAGAAGACCACCTATTAAACCATGCTAGATCATACTTGTTCTCTTTCCTCAACATTAGTTCAACTTAGTTGTGAGGGGTTCATCAAACATACCCTCAACTTTAAGGGATTTCCTATTCCTCTACACATGAGGAGTACCATTCTTGAAACTATAAAGACTCAAATCTCATCATGAGCATTGGGTACACAGCTTCCCCTCTTAGGCCTAGGAACCCTAGGTTCTCCTTTGGGTATCCAACTGCATGCTCCATCTCTTAACCACGAATCAAGCATGTCCAAGGTATGTCTTGTACTTCCATGATCCTTCTACTCGAGCAACAGTTCGGAGTTGAGTCCTCTTCTAGGACAGCCAACTAAGTACAAGGCCTTACAACCTGGTTACCTAAACCTCCTCAGGGTCTAAGGCACTCTTGGTCTCATCTCTGCAGGTAACCACTTATACCATAGGCACATAGGTACCAGAAGCATCATTCTCTCTCTAGGGTTGGTTCCTCTAAAGGCAACCAAGATATCATCAGCCTCCAGGGATCATGCATGAGGCACCCACTATCGTCCCCCTAGGTCGCATCATTCTCGACTCCCCACTGTTTCTCACATCTTTGGGGTTTTAGGTTTTCCAAAATTCTTGCTTGGTTCCTTCCTTCTCTCTCTAGATCTAGCTCCACATCCATCCTTACTACTAGAGGTCCTCTCTCCATGAAGGATCAAGCTCACAGGCATACCTCTACGTGGGTGAAGCCTATGCTCAAACTTATATTTGCTTATGATTATCCATAGCCCTTATGCTTATCTCATAAGCCATTCATCTTGTCATTTTGGCCTCAGTTTAGACTTACTACTCGTACTACTGATGTACTTTGGGTGCAAGCTATATACTACATGTAACAACCCATAAGGTTTCTATAGGTTCTTCTCTAACCTCATCCATGAAGGAGGTATCCTTCTCTCAAACATGCACGACCCTTCCCAGGGTTGGGTTGCTAAAGGTACTCGGTCATCAACTTCTCATGGTTAATATGGCAATCCAAAGGCATGTCCATCCAAACACCCAGTCAACCATGACATCTAACTCATCATGTCATCTCTTTCTCTAACCTCCACTTAGGATTAGGGTTAACATCATCCTCAGAGGAGGTGCCAGGTCTCTACTTTTAATGGAGGTTTCTACCTCCAAGACTAACTCTCTCTACTCATCCTCCTAACAAAGATGTCTATCCTCAGGTCTCTCCCGAGGGTAATGACAACTTATGTCATACGCCCTAAGCATGTATCTGTTCTTTAATTTGCGCTTAATCTATAAAGCTTATGTCCATGACATCTTATTTACATGCTTTTCATTAATTTGGTGGAGGATTCCTTAGACCTCATTAACCTTACCCATACCTCAAGAGGGTGAGGAGAAGAGACAAAACCCTAATCCTTAAGGTCCTTAATAGAATTTGAGTTGAGAAGGGATGAATAAGATGAGAGAGTCCTAAAGGTATCTTATTTCGAGTCATATCCTAAGACATCGACCAGGCAGTCACACAATCCAGGAGTCCTCATATTCCGACTAGCAGTGAGGAGGAAAATATTGCCAACCCATGAATGTGATCCTTTTCTAGACACCTCAGTTTTTCAGGCAATCCTCTAATAACTCCCTCGGTTCTATGGAGTTTGTAAAATTTAATAATTATTAAAGATTAAGTGAGGAACCTATGCTCTGATACCAATTGTAACAACCCCGCCTCCCGGTAACCCCCAATTAAGGGAGACCCAAAAGACAGAGTCGTTATTCAATTAACAGAATCAAAGGTTCGACAAATAATCAATAATAATTATGAAATTCTACTACTAAACTGAAAACTGGTATAAAATAAAAACTTCACTTACCTTTTAAAAGCTGGGATTTCTAAACTTCTATCCATAAAGATACTAATCTAACTAATCCTCATGTGTACGTTATTTCTCATTTAGTTCCACATATGCCACTTTATTATTTGTTCTTTTCATTTGTTCCTAAAACGCCGAGAAACAAAACGTCGGTCAGCAAGAAGCTGGTATGTAGGGGAAACAATAATTGTGCAACTATGTTGACAATGTAGTCAACCAAATATCATTTAACATCCAAGATTACGTTTTAAGAAATACTACTCAATCCTTGCCTATCCCCTATCTCTGTACCGTCCCTACAGTGGACATGGATACTACCTCTCTCATATGGTAGATCCTTACCCCCATGGCCCTACCACACAGGTAGCCAATTCCTAGGGTTATGGAGTCGCATGGTCCTACCCAAGGGTAGCCCAATCCCTGACTCATGATGACTTGATGGACCTACCCCATTGGTAGCCATTTACTAAGTCATTTAATGACCTGATGGACCTACCCCATTGGTAGCCATTTACTAGGTCAATCTATAAAGCTACATAGGGGACTAGGATCTGAGCTAGTAGGCACATATCTTAGGTGATAGTCATATTCACATTATAAATTGCAATAATTAAATGCATCCAACAATTTAATTTAAGTCATTGATAAAACCTCGAAAAACCACGGGAATCTAATTCGGGGTATTCATAGGCGTAACCACATACCTGTTAAGAAGATTGAATGCAAATATAACCAATAAAGAAATCAAACAAGTGCACACAGGTTGATCTTGAAAAAGGCATCCAATTTCTCTATCATTAATCATGTCATCTGGATCCATTAATCCTAGTTGTTTCCTAGGTTATTTGCCCTTTTTAGGGTTTTGATCATAATTAGGGTTCCACTTCATCTTTATTACTTTAAACCCTAATTTCACAAAATCACTTACAAACCCTAACTTTTCATCTTTCTCTCACAAAACATTCTAGTTTCATCTTTTAGTAACAGGAAACCCTAATTTTAGATTATAAGTACTTTCTTTTTCTTTTTCTCTAATTTAGGGTTTCTAAGCATCTTAACCATTATATTAAGTTTAAAACCCTAAACTTTGCAATTATATCATAAAAATAGGTTAAAAACCATCTTTACCATTAATCAAGTAAACCATGCTCGAATTAACCTAATTGCAAGATTAAAACCAACTTTGGTTAACAATTAGGGTTTTCTAATTACAAATTAACACTTTTCCCATCAAATTATATAATTTTGCAAAAATATACAGTTTTAGGTGTCCAAAACATTTTTAATATATTCCTCATATTTTTTTGATCATTTTTCATGTATTAACTTTTCTCATCCGAGTTTCCTAGCTCAAGATACGATTTAAATAGGAAAAACCCTTTTTATGGTTTATTTGCTATTTTCAGAAAATTGAGCGTCGTTCGATCTATAGTCTAGTGGACTAGGCGGCATCCCACTGCTCAGGGATCACGCGCCTTTCCTTTACAAACAAAAGGATCAAAGGATGAAGGTTCCCTTACCTGCAAAGAGGATGCGGAGGGGCAGAAGTGAAAAAGGCCAGCAGACTTCTTCTTCTTCCTTGTGTCGAGCAAGCAGGTCCAGGTGGTCAACTCGAGGGTTGACACCGGACTCTAGGCCACCTGCGAGTCATGCGATAGGCCAGGGAGCTTCGCCTCCCACCATCGAAGTCGTCGATGGTTTCAATTGCAGGCCGTAGACACTCCTTGATGCTCCCCCTACTCGCCGGACTCCGACGAGGTCGGCTGAGGTGACATGGGTGGAGGTCAGGGTAAACTTGGCAATTGAAGGTACCCGAGTGATCCTTGTGCTCTACCACAGAGCTTGGGCCAGTAAAATGAGATGATGATACCCTCTGTTACCATCCCCTATATATAGGGTGGGAAGTAGGTTTGTGAGATTGGGTATTTCCCAAAATCATGACCAAAGTCAATCAAATCGGGGATGATTCCCTGTAGTTTCATCTCCCAAGTCCGATGGGACTATCCTCAGGCTTGCTCATACACTGGATCTCGTGAAATTAGGATGGGAAATTCTCCCTGTATCCAGAAGAGTCCCGGTCCGCTTGGGACTTAGACGATGAGCATCCATCATTGGATTAAGATCCAACAAACCTCATCGCTCGCGTTCAAAGCAAAGGAAAGATTTATTCAATTAATTCAGAAATAATTCCCAAATTGAAGATAACTTGCAAAATCGATTTCTCCCAAACCATAACTCCTTTATTTCTCAAATTTTAAGGGGAGGTTTGTCTTGGCATTATCAAGCTATGTACAAAATTTGGGAAACAAATTGCAATGGACGAGAAGGCTTCCTTCTCTCCCAAGTTATCTCATTAATTAATCCAAATTAATTTATATTCATTTTTCTTTTGTGATTATCTTGTTGTTTTGGGTCCCTTAGACCTCATGAAATCCCAAATGCACGGATTCCCATGTTGGGGAAAATCCATTTGTCTTTATCTTCTTTTGAAAGTCAACTTCTCATATCTCCCTTTTATTAATCAATTTCTTTTCCTTTTTAATTCTCTTTTAAGGATTTCTCTTTATCTCTCCTCTATTTTCCTATTGGAATTCCTTTTAACATTAGGAATCCTTGGGATATGAAAATCCTCCAAGGATAACTTAATTATACATCTTTTCACATATTTTCCACATTTTATCATTATTCTCAATTTCTTTCTTAACAAGGAAATACTTAATTAGTTTTTTTTTTCTTATTGCATTCTCTATGCAACTTTGGACTCCTTGGGACCCAAGGAACCCAAGAGGCATGAAATCCAACTTTGTATTGTATTCTTTTGCTTTTTGGAGGTTTCCGCACCTTTCTTTTCTCAAAAACTTAATTATTCATTTACTAAATGAATTTCCTTGTTATTGGGCCCAATAGCCAATAAAGCCCACATAGCAATCATCAACGCTATTGTAACGAAATTCATGCATTCAACCATTATTTGTTCATTTATCTTTAATATGAGAAATTACATTTCTCAGCAAATGAACCCAAAAAATTTGGGGTTGTAACAGTAGATGTCTGCAGAATGATGTTACTCAATGACATATGTCTTCAAGTTTACGACCTTAACAATGAGATCATATGTATGATAAGATTACATGCATTCTTGTTATATCCCTAGTCGGATATAACTCTAGAAGAAAAATAGACAACGATAATGTATAAGACTAGAGTGTTTATTGACTAATAGCAAAGTCTCATTAGTCATGATATGTGATATCAAATCAAACACATAGGTACATGTTAGAGAATAGTTTATCAAACAAACCCACCTTGAGAAGGATACATGGAGAGCATGGAATGGTAGTCCAAATCAGTTCTCATGGTGATAGTGGTGGTTTTGGTTCTTATACCAAAAACCACTACTCTCATCACTTTTCATTAGATGTATTTTGAAATTATCCAACATGAACTTGAATAAGGGTTCCATAAAGGATGTTATCAGGTGCATTGTGGCACATGGGGATTGAGTGTGAGTGATGTAGATGGGATTTGTCCATCCTACAGGAGATCGATATCCATGCGACTTGATAAGTGAGACTTAGAAATGTGTGGTCATACTCATGTGACTCAATATAAGATATGCGAACTCACATGCATCTCAGACAACCTGCTCTAGTTCAGGATCATGGATTGAATGTTGAGAGGACAAGGATTCCATGCATTGAGTTCAATCTAGAAATTAGAGACAAAAGAAATATAAGATCATGGTAACACTGATCACATAATGTAGGTTGAAGTTGTTTTCCAACTTTCCAATTACTTGGGTAGCAATGATGTGTTGCAATATATCTCTCATTACTTGTGATGTCATGAAATGATTATAGACATTCACTACTAATGTAACTTCAGACCTATATGGTCACATGCATAGGATGCACCTAGAATAGGATTTTATTCATGAATGATGTTTAATTTGATTTTTAAAGTTTTTAGGTATTTAATTTAAAAAATAATGGTTGAGAATTGACTGAGTGAACTATGAACCATCCAGTTTAGGTTTTAAACCTAATGATTCAAGTGTCAGGTTGATTTCAACTATATTAGCTAAACTTTTCCAGAAGTGTTGCATGAATAGATTGGTTCATGATCTAAAATGATTGGTTCAAGTTCTAAACTACCCGATTCAATAATCAATATGATTGGATCAAGGAATGGTGTTGATGACATTTTGTGCATTAACTGAATATTGAAAGCCAGTGTGATTCAAAATAGGAAAGTATGTGAACTGACTAGTTCAAGTGCTAAAATAGTCATTTCACATGTGAACTGACCATTTTAGTAGTGAACTGACTGGTTCAATGTTAGTAGCTTCTAGAAATTTCATGAAATTTGGTCTCTTCGACTCTTAAATGAACTGCAAACCCTGACCCTGGCCATCCTATATAAAAGGGGCCAATCTAGTCTTTTAGAGACACAATAATAATCTCTTACAATGTTTTTCCTCTCTATTGTGGTAACTACAAATCCCGAGAAAGTCCTATCCGAAAAAAGGAGGGACAACAAGGGAGAGGCAACACGGGAGAGAAAATCAGCCCTAGAACGTTACCATTCGAAGGGACAAATCCTTCCCATTGGCCCTGGTAGCATAACTTGGAGTTCTTGGTGGTCCGCGTGGACTACGTATAGGTGTGTAGGCCGTTGCCACGCCCTAGGAGGATAACAACCACCACCATCCATGGTGCTACACCAAGAGGTCGCCACCACCCGTTTTCTGATAGCTACTTGAAGAAGAAGAACTCTACTATAAGGATAAGTCATCATACTTGCTCTAGGACCTGGTATATCTCTTACAACCTTCCTTCCTAGATATATTGTTGTTGATGCAATCTCATTGATTAGGGAGTCAGGCGTTATTTTTTTTTCTTCCACTACCTTATTTGTTGCTCTGATTTTCAAATAATGACACCCCAAATTTTACACACATGCACATGAGCGGAAGAGTCAATTCCTAAGTTATAATATTAGTTGGGTTTTACATACATTTATTACAATGCATCAATAGCAGTTGAGATATAACCATCACATGATCACTTTTCATTTCTCATTCTCAAAAGTTTACAAAAAGAGAAACTTAATACAAACCAAAGACATAATCCAAATATTTATGCTTGAGTAAATTACCCTTAATGCATAAAAGAAATATGTGGTGAATAATGGCACCCTGCCAGGGAACTTCAAGTCTTGTACTTGATCCTGTTTATCCTTATCCTGATGTCTTATTCTCTTCTCACCACCTTCAAACATGTCATCCATAGCCATGCAAAGAAGCATGACAAACAAATGATTATCACGAAGTATTTTAACATGAAAATAACTTATACTTGGTATGACATGAAGATAAATTCAAGCATAATCACTTAAAATGGTTTACATAATCAGTGAGAACTTAATTAAATTGACATGATTTCACAATAGACTAGATTTTTACTTGAGTTGATGTAGTCTCTCCCCTGAATGCACACATAATGTTCAAAAGGCTAGTTTAGGGTCACATAAGATCGGCTAAGGCTCACATAAGGCCAGCTAAGCTTCACATAAGGCCAAAGGTAGAGATCATAAGACTAGTTAAGTCTCACATAAGGTTAGTTAAGGCTTCCATAACATGATTGGGAGGGCTATATCAAGATAACATGCTTTTAAATCTTGAATATGGTTTTATGATTCCAAAATTCATAAAAAATGGGTATTTTAATTATTTGATTCATTAGCATGGCAGTGATACATAATGTTCTTTGAAATTATAAACACCAAAATAGTATAAAATTTGAACTCTTAGCATGAGCATGATCTTTCATAATAATATAATGATGACTAGTACATAAGATTATACTCAGTGTGAATTACCTCTCACTTGAGAAAGAGGAGCATATTAACTATAAATTGAATCCTAACCAAGACTAATATCATGTATACACATTATCTTGAATTAATGACACTATAATACCATAAGCTTATGGTTCTTAATTAATATAGGGGAATTGGGTTTAGATTTAAGGTGTGGATATAGTTTGGGAGTTTGCTTGTGATAATTTCCTAACAATGAGTATTTGTAAATAATTTTGTGAGGTCAAGATGAAATGATATGAATTTTATATCTTCTATCCAATTACAGACAAGGAAAAACATTCATACAATTTTCTATAAACTTTGAAAATACTTTAGCTTGAATAATAATACACAACCCTGCTCTCAAATGTCGCACACAACTTTAGGTGCATTGCAGGGCTAAATAGTCAAAACTTCAACCAGCCTCTAAATCCAAATTAAAATATGAAAAAAAAACTAGGATCATTGTGGCGACACCCAATCTTTGATATCATGAGAGTAATAACATAATTGCATGATTATTATTCTTTGAAGGCACTAGCATCAAGAAATAATGCCAGGAGCAACAGAATTCGATCAAGACTTGAGACCAAAGCCTCAAACAGGAGTATAACAAGGATTGGAACTCCATAGCATTAAATTCTTGAAAATTGTATGGTCTCATAGACCCTTTATGATGATCAAATGGTGGCCAAGAACACAAGCTCGCATCAAAGGTGAAGTGGAGAAAGTTGAAACACCATGAAGAGATGGAAATTACACCACAAGAAACATCCTCTAATTTTTTGAGTACCAGTCCAAGTCAATGGTACAATCCGTGTTGTAAAAGGATTCTTAGAATCCTAAAACACCATGGCACTTTCAAAGAATAGGGTAGTTACATCTTGAAGTAGAATTTGCAATTTTGTTGAATCATTGAGCAAAAAGAGATCGAAAGTATGTTTTGATTGTAATAATAAATATTTTAGCATTGATTCTATGATAGGGACATACCTATAAAGCTTGGCCAGAGGTAGATCTCTATTGTCAGGAACTCCATCTCATGGGTAGAGAAATTAGGGAGGTCATGTAACTTACTAAAAATTGTGTATAAAAGGATGAAGGTCAAGGATACTCACCACTTTTTTGAATTCTTTGAGGTATACTATGTATCTATTGGCCTTCTTGAATTACTGACAATGAAGATTGGCCTAGTGATGGGATCTAAAGAGAATATAGTAGCAATTTGCTCTATAAGGGGGTTTCCTTAAATTAGGGGATGCTTTCTAGATTGATAGAATTTAGTGTGATGACAGTTGGTGATGTGGGGTGTTTTCTACTTCAACCACTAAAGAGGAAATGTATTAGGGTTTTGACATTTCATCAATAATGGAGGGTATTGATTGAATTATAGTTTTATGAACTCAAAATGACTTTTTGAAGGTGAGGTGGTGGTGAAAGTGGAAGTCATGGAATAGGGAGAGAGTACAGACTGAAGTTAGTTGCTACTTCCTAGTCTTCGAAGTATAGGTTGTGTAGAGGAAGAAGACAAAGTTTCCCCCTTGTAATGGATATTTTGTGGTATAAATCAAATGACAAAGGAACTTGACTCATCCAGGGCATGATGCACCCAAACATAGGGAAATAGTGGCAACTTAGTTATGCTAATGTAAATCAGATAGATTAACTAGATAACTAGGTAATATGCATGCCAAGTTCTAGACTTTATTCTAATATCAATCCACACATACATGATTAGATTGAATTTGGTAAGTTAGCTAATACAATCATGTGGAATCCAAATATCCATTTAGTTGTTAGGTTTGAGCTACTAAGTCATTTAATTTACAATATTCAGTGCTTAGGGTAATTTGGGCATTGATAACTATTAAAGAGGAGTTACATTACCAAATTATAAATGAATAGCTAATATCTTATCATATACATACTTAACAATCAACATATCATATTATGCATGCATGTGCGGTCAATATCTATTTAGACTCTAACTAGTCTTCATTTCATACTTATGGCTAGTTTTTTTCATTATTTGACTATGATGAAAACAAAGATATCATTATCGTTACATGGGCCAATCTATAATTGATTAATGTATTAGAACCATATCAAATTTTGAATGGAATAACCAATATCCTTGATCTCCAATTTATATAATTCTACATATAAAGGTCAAACTAGGTCAACTTAGGGTTTCATATCATTAAACAAAAAAATGGACTAAATATTTAAACTACATTTATATCTGAGATGAAATTTTTGAGAAGTTACAATTCCACAAGCCTTAAAGAAATTTTGTCCTCGAAATTTTTAGGTCTTATTAAGGCACCATCAACCTTGAGGTTTCACATATATTTACACTGACACATAAATCTTGGCATAACATTTCAAAAGCATGCAACTAAGGTGTACACATGGCTTTATCTACATTATAACTAAAATTAACAGAAAATAACGAGTGCATGGGTTACTTATTTGATTTGAAACTAAACTATACCTTCCCCACCTACTGAGAAAAATTTCACATTCCTTTATCATTAGCATAATCTTAATACTCATACTTAATCAGTCAATTAAGGTGAGTCACCCGCATAACCTTGTACCAAGTTCTCACTACTCCAAAGAACCCCTTGCTGAAAAGTGCTCATTTACCTTGAAAGATCACTTAATTAACACTACTTTCTTGAATTTTCTCTTGTTAACTTTCTTGATCATCATAAATTGATCATAATTGTATTTAACATCTAATCTTGGCATAAATAATTCATTTTATGAACAAATTGTATTAGGTTTAGTTGACTATCTAATGTGGGTCTTTAGTATCATTGATCTTTGTGACATTCCTGAATATGTGTTGACTAGGCACATAAATAATTATGTTGGACCTCATTACGCAACTCTTCTTCCAATCCAATCATGCACATATCCCATACCACATGCACTAGTAAGTGGGGAAGAGGCTCAAAATAAGCTTTAATGCTCATGACATCCCCTCTAAATCCCTCAATTGGTCAGTCATCACCATTAAGTAAAGATAGGGCATGTGAATTTTTAATATAGAGTTAATAATTAGGATCAAAACTAGATGGATATATCCCAAATACAAATGCCTTAGCATACATAGACCTAAATATTTATATGTTTTCAAAGATTTTCTACTATTAAGCCTTCCTCAAATAATTAGGTTATCCATTCTAACTTAATGACTCCATTTCTTACAACTAGGATGCATAAGTAGACCTTAACCTAGTGGACTAAAAAGGGACATCTGTCTAATTGAGAAACATGAGAGTGCATGGTTGCCTATTATCCTTTTGCTCTGATATTAAGTTGTAGCACCCCAAATTTTGCACGCATATACATGACTAGAAGCATCAATTCCTTACTCATAATATTATTTGGGTGTCACATACATTTATTATCATGCCAAGAACAATTGAATATAACCATCACAAAATAACTTCCATTACTCATTCTCAAACTATATATAAAAATAAAACTTAATAAAAACTATAAGTATAATCCAAATATCTATACATGAATAAACTAGCATCAATGCATAAAATAAAGTTGAGGTGGATGATGGAACTCCTCTAGGACACTCCTAGTCTTGTACAACGTCATACTAGTCCTTAGCATGATGTCTAACTCCTCCTCTTCTAAGCATCAAACATGTCTTCCATAGCCATGCAAAGCAACATGCAAACTACATGAGTGGCACTGAGTAGTTATACTTCAAAATAACTTATACTTGAAATGAAATATAAATAACTTGAAACATGTTTACTTAACATGGTTAACATAATTATGTGGGAACTTTATTAACTTGACATGATTTTGTAATCGAATGGATGTTTACTTGAGTTGATATAGTAACTATCTTGAATGCACCCACAATGCTCATAAGGGCAGTTAAATCTCACATTATGCTAGCACAAAGATCATAATGCTGGTTAAGGCTCTCATAATGTCGATTAAGGTTCATATAACATGATTGAGAGGACTATATCAACACAAGATGGCTCTTAATCATAAACATAGTTTTCATGATTCCAAAATCCATTAAACATGATTATTTTGATTTCTTATTTCATTAGAATGGTAGTCATACATTTTATTTATTTTTAAACATAAACATCAAAATCATACAAAACATGAATTAATAGCATGAACTTGATCTTTCATAAGCATATACTGAGTACCAATGTACTATACATAAGAAAATAAAATAAGCCATAAATCCTAATTTAATACTCAGTACGCATGACCACTCACCTATGCCTGAGGAAAATATCAAGTGTAGTATGAGTCTCGATCAACCCTAATATCATGTATACACATAATCATGATTTAATCACACTTTAATAACATATGTTTGTGGTCCTTAATTAAAACATGGGAAATGGGTTTGGATTCAAGATCAGAGTATGGGTCTGGAAGTTTAATGAGGTCATAATGAAAAGATATGAATTTTCTATCTTTTGGCCAATCATGAACAAGTAAAACCTTTTAAACCATTCTTTTGATATTTCAAAAATTGCTTTAGCTGGTAAGATAATACACAACCCTACTCTCAAATGTCACACACAACTTTAGGCGTGTGATAGGGCTAACAAGTCAAAAGTGAAACTAGTTGATAATTCCAAATTAAAATATGAAAAATTCAAACATGACAATCATGGTGTGACACAATCATTGATACCATGAGGTAAATATGGAAATTTCATAGATTGGTTTCTTCTTTGACAACCCTGGCATCAAGCTACTCTTCCAGGAGATATGAATTCAGATCAACACTTGAGACCAAAGCCTCAAATAAGAGGAAAACAAGGACTGGAAATCCATATCAATGACTCATTGAAAAGGTTACCTCCTCATAGACCCTTTGTAGCAATCAAATGGTGGTCAAGAAAATGAGAGAATTCTCCCCACAGTCACTAGAAAATTGGAGAAAGGTGAAACGACTCTAAGAGAAGGAAAGCACTTAGTAAGACACATAAGTCAAGTTTGTGAAGATTAGTAAATTTCAAATGGACAATCCAAGTTGTTAAAGGATGCTTAGAATCCCAAAACACCATGGAAGTGTGGAAGAATAGGGCAGTTACATCTTGAAGTCATATTTGTGATTCTCTGAATCCTTGAGCAAAAAGAGATCAAACTACATTCCAATAACATGAATGATCATTTTAGCATTGATTATGTGATAGGGACATAAGTGGGAAGCTTGGTCTGAGGTAGTGCTCTATTATCAGGAATTTAGTTTCATGGGTAGAGCACTTAGCAATATTGTGAAACTTGCTGACAATTAGGTTCGAAAGGGTGAAGTTCAAGGATCGTTACCTCTTTTTTAATTTATCTGGGGTATCCTCTGTAGCTTGTGGTCTACTTGAATTGTTGATGATGAAGAGAATCCTAGAGGCAAAGTCTTAGGAGAATCCTATAGCAATTGGTTCTATACAAGGGTATCCCTACATTGGGGGATTCTTTCTAGACTCATAAAATTTAGTGTCATGATAGTTGATGATGTCAGGTGTTTGCTAGATCAACCAGTTAGGAGGACATGTCCTTGGGGCATTGGCCATTTTGTTAATAATGGAAGATAGTTACTGAATGAGAGTTCTATGAACTTAGAGAGACTTCACAAAGGTGATGGTGGTGACATAAGTGGAAGTCATGGAGTAGGGAAAGAGATGGGATCCTGGAGTCACTTGGTACTTCCTAGTCCTTTTTGCATAGGTTGCACAAAAAAAGGAGATGTAGTCTCCCCCATATCATGGCTATGTAGTTATTTTGATGAACCTACATAACAACTTGACTCAACCATGATATGACACACCCAAACATAGGAAAATAGTTGCCACTTATGCACACTGTTGTAAATCAAAGTACAAATTTAGATAACTAGGTAATATGCATGCAAAATATCACAATTTATTCTAATATCAATTACCATAGCTAGGCATATTGTAATTTGATTAAATTTGGTGGGTTGTCTAATTCAATCATGTGGAATCTAAATATTCATTAATTTGTAGGTTTGATCTATGAAGTCCTTTAATATACAATATTAGGTACTTGGGTTAATTTAAGTATTGATAACTATTAAAGAGAAGTTACATTACCAAATTGTAAAGGAAACCATAATATATTATTATATACATACATAATAATTAGTAGATCATACTATGCATGTATGTAGGATCAATTGCTAATCAAACTCTAACTAGTCATAATTTCATATTTAAGGCTAGATTTGTACTTTTTTTTACTATGATGAGAACAAAGATATAATTATTGTTCAATGGGTCAATCTAGGGTTTATTGAAGTCTTGGAACCATAACCAATTTTGTCAGGCAAAATCATTATCCACGATCTTCAATTTAGATAATTGAATATATGAAGGTCATATAAGGTCAACTTAGGATTTCATCTCATTACTTTTTTTGGAAATGGTATAAATATTTTCTTTAATTTTGATATCTAAGATGAAATTGTAGAGAAGTTATATGTATATAACCTTGACTGAAATTTTTAAAGCATTCATTATGGCCTTAAATGCTATTATTTCCACATTGGAAGCTCAATAATCATTGTCTCTTATCATTAGTACTCACTAACAAGATCAATAAGCCTTTTTCTAGGGCTTTAGGTATAGTTCCACCATATATAAGCATATTAACAAAGTAAAAATACATATATGCATATTTATACATTTCCACATCCTAAAGAAAGCAAGAAAACTACTTCACCATTTGGTTTTGCATATAAAAGCATTGTATTGACTCCGCCTATATTTCATACATTATGTCCAAATGTAGCAAGTTGCAAGCCCGGGTAAAGGAGGAGGGTCGATGGTAGGTTGACATCTAGCCGTGAAAACTTTGTCACTATTTCTAAGCATGTATCCTTATAAATTTTTGTTACAACGTCCCTACCTGGTGATGCGGTGCATCGGCACACGAATGTAGTGATTAATATGCAAGGGGTTTTGATACAGTGATGCCTAGTTGGGTTGAACGACATACAAGTAAAGAAGCTAGTCATGCTGCACCATTTCCCAAATGTAGTGAAAAATGTGCAAGGGCTACAACATCTTGGAAGGGTTTGGGTAAAGAAGTTAATCCTGTCTCATTTTTGCCCGGATGTAGTGACAGATCTGAAAGGGTAACATTTTTTATGAATGAAGGTAAAGAAGCAAGTTCAATAAAAAATGATTAGAGTTGGATCTTGGAATATTGCATTATGAGATGAAAACTCCATATTGCTTCTTATAGGAAACCAAGTGGATTGGGGAACATTGCAGAGAGAATGGAGATACATGATACAAAATTTGGTATACGTGTATTGATAAAAATTGAAATGGTCTAGGTATTGTTGTTGATAACATGTTGATGGATTATGTTGTTAAAATCACAAGAATGGGTGATTGAATCATAGATATCAAGGTTTTCCTTGTGGGAAATATTTTTAACATTATTAGTGTCGATGCCTCCCAAGTTGAACTTTGTGAGGAGGCTAAGAAGGATTTTCGGGATGACATGGATGAATTGATGCAGGGAATACTACCAAATGAGATGATCATTATTGGGAATGATTTAAATGGCGATGTGGGGAGTAGAAATGTTGGGTATGAGAGAGTTCATGGTGATTTGGATATGGCGGTAGAAAACAAGAAGGCACGAGGAAATTAGATTTTGTAGTTGCATATGATATGATTTTGGAAAACACCCATTTCAAGAAGATAAAAACTCAACAGATTACTTTCAAGAGTGGGCACAATTGTACCTAAATTGGCTACTTTCTTATCAGGTCGTTGGATTGTAACACGGTAAAAGGACTATAAAGTGATTCTTGGTGAAGAACTCATGACCCAACATAGGTTGGTGGTTTTGGATATTGACATCAAGATCAATAAAAGCAAGCCTAATAAAAACCAAGATAGAAGGATCAAGTGTTGGGATCTTAAAGGAGAAAAGGAATTGACTCTTCATGGTAAAATCATCAAGGAGGAACTTAGAACTTGGAGCCTGATGTTAGCACTATCTGGCATAACATGAGCTCTTGCATGAAAAAATTGCCAAAGAAACCTAGTAATGGAATGATGAAGTACAAAGAGATATCATTCACATAAAGATGAGTTTACCTAGTGACATCAGGATTAACTTCTTTAATAGACTTTTGTACTTCATCATTCCATCTCTCGTGTGACATTAATACAAGAGATATCATTTACACGTGATGAGTTTCACTATTTGAGGTCAGGAATGCTTTGCAAAAGATAAATATGAGAAAGGCATGCAGACTAGACTATATTCCCATTGATTTATGGAAGAGTATGGTGGATTGAGTTATGTGGTTAACAAATTTCTTTAACAAGTACATGAAGATCAAGAAGATGCCAGATGAATGGGAAAATATTACTATAGTCTCCATCTACAAGAACATAGGTGATGTTCAAAGCTACAAAAACTACAAAGGTGTCAAGTTGATGAGTCACATAATGAAGCTTTGGGATATGATTATTGAGAAGTTGCTAATATCTATAAAGTAGTTATAAAACAACCAATTTGGTTTCGTGCCTGAAATATCAACAACAGATGATATTTTCTAATAAGGAGGCTTATGGAGAAGTATACATAAAGCTAAAGAGATCTTCATATAGTTTTTATTAGTTAGAAAAGGCTTATGATCAAATACCCAAGGAAGATTTAAGGATGGTCTTGAAGAATAAGGGTGTGCCAATCCAATACATTGACTTGATTAAAGACATGTATGATATCTCTATTGCAAGTGTGAAGTCTCCTAGAAGAGAGGAACCAACTTTTCCTATCATAGTTGGGGTATACCAAGGATCCACACTCAACCCATATATGTTCGTTATTGTTATGGATGAGTTGACAAATAATGTTCAGGATGACATTCCTTGGTGTAGGTTACTTTCTGATGATATTGTATTGATTGATTGAACTAAAGATGGATTGAGTGATAAAGTTGAACTTTGGAGAAAGGCATTGGAATCAAATCAATTGATGATTAGTAGGAGCAAAACTGAGTATATGCATTGCAATTTCAGCCAATATCATAGTGTGAATGGTGGATCCAAGTTGGATGAAGTAGATATACCAAAATGTGATAGATTTTGTTGCATGGGTTTTATGATTCAAATATGGGGATCATTGAAGGATGGCTTAAATGGAGGAGTGTAACTGGAGTATTATGTGATGGAAAAATCCCTCTTAGATTAAAAAGCAAATTTTATAGAACAACTATATGACTAGACAAGCTCTATGGGAGTGAATATTGGGCGGTGAAGAAATAAGGTCTCAAAAAGGCAAATGTGGTTGAAATGTGTATGTTGATCTGGATTCATGGGAAGATAAGAAAATATCACTTGAGAAGTGACTATATCAATAAAAAAGTGGGGGCGGCGAGCATTGAGGACAAGTTGCATGAGGGCCAACTCATATGGTATAGACATGTGTAATGTAGACCAACTAATATGCATATATGAAGCAATGTTATTGAGTCAAGAGCAATTAACTGAACAAGAGGATGCCTAAAATAACATGCATACAACTTATAAACAATGATTTTGAATATCTACATCTCGACCAAAATATGACCCATGATAGAGCTTAATGGAATGAAGGATCCATGTAGCTGACTCCAACATAATTGTGACTGAGACATACATGATGATGATGATATAAAAGCATTGTATCAACAATTTAGCTGCTACATTATTCTTATAGAACTTTGGGGTCTTATGGAAAGGTTATGGTGAAGTACCATGGTTGTTATGGGGGTCTCTTGTGCACTTTGATGTTGAACTTGTCCATACATGGCTCTTTTGTTGAAATTTGATCCTTGGTCACCTAGGGTAGGTTGGGTGTAACGCCCCACAAACCACCACTAGCCTTAATTGCGTACTTTGTCCACACTAACGTGCAAGCCAGGATCAACTTCTCGACTGGTCACCCATCCTTGTACTACTCCAAGCTGAGCACGCTTAACTATGAATTTCTTTAGTGATGGGCTCCCGGAAAAAGAGGTGCACCTTGGTGATATGGGTAGTCCAATCATTCCCTTTAAGATCAACTTATCTAAGGCCTCAAATCCTGGGATGTTACAATCTCCCCTACTTAGACTCTTGACATCCTCATCAAGTCTCAACTATATGGCCTCATAATCTGACCCCATTTCAGTGCAGACCCACAATGGCCCATGGACACCCAGCTCCCGATCACGGAATATCAGCGCAAGGGTGGCTACGTCAACCATGGATAACCCTTTCTTACATGCCTAGACCGCACGGCTCAAGACTGGCATGTGGGCCCCACCTACTGGAGGGGTTATGGCTCTGATACCATTTGTAATGCCCCACAAACCACCACTAGCCTTAATTGTGTACTGTCCACACTGACGTGCAAGCCAGGATCAACTTCCCGACTGGTCACCCATCCTTGTACTACTCCAAGCTGAGCATGCTTAACTATGAAGTTCTTTAGTGATGGGCTCCCGGAAAAAGTGGTGCACCTTGGTGATATGGGTAGTCCAATCATTCCCTTTAAGATCAACTTATCCAAGACCTCAAATCCTAGGATGTAACATTAGGAGTGATCTTGGCCTAGTTTGAACTGCTCTAGACAGGGAAGCTTTAAGATAAGCCTCCTTCTCTTCCTTCCAATTATTAGTGACAAAAGTACATGAAAAAAACATCAATACATGCATTTGACATAAAAACAAATTATTGTGAACAAGCATGCATTATGAAAATACTCCAATTTGAATGATAGGGAAAAATACACAAGATGGATACCCAATCTAGGGATCCATCTGGTTGAACATTGTAATTGATTATTATATCTATGATAATAGATTCTTGATATGGGTTGATGCACACATGGTCTCACTCTTGTAACATGAATACTCTAGTTTTTTTTTTTAAATTGGCCATTCTATTCATCCCGTGGCCTGGGCTCGATCTTGGGACCTCTCACTAACAAACCAAGTGTCTAACCATCTTGGTGTCTTCCATTAGACTGAATACTCTAGTTTATAATGTTCATATGAAAAACATGATTTTACACAGTAAGATCATAATTATAATGGATAGTTTGAAATTCTTGATAGCTTAGATTATTCATAAACTCCATAACATGTTGAAAATTTATTTGATAAATAGAAATATTGATGTAAGTTATCTTCATAAACATCCAATTGAGTCATAGAGATCCTACAAGAGAGAATTACCATATATTTCCTAAGGGAATAAAAGTGGTGTAGTTCCATGTGAGTTTTGGATATAATTTCTATACAACTTGCTTCTCCAAATATGGTGTTGTGACACATTTTTTAATGTCAAAAGCATCATGATTTTGGTGACAAATATCGTTAGCATGCCTAGATACTTTAATCCATTATCTTCGTAGGATATTGAAAAGAAAGAGACGTATGAAAGAACTCCTTATTTTATTTTTATGGCTTAAGAATGTAATAGGAATGCCATCAAATGGAAAAAATACTAGAAAAGGTTGGAGTGGGATGGGCTTATCTTTCCTCTCTAGAATTTCTTGTAGGGGTTTCTCTTCTTTGTCTTATCCTAAACATGTGTTATGGAGAAATGGGAGAGAAAAGGAATTAGAAAATATGAGATTGATTTGTTAGGGAAATATTTGGTGATAGAAAATGTGTCAAGATTGGGGTTTAAGGTTAGTAGAGGTTAGATGATGAAAGGGTGTCCAAAAAAGAAGAGTCGTACGATAAGATTAATGAAGTCGAGAGGGCTTTTCTCCATTGGACGTTCTTTTATAAAAATCCAATGTCATACCATTGATGTAAAAACTATAAAAAAACAAGTAAAAACACATGTGAATTACATATAAGCATGCCAAATTTTGAATATAAAACAATCAAATTTTATCCATGAAATCAAGTCAGATGCATGAAATCATTCTAACTAGGGAAATAATATTTTCATACAGAGAAGTATAATAAATTTAGATCTAATTACATATAATTTTGTCCATATGTAGAGTTTTTCTGAAAATATATACTAGTTTATTTCCCGTGTCCTCTTGTTGATATATATGTCTTTCTAAGCAATGTTGTCATAAATAAAATGATGGTGGACCTCTTTGTTCTTTTCTATGTGATATAGTATTGTAAGATAAATTGATTGCACTAGTATTAGCACACTAAATTAGATAAGAATCAAATGATATATCAAAACAATTTAGTATATTCTTCTTACATAGGAACTGGGTATCAAAGGAACTGGGTATGAAAATAATTTATTACATTTTTCATACATAGGAACTGGGCATAACAAATTCTCAAACTTTTTATTATTATTGTGCCACCTTCTTTGATTCTACAAGAACCAGTACACTAAGCAAGGACATAGGATAAATCTTGTGTTGTTCCATATATTAAACACTTGTCATTATCAACATCACTTTTGTCCATTCAAGTAAATTCATTTGACTAATCATATAATAACTTTGCATTTTTCCTAAAACCCCAAGAATGTTTTTCACCACAATAATATGTCATTTCTAGGTAATTATTGAGTGTTGACACAAAAACCTACATGAAACACAATATCTAGTCTATAGATGGTAATAATAGTAAACTACCAATCATACCGATATAGAATATCTCATCAATTTCCTCAATATCTTTATTGTTACCAAGACTTGTCGTGTTGGATAGGGAAGTATCAATCAACTTGAAATTCTCCATTCTATGTGTATTTTCTTTGGTTGATGAAGTTATGCATCTTTACTGTGTTGTATTTGAAACTAAAAAGGAATTCCACCCCCTCATCATGATCACATCAAATGTACTATGCATAAGGAACCTGAACTCCTTGCAAAGATCAATATTCATATCATCAAAGATAATATCATCAACAAAATTTGAATAAAAACAAAGTCTTAATAGTGTATCTTAGAAATAGATTAGAATCAACTTTTGTGTTAATATAACCATTATGTAAGAAGTTCTTTAGTGTCTAACACCGAGCTTGATGCACTTGTTTGAGACAATATAATACTTAATGTAAGAGATAAGCATGATTAACTGATTTGTAATTTAAAAATCTAGGAGGTTGAAGCGCATAGCTTCCTACAATGTCTCTCCATTAGAAAATGCTCTTTTAGTATCCAACTGAAATAAAGAACAATTTAGTGATTATAAAAGGCAAGTAGCCTCCAAACTGACTCTATGTTTTCTAGTGAACCATAAGTCTCATCAAAGTAAGTACTTTTTGGGTAATTGTAGCATTGATCTATGAACCTTGCTTTGTTCCTTACCACATTTCCTTGTTCATACACTTGTTCCAAAATACCCACTTTGTGCTTCTATTCTTTCTATTCATTGGTCTTGGGAAAAGTGATTTTTTTATCAAATTTAACAAGCTCCTTTTGCATGGCCATGATCTAACGCTTATGTTCAAAATATTCCTTTTTGTACATCTGATCCAATTGTGATAAGAAAAAAATATTAGCTTAGTCCTTGTAGCCGGTATTGTTTGGACCCTTTCTAAGGCATGTCTAATTGTGATATCCTATGGTTGTTTTTTTGGAAATTATGGGAGTGGATGCTTAATTTCCTAATCTTGTTAGATTTTTCCAGATCAAATACATTTTCCTTATCATTGTATTTAATGTTCAACTTCTTTCAACTTCCTAGAAATGTCACCTAGAACGTCATCACTATAATCATTCATAGAATTGGTAGGGTTAGTTTCAAGAAACTTAAGTTTTATGTATTCTCATACTCTATCATGTTATTTATTATAAACATGTTTCAGATAGAACTTTAGTACTAGCCTCATTTTTTACTCTTTTATAAAAAGAAATAATGGTTCTAAGAGTATCACTTTTACAATTGATAGTTAGTCAATGTAAACCTATAGAAATCACCAAGAAACGTGATACATAATTTTATAACTCTATGTGATTGTGTGTGCATTAGTCCAAAAGTTCCATCGGGAAGACATTATAGAAATCTCTTTGTTCTATGAACCCAGTTGCATTCTAGTGAGTACTTGTTTTTCTTTACATTGTGTGGATGGTTGGCATTTCTCATCGTTTTCATGTCCAATTTAGAAGTCCTTTGGCTAAGTTCTTTTTGTTCAATTGCGTCAATTAGTGCATATTTATATGACCCAGTCGTCCATTATTTCTTACAACTATGAATTTACCAAATAGACTAACGAGATAAGAACAATAGTTTAGATATTACCATTACAATGCCACTTGTATACAAAATTAGAACTAAGAGGAATCTAGAATGATGCAATCTAGAGATGTAAATAGTTCATGATGACATAGAATTGTCTAAAACATATAAGGTTATGATTTGTTGCCAAACTAATACATTCTTAATGTATAAGTACTCACCCACTCATCCTCACCTATCACCTTTCCTTAGCATCTTCACAAAATGTGACACAACTGTCTTTCTTCCTTGTAAGTGAATGAAAGAATCTTTTCATTTCTACTATGTTCATGGAGAAACCAATATCAACAATCAATTGATAAATTCCATACAAAGAAATATGACTAGGTTTCGTACAAATATTTACTTCTAGAGTTATTTGGGAAACCAAACCATGCTCTTTTTGGTTCTCTTCTTCTTAATAAGACAATGGGTAGGCTAATAAATACTTTTCATACAAAATTTGAAACCAATTTTACCTTGAGAATATGAGGATTCCCAATGAAAATGTTGGAGAGCACCAGTACGTATTGTTTACAAGGATACCATCATATCTAATTCCATGAATATAAAATTGTTTGGTATCATGATGTCAGATTTCAATAATATTCCTCCTACTCTCGAGGAACATTTACATAGAAACCTTGATATACTGGATTTTTTGGTAAGAGAAGCAACAATAGAAGAAAATCTAGAAATTTCATCATAATCATGAATAATAATGGACTATAAACAAAAATCTTTAGTCAAATACGAATACTTCTCAAGATTAAGAGAAAAAGCCTCCTTTTCAGTAGTAGGAAAGATATGTTTAGATTCAAGAGAATTTATATTATCATTAAAAGAAGATTTTTTTAATTTCAAGAGCATCTATTAGAGTAAGATAACCATATATCTATACTTTAACACCATTTCATTGATGTTATACATAAATTTTGATCTCAATAATATTTTCCATAAACTATAACATGCTAATTTTAGCATGTTATATCTCATCCTTATACTCATATAAAGTATCAACAATTTTACCAGCTTCTCTTCTTAGCCTTACTTGTATAAAGAGTGTCTAGGAGGCAATCATATATCACATACACTATGGAATAATTAGATAGATACCTAATGTTTACCTTGTTTACCTAATAAATGACATTTCATATTTCTATTAGATCCATGATACATTGACTCCATCACATTCACATGCCCTCGTTGATGTTTGAAGAAGTCCTAAAAATCATTCTGGGTTATTTCTTTTTCCTTCTTGCACGTCTTGTCCCTAATCTCATACTAGTGCCCCATCTTGTATGCATTTAAAAGAAGATAAAAGCAAATAGATATTTCCCAATATGGGAATCCTTGCCTTTCGTTTTTCTTGAGGTCCAAGGGACCCAAAATAATAAGATAATGGGAAAGGGAAATAAAATAACGATTTATTTTAAATAAATTAATGAATAACTTGGAAGAGAAGGAAGTCTTCTCATCCATTGCTTTTTGTTTCCCAAATTTCGTACAAAGCTAGGAACTAATTAAAGGAACGTTCCCTTAAAATTTGAGGTAAAAAGGAATTACGGATTAGGAGTTATGGTTTTTCCAAGTTATTAATGAATTTGGAATATAATTCGGAATTATAGGAAATTTCTTTCCGTTTGATCTAATGCCTGTAGCGAGGACCCTTGGATTCAGATCCAATGGGAGCTGTCCATCGTCCAAGTCCCGGTGGGATGAGGACTTCAGTCGTGATAGGGGAAACTTCTCCCCTTGTTTCCGCCCAACCTGTTGCATGAGCACTCATGGGAAGAGTCCCATTGAGTTCGGGAGGAAGCAAGGAAGCTTCCCGACCCTAGTTTATTGAGGTTTTACCCTAACTTCGTGAAATGCCCAGTTGGGCTAGAAGTCAGGCTGCGACTAGGTTTGGGAACCCTAATAGGGACCCCCCATAGCCTATATAAAGGGGACTCCTAGATCCCTCACACCATCGCGACCACGAACGGCTGCTCCCCAAGTTCTGATTCTCTCTCTCTCGCTACATTGGGCTTGCTCTGACGAGGAATCACCGTGGTGCCGCTATGCTGTAAGACAAGAGAAGGGAGGAGGATGACAAACGAGAACTGTGGGATCAAGTACCATGGTGATCTCTCGCAGGATCCAACGTCCCTGAACTGACGCACCTTCTTAGTCGCGTGAGTGGGAGTGATTGACGCGGATCGTAGATCAAAACACCATCGTGGACCGAGGAGCATCTGACGGTCGACCAAGGTTGGATGCATGCACCACTGAGCTAGTGGAGCCAATCAACATAGAGCGTCAGATCGCTCGGTAGACCAGTGGTGCATCGATCCGATGATCCAGGGAATTCAGTAATTTCTCTCTCTGTTCAGATAATCAAGAAAAGAATTTTTCTTTACGAAATTCATAGAAATTGCTAGGGATGTCTAATGGAAAAACTTTGTACATGAAAAATGATCAGAAAAATACAAGGAATATGATAAAAATGGTTTGGACATCTAAATCTGTATATCTTTGCAAAAGTATATAATTTGATGGGAAAAGTTTTAATTTGTAATTAGAAAACCCTAATTGTTAACTAAAGATGGTTTTAATCTTGCAATTAGGTTAATTCACGCATGGTTAACTTGATTAATGATTAAGATGGTTTTTAACCTGTTTTGATTATAGAATTGCAAAGTTTAGGGTTTGAAACTTAATATGATGATTAAGATGCTTAGAAACCCTAAATTAGAGGAAAAGAAAAAGAAAGTACTTATAATATGAAATTAGGGTTTCATGTTGCTAAAAGATGAATTTAGAATCTTTTGTAATAGAAAAATGAAATAGTTAGGGTTTGTATGTGATTTTGTGAAATTAGGGTTTAAAGTAATAAAGATGAAGTGGAACCCTAATTATGCTCAAAACCCTAAAAAGGGCAAATAACCTAGGAAACAACTAGGATTAATGGATCAAGATGACGTGATTAATGATAGAGAAATTGGATGCCTTTTTCAGGAATAATTGTATGTGTGCTTGCTTGATTCCTGATTGATTGGTTGTTTCTGCAAACAAGTCTTCTTAACATGTATGTGGTTAATAATGAATAACCGCTTTAGTTTCCCAAAGGAATTCTCAGATGTTTTATCGCATTGAGTGCAACTAAATAGTTTGGATGTTCATATTGCAATTATAAAGTGACTATGATTATCACAATTTTATATAAAGGTGTATTCCCGCACCTACATGCCCCCTGATGATAGATGCCATAAAGGTCAGGCCCAGGAGGGTAGACCAATGGGCACCATGAGAGGTGACCCCAGACACCAAGCTTGGGAATGAGAAGGTGGTCTACGAGGCATAACTATGGAGTACCATGAGAGGTGACTCCAAGGCATCAAGCTCGGGATTGAGAAGGTGGCCTTAAGTCAATTCCAGGGTTAGGGCAAAAGCGGTGGGGAATGTCACATGAAAAATGTAAATTGACTTGCTAAATATCTGGATTACAATATTTAAATTGTTAGACTTAAGTGTGTAATTTTGGTTGCCTCCACATACCAGCAATTGCTAATCGACGTTTTGTTTGTCGGCATTTTAGGTATAATCCTAAAAACACAAACAGCAAGGTGACACATCGTGAAATTAAGAAATAAAGTGCAAGGAGGATTAGATAGAATGATTCAAGCAGTGGATAGATAGATTTCCAAGTTTTAAAAAGGTAAGTAAAGTTTTATTTTCTACCAAATTCTAGTTTAGTCGGTAGAATTTCATAATTATCCTTGATTATTTGTTGAACCTTTGATCCTGTTAATTGATTAACGACTCTAACCTTCGGGTCTCCCATAATTGGGGGTTAACGGGTGGCGGGGTCGTTACAATTGGTATCAGAGCCTAGGTTCTTCATCTAATCATTAATAATTATTAAATTCTACAAATTCCATAGAATCGAGGGAGTTATTAGAGGATTTTTCGAAAGACTAAGGTGTCTAGAAAAGGATCACTTCCGGGGGTTGGAAATATTTTCCTCTACACCGCTAGTCAGAATACGAGGACTCCCAGATTGTGTGACTGCCTGGCCGATGTCCTAGGATTTGACTCGAAATAAGATACCTTTAGGACTCTCTCATCTTGTTCACCTCTCCTCAACTCAAAATTCTTTTAAGGATTTTAAGGATTAGGGTTTTTCTTCTCTCTCTTCCTCACCCTCTTGAGGTATGGGTTAAGGTTGATAAGGTCTAAGGGATCCTCCACCAAATTAATAAAAGATACATAATTAAGATGTCATCGACTTAAGTATAATTATTTTAAAGGTAAACTAAAAGTATGTTTGTGTGCAGATGGCTCGTACCAAAGTCGTGGCTATCCCTTTTTCCACCAGTGATGGTGGACCACCACGTAAGGAGAATGGGTCTTCCAAGAAGAGGAAACGGAACCACGGGGGAGAGAGCCTTAAGGAGAGAAACAGGCCTGAAGAAGCTATGCATGAGGCCCCCAACCCTGAACCTATGCCCGACGTCAACCAAGAGCAAGGGGAAGGACCAGAATATGAGGAATACCATGGGTTTGAAGAGGAAGCCCGAATGGAAGAAGACCAACCCAGTGGACCAGAACTAGCCATGGTGGTTCACACAATAGATGTAGTTTGGATGGAGCAACAAAAGCAACTGACTGAAGCTATCCATGCCCTGACCCTTAGGGACATAGCTAGGGCTGAGAATGGTGAGCCACT
Organism: Alisma plantago-aquatica; assembly: GCA_963693085.1. Classification (NCBI taxonomy): domain Eukaryota; kingdom Viridiplantae; phylum Streptophyta; class Magnoliopsida; order Alismatales; family Alismataceae; genus Alisma; species Alisma plantago-aquatica. The sequence goes on from OY856414.1 coordinate 544,429,041, forward strand.
TCCAATTCGTCCTCGACTTGGAGCCACCATCCTGGACTTTGTCAAGCTGAACGTTGAGAAGTTCTGGGGAGAAGACAAGTCTGAAGTAGTCGACAAGGCCGAAGCTTGGCTTCTTGCAGTCAAGAATGGGTTTTGTATGCTTGAGGTACAACCGAATAAGAAGGTTCTGTTTGCTACTCACCTTTTGGAATGTGCAGCCAAGATATGGTGGGAGAACCATATCACAGGAAGAGACCTACATGAGGAACTAATGGCATGGACTGACTTCAAGACCATCTTCACCGCCAGATTCCTCCCCATCTCAGCAAGGAAAGAGAAAGAAAGAGAGTTCATTAGCATGACTCAAGGAAGCTCTTCAGTTGCGGACTTTGGTCATAGGTTCCGCATCCTGGAACGTTTTGGACACATGTTGGATGAAGAGAGGAGGGTGGACCACTTCATGGAACGTCTGCACCCTTCCATCAAGCCTCATGTGATGGATAGTAAGCCAAAGACCTTCGCTAAAGCCTACAACACTGCCTTAGACATGGAAAGGATGGTGATGCCTACACATAACCAATCCAAAGGGTTCTTGGGTTTCACTGAAGGAGCTCAAGGACAGAGGAATGAATATAAGAAGGGACAAGGACGCAACCACAAAAAGAACAAGCATGGGCACAAAGGTAAGCCCCGTGGTCACCTCCAGTGGTGTCACACCTGTGGATGGACACATCCTGGGAAGTGCCGCTTTGAGAAGAAGGTGTGCTTCAGATGTCAGCAAGAAGGACACTTCATCGCCAAAAGCCCTCAGCCCGACCTGAGGGGACCTTTAGGGTCACAACCTATGGCAGCACCACCTGTAGCTGCAACACCTCCAGCAGGAGCACCAGCCGGAGCACTTCCAGCTGGAGAGAGAAGGCAAGCTAGGGTGTTCGCTATTGACAATGCATAAGCTCAGGAAAATGCTAATAGGCTGATCGAGGGTAATAACCCATAGAATTTTTTTTTCTTTTAGTTCAGTAGACCATGTAATAGCTTTCTGATATGGTATAACTATGTAGGCTTGCTGGAAGTCATGGGACAAAATGTAAAAGCACTCTTTGATTCTGGTTCTACTAATACTTTTATTTCGAGAAATCTGGCAACTATGCTTGGTGTGGATATCAAGGATTTGGGTTATGTTTTGGATGTCACAACCCTGAGTGGTTGTATTTACACCTCTCTTTTGAAAACCCCAGTTTTGCCAGTAAAGTATCTGAACCATGAGCTTCCCACTGACTTCATCCTTCTCGATATGAATGATTTTGATGTAATCATCGATATGGATTGGCTTTCCACCTATAGGGCCCAGATTGACTGTAGATAAAAGACGATTATCATTAGGAAAACTGGCTATCCACACGTCACCATTCTAGGAAGAAAAGATGCGACAACCAGCCTTTATGTGTCCACATTGAAAGCTAAACAGATGCTATCCAAGGGTTGTTGAGCCTACCTGGCCATAGTTACCGCACCCAAGGTTAAGGGGCAATCCTTAAAGGAAATAGAGGTGGTTCGGGAGTATAGAAATGTGTTTCTAGATGATCTACTAGGGATTCCCCCTGAGAGGGAGATAGACTTCTCGATTGAGTTAGCTCCTGGGACTAACCCTATATCTAAGGCACCCTATAGAATGGCCACATCAGATTTGTTGGATAAAGGATTCATCTGACCCAGTACATCACCATGGGGAGCACCAGTTCTCTTTGTGAACAAGAAGGATGGGTCGTTTCAGATGTGTATTAATTATCAGATGATCAATCAGGAAACCATTAAGAATAAGTATCCTCTGCCTAGAATAGATGACCTGTTTGACCAACTCAAATCAGCTCGAGTCTTTTGCAAGATCGATTTGAGGTTGGGATACCACTAGGTGAGAGTAAGAAGTGAGGATATACCTAAAACGTCTTTCAGAACCCGCTATGCACACTATGAGTTTGTGGTCATGCCGTTTGGATTATCCAATGCACCGAGTGTCTTCATGAACCTCATGAACAGTGTGTTCCAGCCCTTCCTTGACTCTTTTGTGATAGTGTTCATAGATGACATCCTAGTGTATTCATATGACATAGCCCAACACTATGAACACTTGGGTAGAGTCCTTAATATCCTGAGAAAGCATTAGTTTTTCAGAAAGTTCTCGAAATGTGAGTTTTGGTTGGACCGAGTCATGTTTCTTGGACACATCATCTCAGGAGGAACAATCACCGTAGATCCAGCCAAAGTATCAGTAGTTCGAGACTGGCCGGAACCAAAGAACCCCTCCGAGATTCGCAGCTTCTTGGGGTTGGCCGAATACTACTGTCGCTTCATCAAGGAATTCTCCAAGACTGCTTTACCGCTAACCATGTTGACCCGGAAGGATGTGAAGTTCATGTGGTCAGACGTATGTGAAGCTCGCTTCCAAGAATTGAAGGAGAAGTTGACCACCGCTCCTGTGTTGACTCTACCTTCTAGCAATGAGGGTTTCATGATATTCACTGATGCTTCCAAGATGGGACTTGGCTGTGTGTTGGAACAAGATCGGAATGTAGTTGCATATGCTTCCCGACAACTCAAGACAAATGAGGTGAATTACCCGACACATGATTTGGAGTTATCTTCTATCATTCATGCTTTGAAGATATGGTGGCATTACCTGTACAGTGCTACCTTTGAGATCTTCACCGACCATAAGAGTTTGAAATACCTGCTGACACAGAGAGACCTAAATCTACGACAACAACGATGGATGGAGTACATGAAGGATTATGACTTCACCATCGCCTACCATCCTGGTAAGGTGAATGTCATGGCTGATGTGTTAAGCCGGAGACAACTTAAGTGTGCAGCTATTTTGTCCAATCAGTGGAATAGTTTGGAGGAACTTGTGGAATGGACTCCACAACCATTAGAGGACCGAGTTCGGTTGGCTAATATCCAGATTCAATCTAAGTTGTTGAGTGAGATCATAGCTGTACAGTTGACCAGTGGAGAGCTAGACAAGATGAAAGGATTAATAATGAAGCCACAGACTCGTCTATACATAGGAGTAGATGGAGGAATCAAGTCTGAGAATCGCTTATGGGTTCCAGTGGATTCATCAATAAAGGGACGTATCTTGCAAGATGCTCATGGATCCAGGTACACAATGCACCCAGGTACTACTAAGATATTCAAGGACCTACAACGGTTTTTCTGGTGGCCAGGAATGAAGAAAGACATTGCGTCATGGGTGGCCAGTTGTCTTACGTGCCAGATGGTGAAGGATGAACACCAATGACCCGGCGGACTTTTACAGTTGATAGGAATTCCAAAATGGAAATGGGAGCAGGTCACCATGGATTTTGTGGTGGGTCTACCCCAGACCAAGAAGGGTCATGATGCGATATGGGTCGTGGTAGATCGTCTTACCAAGTCAGCACACTTCCTTGCCTTGAAGACCACTACTAAGGTGACAGACCTAGTTGAACTGTATATCAGAGAGATAGTGCGATTGCATGGTGTACCAGGATTGATCATTTCAGATAGAGACCCAAAGTTCACTTCCAAGTTGTGGAATCATATTCAAGAGGAACTTGGTACTAGGTTAAAGTTTAGTACCACTTATCACCCCCAAATGGATGGTTAGTCGGAAAGGACAATCCAGACACTAGAGGATCTATTGAGAGCCTATGTGCTCGATTGGGGTGGCTCATGGGAGCAATACTTACCGTTAGCAGAGTTCTCCGACAACAACAGCTACCAAGCCAGTATCGGGATGCCTCCGTATGAAGCTTTGTACGGAAGGTCGTGTCAGTCCCCACTTCACTGGGATGATGTGGGAGAGAGGACCCTGTTGAGGTCAGATGAGCTCCAAGTGAATGCTGATAAAGTAGTTTTGATCAAGTAAAGGCTAAAGAGAGCCCAGGATCGACAGAAGTCATATGCTGATGCAAAGCGGACTGATGTGCATTTCACTGTGGGAGAGCATGTGTTTTTGAAATTCCGACTGCTCCGAGCTATAACTAAGAATAGAGGAAAGTTGAGTCCCGATACGTGGGTCCGTTTGAGGTGTTAGAATGGATTGGTGAAGCTGCATACCATTTGGCGTTACCCCCTCAGTATAGCATGATGCATGATGTGTTTCACGTGTCTAACCTGAAGCGATATGTGCAAGATCTGAGCCATGTGATGAGCATTAAACCTATTGAGCTTCAAGGGAAGCTGACTTATCCTGAGTCACCTGTGTGGATTCTAGATACAAAGGTGAAAGAGCTCAGATGCAAGACAATAGAGCTGGTAAAGGTTCTTTGGAAGAACCATGGAGAGGATGAGGCCACATGGGAGCTGAAGGCGGACATGGAGAAAGTATATCCTGATTTGTTTGTTTGATTGTTTGAATTTTGAGGGCAAAATTCTTATAAGGAGGGGAGGATGTTATAACCTCACTTTCTTGAATATGTAAAAGAAAGATGTAATTCTCTTTTAATGAATAAATGAAATCTTTTTCTTTGATTTGTAATGGATTTTGTAGGAAATGGCCTTAATTGATTGTTGGTGGGCTTTGTTGGCCATTGAGCCCAATTGAAATGAAAGGAGAATTAAAAAGGAAAAGAAATTGATTAACAAAAGGGGAATATGAGTAATTGGAAATTAAAAGAAGATAAAAGCAAATAGATATTTCCCAATATGGGAATCCATGTCTTTCGTTTTTCTTGAGGTCCAAGGGACCCAAAATAACAAGATAATGGAAAAGGGAAATGAAATAACAATTTATTTTAAATAAATTAAAGAATAACTTGGAAGAGAAGGAAGTCTTCACATCCATTGCTTTTTGTTTCCCAAATTTCGTACAAAGCTAGGCAATAATTAAAGGAACGTTCCCTTAAAATTTGAGTTAAAAAGGAGTTACGGATTGGGAGTTATGGTTTTTCCAAGTTATCAATGAATTTGGAATATAATTCAGAATTATAGGAAATTTCTTTCCTTTTGATCTAACGCCTGTAGCGAGGACCCTTGGATTCAGATCCAATGGGCGTTGTCCATCGTCCAAGTCCCGGTGGGACGAGGACTTCAGCCATGATAGGGGAAACTTCTCCCCTTGTTTCCGCCCAACCTGTTGCATGAGCACTCATGGGAAGAGTCCCATTGAGTTCGGGAGGAAGCAAGGAAGCTTCTCGACCCCGGTTTATTGAGGTTTTACCCTAACTTCGCGAAACACCCAATTGGGATAGAAGTAAGGTTGCGAATAGGTTTGGGAACCCTAATAGGGACCCCCCATAGCCTATATAAAGGGGACCCCTCGATCCCTCACACCATCGCGACAACGAACGGCTGCTCCCCGAGTTCTGATTCTCTCTCTCTCGCTACATTGGGCTTGCTCCGACGAGGAATCATCGCGGTGCCGCCACGCTGTAAGATAGGAGAAGGGAAGAGGATGACAAACGAGAACCGTGGGATCAAGGACCATGGTGATCTCTCGCGGGATCCAATGTCCCTGAACCGATGCACCTTCTTAGTCGTGTGAGTGGGAGTGATCGACGCAGATCGTTGATCAAAAGACCATCGTGGACCGAGGAGCATCTGACAGTCGACCAAGGTTGGATGCGCACACCGCTGAGCTAGTGGAGCCAATCAAAACGGAGCGTCAGATCGCTCGGTAGACCAGCGGTGCATCGATCTGACGATCCAGGGAATTCGGTAATTTCTCTCTCTGTCCAGATAATCAAGAAAAGGGTTTTTCTTTGCGAAATTCGTAGAAATTGCTAGGGATGTCTAATGGAAAAACTTTGTACATGAAAAATGATCAGAAAAATACAAGTAATATGTTAAAAATGGTTTGGACATGTAAATCTGTATATCTTTGTAAAAGTATATAATTTGATGGGAAAAGTGTTAATTTGTAATTAGAAAACCCTAATTGTTAACTAAAGATGGTTTTAATCTTGCAATTAGGTTAATTCACACATGGTTAAGTTGATTAATGATTAAGATGGTTTTTAACCTATTTTGATTATAGAATTGCAAAGTTTAGGGTTTTAAACTTAATATGATGATTAAGATGCTTAGAAACCCTAAATTTGAGGAAAAGAAAAAGAAAGTACTTATAATCTGAAATTAGGGTTTTATGTTGCTAAAAGATGAATTTAGAATCTTTTGTAATAGAAAAACAAAATAGTTAGGGTTTGTGGGTGATTTTTTGAAATTAGGATTTAAAGTAATAAAGATGAAGTGGAACCCTAATTATGCTCAAAACCCTAAAAAGGGCAAATAACCTAGGAAACAACTAGGATTAAGGGATCAAGATGACGTGATTAATGATAGAGAAATTGGATGTCTTTTTTAGGAATAATTGTGTGTGTGATTGCTTGATTCCTGATTGATTGGTTGTTTCTGCATACAAGTCTTCTTAATAGGTATGTGGTTAATTATGAATAACCACTTTAGTTTCCCGAAGGAATTCTCGGATGTTTTATCTCATTGAGTTCAACTAAATAGTTTCGATGTTCATATTTCAATTATAAAGTGACTATGATTATCACAATTGTATATAAAGGTGTATTCCCGCACCTACATGCCCCCTGATGAAAGATGCCATAAAGGTCAGGCCCAGGAGGGTAAACCAATGGGCACCATGAGAGGTGACCCCAGACACCAAGCTCGGGAATGAGAAGTTGGTCTATGAGGCATGACTATGGAGCACCATGAGAGGTGACTCCCAGGCACCATGCTCGGGATTGAGAAGGTGGCCTTAAGTCAATTCCACGGTTAGGGCAATAGCGGTGGGGAATGTCACATGAAAAATCTAAATTGACTTGCTAAATATCTTGATTGCAATATTTAAATTGTTAAACTTAATTGTGTAATTTTGGTTGCCCCCACATACCAGCAATTGTTGATTGACATTTTGTTTGTCAGTGTTTTAGGTATAATCCTGAAAACACAAATAGTAAGGTGACACATCGTGAAATTAAGAAATAAAGTGCTAGGAGGATTAGATAGAATGATTCAAGCAGTGGATAGATAGATTTCCAAGTTTTAAAAAGGTAAGTAAAGTTTTATTTTTCTACCAAATTCCAGTTTAGTCAGTAGAATTTCCTAATTATCCTTGATTATTTGTTGATCCTTTGATCCTATTAATTGATTAACGGCTCTGACCTTCGAGTCTCCCATAATTGGGGTTACTGGGTGGCGGGGTCGTTACATCAAGTCATAAATGAACGTTATGTAGAATGAAGTCACATTCTTAGACATCTTAAAGCTTGATACTTGGATGTCGAATGGCATCATATGCTTCCTATATTTGTTGTTGGAGCCATAGAAGACTAATGGATGTGTGGAGTGGCCTCCTTCAATTATGAAATCCCCGAGCATGTTGCCATTTAGTTTCTCCAACTTACGAGGATATTTTTAGAGAATACATACCCCTGATATCAACTACAGGATCAACATGCTAAAAATGGGTTTGAATTAAGATATAAAACATAAACCAAGTATTATAGACCACCACAATGTATCAGAACATAAGTGAAACAAGTATATTAGGAAAGGAAGATATAACTAAGAAAACTACAAAAAAAAGACAATTTTTTAGAGTGGCTGCAACTCAAAATGGTGTAGATCCATATTCTAAATCTCTAGAATCTTTACACTTCAAATACCGCTTTGTACTAATTACAAAAAGAGCATACACTAATAAGACATTTCTTAGTAGATCCTCATATACTAGCTTCCTTTTCATGCAAAGCACCCAATAATCTTACCTAAGAGACAACTCTCAATTACCTAGGGCCAAATGCACTGCAACTTCCACTGACAAGGAAGATCTTCAATCAATCTTTATTTGAGAAAGTGATCTAGCTTAGAGGAGTAATTTAGGGGGATCTACCTATATTACAAGTAATTGAGTCAACTAAAATTGAATTATGAAAGTGATCTAGCTTAGAGGAGTAATTTAGGGATTTTTGAGAAAAAGTATCTCAACTATATAGTGGGGGCCACTGATAAGGTTGAAATGCTTGATGTGTGTAGTTTGCACAACAAATTCACTAGGAGGAAATCTTATAATTTCAGCTTTATAGAAGAAATCGACTCACATGGAAGAGAACAATTTAACTTTAGTATAGAAATATTTTGACCCCATGTAACAACATGTTTAAGAGTTTTATTTTAGCCAATTGCTAAGAGTAATATTTGAATGCCAATTTTTTGGAGAGAGTGATTACATTTAAAATAAGAAATAGAAGTTGTATGAGTAAAATTGGTTTTAATTTAATTGTTAATAGATATTGGGGTTCGGGGTTTTACCACCATAGACCACATATGTACTTTACTTGATTCAACTCCTTAATTTTAATTAGTTAGATCAACACCATGGGATTTGTGTCCTCACATAGAAGAAATCTCACAAGGGTCATACTTCTCACAAACTGAAGATCTTGGTGTTTGTGGATCCTCGGTCAACTGTTCTGTATGTTCTATGAGGGATGTTGTCAAGAGTTCATGAGTTTCAACTGATGTTCCAACTCATGGATTTTCAATTTCATCACCACAATCATAACTAACAAGATAAAAGGAATAGATTAATCATAGAGCTCCATCAGTTTATCTCATCAAGAGTCTAGGGGTTCATATAATGTTAAGATCTGAAATCTGATCACCCAACAAGGATTAATTAATCTAAATAGAGAATGAGTACATAAAAATAGAAGAAAAAAACCTAACCAATAGAAATTTGGAGTCGAATACAATGCATTCATATATAAGCTATTGGGTTAATCCCCACACCCATGTATGATAGGTCTACTCAGACATGATTAGCATAAGCACAAGGGAACAAATAAGACTCGTCACAATTGAGATTTTGGATTTGGCAATAATGTGGTGGCTTCCTTGAGGAAGATAATGACTTCTTCCTTCCCATGTGTCTTTGTGCAACCAGAGGAGGCTCCTAGGTGATAGAGTATGATATCCTTTTTGTTCTTGGACTCTCCCCTCCTTTTATAGGGAGGGAATGGAACTTCAAACCCTGAAAGATTCTCCTAGAGGTCTCTTGGAATTCTTGATTTGATGCTCCAATCGGTCGATTTGTGAATCAAGTGGTCAATTGATTTAGTTGATGTTTCATCCAAAATGTAGGAAATCAAATGATTGTTAGTAAAACAATTGGTTTGTTTATGATAATGATCCTTCACAATTCAATTTCAGTCAACCATTGGGTGACCAGTCGACCAGTTGTGATTCTAATTTTGACTACTTCTTTCTTGTGAGTCAGCTGATTGGGTATGTCAATCGACCAACTAGAGTGTCTGAGAGGTTGATGATGGGAAATTGAAGCTTCCTTGACCTTCCAATCCTAGAGTATTCGAGGAGATTCTTGATCACAAGAATGAATGGCCATGATTGATTTGTTTCCCTACAATAACTGAGTAAAACTAATTTGAAACTCTAATTAAAGAGATAAAAGCTAAACTAAGATAATTAAATCTAAAACAAGGAAATATTCAACAAAATTCTAATAAGGAATGATCTAAAGGGTGTAATAAAACTATATAGATATGAATTAATAAAATAGCATGAACTTGAACATTGCTCGTCCTCTGGAAACATTGAATCACAACAATCATTAAAAAGTATTGTCATCATGTCCTCTCCTTCCTAACACTACTTTGTCCTTACCACCTATAATGGACAAGTGATCCTGATTTCCTGAAATCACAAAACACAAGTATTGCACATTCTCCACTCAAAACTATTTTATGACTTCATTCCATTTTAAGAATTACAAACAAATAGATGCCATATCAATTCTATTTTTTGTGCACCCTTATATTCTTACAAATTCTTCCCAAGAAAATGGTTTATTTATTGGGTAAATTGGGGATATGTAGATTTCCCTAGGTATAAAAGTGGATTGAATGGAGATATGGAAGAAGGTGATATTTTCTCTATCTGACTCTAGATCTTTTTATATTCTTTGTTGTGATTCCATTGGATGCATTTTTGTGTATATTAGCATATTTTATTGGCATTATGCCCCTATTAAATATGAGGGGCATTGAAGAAATTATAGAGGGAGAAGGGGAATGTCGAAGTTTGGGGTATTTATGGGGAGAATCTCGAGAAGGACAGGGAGAGTATGTGGGATACATTAACCAACACAGCCTAAGAAGAGGTGCCTTGGCTCGTTATAGGTGACTTTAACAACATCAGGAAGGCCAAAGAGAAGTATGGGGGAGAAGAGTTCCCGATAGAGTGATGGTTGCCTTCAACAACATGGTGGACAGGACTGGGCTTTTTGAGCTAATTGTGAAAGGGGGTCGAACCTCTTGGTCTAATAAGCAACAGGGTGTGAGGAGAATTGCTAGTGCCATTGACAGAGGCCTTGTAAACGAAGTGTGGTTGGATATATGGCCCAATGCTGGTATCAAAATGGGTGCTAATCCGCTGAGTGATCATGCATGAATGAAAATTGAGTTAGTTAACATGACTCAACACCCTCGACCCTTCAGATTTAGCAATTGGTGGTGCGATTGGGGTGGTTTCAAGGAAGTGGTGAAGGAAGCATGGAGCCTTGAAGTGATAGGTAATCTGCTGTTCATCACTCTGAAAAAGTTACAAAATACTAAGAAAGCCTTGAAGCTTTGGAGCAAAGAAAAAGCAAACCTCTACAACCTTCTAGGAAAAGCAAAGAGAGAATATAAAATAGATACGATGGAAGTCAGACTTGACCCCTTGAATGAAGAGAAGACAGAAAAGGAAAGGATATCGGAGAAAAGGTTGAACCAGCTTAAGAAGGCTGAAGAAACCTTTCTGTGGTAGAGAAGATGTATGTCTTGGATCAAAGATGGAGACCACAACACGAGAACCTACCACGTTGCCATAAAGAAGAAAGAGATGCATGAGACTATACATGAGCTCATAAATGAAGAAGGAGAAATGGTTGAAGGAAGAGCATCTATCACCATTAATGCGACGAGCCACTTCTTTCAACTTTACAACAGAGAAGGTGGTAACTACCCTATTAAAGAGGAGATGCTACCAGGGGTCCGCATCACATATGAGATGAACATGGAACTATGTAAGATTGCTTCTGAGGAGGAAACCAAAGTGGTAACATTTTTCATTAATCCATCTAAGGCACCTGGGCTGGATGGGTTTAATGGGAAATTCTTCCAAATGATGTGGGACGTCGTAAGATGGGATATCATTGAAGGTGTGAGATGGTTCATGGGAGGAGGGAGGATGGTGAGAGCTGTGAACCACGCTTTCATTAAACTCATACCTAAGAAGAAGGAAGCTACCAATATGAATGACTTTAAACCCATAGCTTGTTGTGGGGTCCTATATAAAATTATTGCCAAGCTTATTGCAGGTAGAATGAAGGTTGGCTTACCAAAGATCATCTCAAAAATACAAAGTGCTTTCATACAAGGTATACAAATTGCAGACAACACCCTTTTGGCGGCTGAGTTCATGGTGGGCTTCAACATCAAGCGTGATCCGCCAAAGCTTGCATGAAGGTTGACTTAACTAAAGCATATGATCATGTAAGATGGGAATTCTTATGGAGAGTGATGAACAAAATGGGCTTTGACCCTAGATGGACAAATCTGATTAAAGAATGCATACAGACTACCTACTTCTCTATCTTGATCAATGGCTCACTGGAGGGACTTTTCAAGGCTAGCAATGGGTTGAGACAGGGTGACCCCATGTCCCCCCTCTTGTTCACTCTGGTTATGGAAGGCCTCACTAATATGCTACAGATGGCGGAAGAGAAAGGTGCTATTAAGAATTTCCACACCAATGGTATAAAAGTCCTATCCCATTTAGTCTTCACAGATGATGTGATGCTATTCTCGAAGGGGAATGCGAAAAGACTACAAGAATTGAAAAGAGTTATTATCCAGTTTGGCAAGATGTCTAGGCTATACATTAGCCATATAAAATCTAAAATATACTGGTCTAGATCTTGTGATAGAAGGAGAGGTAGGTTGAAGATGGAAATAGGTATGAAAGGTGGAGATTTCCCTATGAGGTACCTTGGGGCACCTATTGCAGGCGGGAAAGGAGCTACTAAAGACTTCACGGCATGCCTTGATGGCATTAAAACAAAGGTGGAACAGTGGAGTAGGATCAAAATCTCCATGGATGGGAGGTTAGTCCTTGTAAGATCGATCATCCAAAGCATGATTATATTTTGGGGGGAACATTTGTGAGATACCTAACCCGGTGGTGGACAAGATGAAATCCATAACAGCAAATTTTGTTTGGGGAGGTAAGCACCATAATGTGGCTTGGGATGTGATTGTTGAACCCTTTCAGAAAGGGGGGATGAACATCAAACACCCTAAGGAAATTGTGGAAAGTTGTAGAATAAAAAGGCTGGACAGATTTCTGAGAGATAAAGACAATGTGCGAAGGAGATGGATGAGGCTTAGGTATGGCTTTATACCTTCTATGACCACACAATAATCAAGAGTTTGGCAGCATATGTGCTACAGATGGGAGAAGGCGAAAAACTTCTATGATGTTTATGACGATGACTTGATGGTATTAAAAGATCTACACATCACACCATGGATCAACTCGATCGAAGGCTCATGTGTCTACTGGATGAAAACAATTTGGGGCCCCTTTCATATACCAAAGTGGAGTACAAAAACCTACAAAGTCATCTTGAAGAAGCTAACAACTAAAAATAGGATGCGCAGGTGGGGCTTGCAAGTCAGCGCTAACTGCTATCTCTGTGATAGAGAAGAGGAGAATCACGATCACCTATTTAAGGCCTGCAGCTACTCCATGTACTTATGGAGTATGATCTTCCTTAAAAATGGTTCGGCTACCAACAACCATATGTGTTTTGAAGATACCATCAAGTATTTTGATGTCTCAAACAAATCCAAATATGAAACTAGATTTGCTGGGTTGTGCAGTACCCTTTTTTGTTACACTGTATGGGAGGAGAGAAAAAAAAGAGCCCATGGTAGGAGTAGGGCTACTGAATCATACCTCATTCAGAAGATGTGTATAGACATTAGAAACATGGTTCGAGCTAGAAAAGACCTTGCCAAAGGAAACTCACCACTAGCTAGAAAGTATTGGGGATTTTTGTAGAGTTACGCCTTGGCTTGTGTGAGCTACTCTGTATGTAAGTATGCTCATAGTTGTAATGTGTGATGGGTAGCTCTGCTACACCTTTTGGCAATACTATTTACCTATTTCCAAAAAACAAAAAATCAAGAAATTTTTGTAAGAAATTTCCACCAATCACATTGATACACAGTGTGTTTGATTCCTATCTAATGATTATAGCTTGGCATCATGTCCAAGGGGTTGTGCTACTTAAGCTCCTAGGTGACAAGATGGTTTCTAACAATGATAGTTTATGAAAGATGTTGCAAGAAAAATCACTCATTTAGGGGGTTCATTTGATAACATGCATAACCAAACATCTAGGTAAAGGCCATATCGTATGTAAGAAAACAATAAAATTTATGATTTAAATAAAAACTACATAACATGATAACAAATGGTAAAAGGGAAGATAGGGTGGGTGGAATGGATACGTATCACCCACCTACACTCTAAACTTTAGAATTTTCTCTCCTCGAGCAAATCCTAAATCTATATAGAGGGAAGAAAAGTGTTGGACTGCCTCCCAAAAAGTGCTTTTAACGTCAAAGGCTTGATGCCTGATTCATCCACCATGGAGGAGCAACAACTAGAGCTTATGCAGGACTATTGTATTGACCTAGTGGTTTTACTTTAAGCCACTCCCTTATCATTTCTAGGATCCTTTCTTCCTATATCCTACCACAGATGGTCTAATACATGTCAGAATACCAAGGAAAACAATTGGTGTCATACTTGGTCAATTCCCATTGCTCAATATATAATGATGAATGAGTGATATGAGATGAAATCAACATGATCATGCTAAGGGGATGCGGGAGTGTGGTTCTTTGAATGCATTGTCATCTTGTCATTTTGCTTACTAGCATTTATGGGGGTTGGATATGGAGTTTGGTATTTTGGGTATTGAAGGTCGACGTCCCCAACGGATTCTTATTGGTGGTCATATGGTATAGTTAAGTCATGAGGTACATGGTAGTCCTCATAGGAAGGAAATTGGTTTGGGAAGGGGGGATTTGAATGATGAGTAATTGGTATATAATTAGGTTCTATAAATAAATAGGTATGTGTAGAAGGGTAGGCTCCTGAGAACTTGGTGTATGCATTGCAGGAATGGCCTCAGGAGGAAGGGGTGTCTCTTATATGGTTGATGATTTTACTTTTAGAAAGTATTAGATAAGTGCACTCTCAATATTTTTTGCACTAGGATATCCCTCTAAGGATATCTATCCTTTACTCATGAATGTGTGAGACTTCTAAAGTGAAGAGTTACTATTGCATAGAGTAAAAAATGATGCATTCAAGGAAATATAATTCTTATATGTTTTGTACTTTGTGAAGTCTTTGGGAGCTAGGAAGTCAAAAGAGAAGTTTCCTACTCATAGGGTCAAACGTTTTGCTTCGACATTAATTAAGGACCTAGTTGTGGCTATGAATGGCATGCCAAAGATACGAGGGTTGAGACGATCTTCCTTGATGTCCAACACTAGAAAATCACAAAGGATGTAGAATTCCCCAAACTTTACTAGTATGTCCTCGATGATACCAATTTGCTTAGTCATGGAGGAGTCAGTGAGATGGATAGTCATGCAGGTGGGTCAAGGATTGGCATGATTGAGTCTCAAGCATAGGCTAAGAGGTATGATGGAGATGCTATCTCTAAGACCAGAAAAACCCATTTAGCAAGTAGAATCACATATTGAGCATGAAGTTCCAAATGAACTGGGTTCTTGAGCTTGTGATACATCTTACTATGAATGATGTCAGATGATGTTCTTGCAAATTTCACCATTTCACATTCTTCAGTTATGTATTTTCAATTAAGAAATAGTTTCATGAATTTATTCCAATGAGGTATTTTTTCCATGGCATTGTGTAATGAGATATTAACATCCAAAATTTTTAGGGTATCTCCAAATTTATTGAATTGGGAATCCAATCAGGTTTTCTTTAGTTGACATGGATGTGGCACATGAGGCTTATATATAGGAACATCTAATTCAAGAGCTATAATTTATGGCCAAAATTTTGTCAGGTTCTAGGCAATTATTGCCTCATATTTATCCTCTTGGCTTGCTATAGAAGGGTCACCTTATCTAGAGGGTTAATTTTAGAGTGAGTTGTCATAAACTTATGTTGTTCTAAATGCTTTTGATTCGCTTCTGGTTTCCCTACAAAAATCCTACATGAGGGTGTAGAGAAAAAGTCAGTTGATCAACCTAGAAGTCAATCGTTCTGATTGGCTTACTGACTAGCAATGATGGCTTGCCTCTCAGCAATCATGGATTTTTGAGAGTTAAGGAGTATTACTATAGTATAGAACTTCTCATCATTGGAGGGAGGGGCAACATGTTGTTCTAGTTGAGGGCCTTGATTTAGATTTTGGAAATGTTGTTCGTAATAGTTTCCTTGGTTCCTATAGTTTTGTTGGTTATTATACTAGAACCCTAGAGGACCATGGTTTTGGTTGTTCATTTGAGAAGGCCAATGTTGTGACACATTTTTTGTGCTGGATGGATTCCCATAATGGAAACTAGGATGGTTCCTAGTCTAGTTTGAGTTATAATAAACATGGTTGTATGCTATAGATGGAGTTGAGATTCTCCATTTGTTGCCAATCCATGGGGCTTTTGTCAAGAAGTTGGCATTGCTAAGTAGAGTGATTATAGACTTGGCAAATAACACATATATGATATGTGGATTTTACTTGATGTTGTAGATACTAATATTGTAGTGGATGTCCCTTTCTTTCATAGAAGTTAAGAGAGGACCCCAGAAAATCTTGCTTCAAGGTGAGCATCTTGAGGCTTTTGACAATACATTTAAGTTTGGAATTGCCTTCCTCCTTAGCTACCTTGAGAATATTCCATTTTCCTCGATTGCATTGGGCTTGGGTTTTAGGACATCTCCTAATGACTTCCAAACACAATCAAAATATTAAAACATAAATTTACCTCTAGATGAGGTGTCAAGGAAAACCTTGGTGTTATCATCAAAACCTCAGTACAAGGTCTTAATCAAATGGACTAGAGATATGTCATGATGTAGACAATAGGAGAGGAGGTCCTTAAAGTTTCCAAGCTTCACCCAAGGTTTAATCAGGAACCATGGCAAGTTGGGTGATAATCCCCCTAATTTGGTAAGTGAGGGATGAAGGAAAGTATTTTTCAAGAAACTTGTCCTAGAGGGCCTCTTAGGTGGTTAGCAGTCCCTGTACATAGCTATATGTCAATTTTTGGCTTGGTCCGATAGGTAATATTTAAACTTCCATAGCTTTATTCTTTAGAAATGTCACATAATTTGTGCAAGGCACATAAATTAGAGAAGCAGAAGAGGTGATCTTGACAATTGTCACCTTTGTTACCAGCGAACCGTTTTGTTCTAAAGTATGGTGATCCACTATGTGAAGATCTCAAATTGTGGAGTGGTGATGGAAGGCAGTATAATAGGATGTTGCGCATTGGTGGAATTAGGGACTAAGAAGTCCTTAAGTTGTTTTTTTTCACTCTACTTCTTGTTGTGAGGCATCTCATGCTTCTTGTTTGTCATCTGTGGCTTCCCTTGACTCAGACAAGATTGCTTCTCTTTGTGCGATGATGACTTGTTCTATCTGACAGTTCCTCTTTGTCCATCCTATATTTATGGGTCCAATTTAAGAAATGGAAGGTTCTACAGATCTCTACATTGAATTGTGTGGAGTTGATGCTTTGTGAACATCGCATATGCCACTAGTACCTGAAAGAGAGATCAAAAACATTAGATTTGAGGAAAGATAAGTTCAAGAAGATAAGAGTATTTGTCAATTGATAAACAAAAAATAATTAATCAAAGCAATGGGGCTTAAAATCAACTCCCTTATATGCAACAACACAAAAATTTGATGCAGCATTTTTGTACAAAAAATTCATCAAGAAGAAATCCCAGAGTTTAATTTTAAAGTGGAAATCAACCAATCTATATGTGAAGAAGTTAACTTTATTATAGAAAGTTTTCTATGACATGGAAAAACATGTTTAAGGGTTTTATTCAAACCAATTTCTAAGAGTGATATTTAAAAACTGATTTTTGGTGAGAGTGATTAATGCTAAAATAGGAAACAAAAGTTGTAGAAGTAAAATTAGCTTAATTAAATTATTAAGATATTGGGTTTCCAAGTTTTTGCCACCATAGATCACAAATTTACTTTATCTTATTTCACTCCTTAATTTTCATTAATTCGATAAGGTATGTGTGTTTTGTGTCCTTGTGGAGTACAAATCTCACAAGGTTTGGGTTACTCACAAACATGGGATCTCAACACTTGTGGGTCCTTGTTCGATCATCGAGTAAGATCTATTAGGGATCTCATCAAGAGTTCCCAATTTAGAACTGGTGTTCCAACTCATGAGTCTGGGATCTCACCACTATGAGTTATAATTAACAAGATAAAATGGATAGATTAATCATAGAGCTCAATCAGTTGATCTCATTAGGAGTCTATGCGTTCATATAATGTTGAGATCCAAGATCTTCTCACCCAACAAGGATATAATTAACCTCAAAAAGGAACAAGTACATAAAATTTGAACAAAACATATAATCAATAGAGTCTTGGAGTTGAATACAACTAATGTAACATACGGGCTATGGGGTTACTCCCCATGCCCAGTATGAGGGGGTCTATTCAGACATGATAGGCATAAAAAATAGGGAACATATAATAATGGAAAGAGTCATGTGTCAGATCTGGCAACAAGGCAGAGCCTTCTGCAAGGATGATGATGGTTCATTCCTTCCTTTATGGCTTTGTGCACCCATAGGAGGTGATGTGATAGAGTATGAGATCCTCTTTGTGCTTGGAATCCCCCTCGTTTTATAGGGAGGAAATGGACTCCAAAACCTAAAAAATGCTCTTGGTGGTAGTTGTAAATTCTGGATCTGGTGCTGCAATTGATCATTTGATGACCAACCTAGTTAATTAGGTTGAGTTGAGGCTTCATCCGGAAGGCAAGTCAGTCGACTGGTTGGGGATCAATCATTCAGTTTGTCTTTGATAGCGAGCCTTCATAATTCTTGTTTAGTCGGTCAACTAGGTGACTGTTTGATGGGTTAGCAATTCTGATTTTGAATGCTTTCTTCTGTGAGTTGACTGACTGGGTGTGTCAGTCGACCGAATGGAGTGTCTGGGGGGATGAATCTAGGTAATTAAAGCCTCCTTAACCTTCCAATCCTAGAGTATTTTGGGGGATTGATCACTCAAAAGAATGGACATGATTGATACATTTCGCTTCAATTACAGAGAAAAACTAATTTTAATTCTAATTAGAGAGAGAAAATCTAAACTAATACAATTAATTCTAAAACAAGGGAATAATAAAAAAATGCTACAATAAATGATCTAAAAGGTGCAATAAAGTTGGATGAATTTGCATTCATCAATGCTCTTATGTCACTTTAGTTTAAAGATGTGTGTTCTTATGGGTGAGTAGACTAGATTGGGATGACTTCTAGATGTTTCATGGGGACTGGGTAGAAAATATACAAGAAAAAGTACATTTGGGGTCAAAAAAATCTCCTTACATTACATAAATCCTTTCTCGAACATTCTTAAAAGAGACAGAATACTTTTTGTACTCCTTGGGCTCCATCTCCCATGATTCTTTCTTAACATCGTGGTGCCTCCAAAATACATTTTCTAGTAATACCTTTATATTTGTCTTCCTCATCTATTGGATTATTTTGGTCAAGAATGATGTCCTTCAACAAAGTATTTGTTATCTATTTGATAGTCTAGTTTTTCATCCCATGTAAATCCCTACATGACAAATCTATAATGAACGTGGTGAATGAATCATTATGAGACAAAAGCTCATGAGGTAAATTCAAAAAAATAAGCAACCTCACATATCATTAAAATGATGGTAGTTGGACCTATGAACCTTAGACCTAAATGTCCATGTTCCCAAATTTGTTTAGACACAATCGAAGGGGAAACCCTCTTGTAGATGTCTTCACCATCGTCAAACATGAATGTATGTGTAATCATTTTACATTACTCATCTTCCCATTATTATACAACTGAAGGAATTCCTTACCAACTCACTCCCTGAATGCCCTAACCACTGTAGCGATTAGGATTGCCGGCATGAGCGTCTCCTTGTTGTCCTCACGGTCTACTATTCTCTTGTAGGTACAAGGAGGTTCTCTCTTCTTGGATCATCCCCATCATGGCATCAGAACTAGCAGAGTGATATGCTAAGATCAAGATACCATATGAGGAAGAAGAAGTGCCTGCTATAGAAGAGGAAAATTAGGAAGTGGAGGATAATCATATATTTGTCTCTAATTATGCCCCCTCTTATAGATCAAACGTATAACTTTTAGGAAATGAAGCGCACTCTAACACAAGTGTTGGCTCTAAAATACAAGGTGCTATTTAAACAACTAGTGGTAGGGGTATTCATCCTACATTTCTTCGATTGGAAAGATAAACTGAAGGTTATGGCATGAGCTCCATGGAATTTTAAAAACAAGCTCCTGATACTTAGAGAGATCATAAAAGATGAGAAATTGGGACCGATGCCTATGGACAGAAGCTCTTTCAGAGTGACATTATATGGTATGCCTTTGGGAAGCCATTCAGAGGCCAATATAATCACAATGGCAACAGGAATATGTGATTTCATCAAATGGGATCGAGAAGAGCTACGATGGGATGCGTCAATAAGAGTCTGAGTGAACCTGAAAATCACAAAACCCCTACGGAAAGTCCTGAAGATTCAAGGAAAAAACCAAAATATTATCGAGACAGAATTGAAGTATGAACAACTGGCAATTTTTTCCTATGTGTGTGGAAACTTGGGACATGTTGATAGAGACTATAATAGGGAGGTGGAGGAAGAAGAATGGGAAAGAAAGTGGGGGCCATGGCCAAATACATTGCCTCCTAAACCTTATAGTAAGGTGATGAATGAAGTCTATGGGATGTCACCACAAAGAGGAAAATCATATTCCATTGCAGACCATTACATAATGATAAGGAGTAGAGGGATGAGATCACTACATCACCAGGTGGGTCAGATCAAGCGGACGAGGGGTAGGAGTAATGGCGAACATGGTTTAGAAGATATTGATTCTAGGCTATCAGAATATTCATGATTATTTCAGATAAGAAGGGAGATGGGATCAGATTCGAGTCAAATACATTTGGAGTAGGATTCTATGTAGAGGATAGAAACCAATTCTTTAAGCATGAACAGAAAAAGGAAGGAGATATGAGAGTGGAAGGGTTGTCAATAGTTGTGACTAAAAAAATGAGATGAAGAAAGACTTTGCAAAAACTCTGCTATCAAATCAACAAATCAATATTACTAAGGAAGAACTGAGGAAGATAGGAGAGGGATATAGAATTGATTGGAGGGCACCAAGGTTTGATAAAGAAGGTGAAGAGGAGGTTGAACTGTAGAACATTGAAGCAACAAACCAAAACCAAGAGGTCTTGATCAAGTAAGATGGGGATCAACTTAAACAATCACATTCACTAGCACAACATATTATTCTAACTCAATCACAGAAGAAAAAAGAGCAAGGAGGCAAGAAGAGAGAACCAAAGAAGGTTGGGAAACAACAAAAGAAGATAAAAGCACAAGGTTCGGGTGTACAAGATGAGTCGATCACAGAGGTGGGGGTCTCAGAAAATGAAGTGGATTGGAATATAATATTAGAGAAACGTGATAGAGAAGCAATGCACAAGATATGGATATAGATGAAAAGATGGTACACATGGAATCTGGGAAAAAGATAAGGAGAGAGGAAGTTGAAGGAGTTTTTCTTATAGGGGGACAGAGCCACCCAAGTAGGGGATATTGGGACAAACCAACCTCATGAACATCCATGAAAATTTTGAGTTGGAATTGTCAAGGAATGGGCCACCCTGACACTATGAAAGCTCTCCAGTCTTGGTTCTAGAGGGAGAGCCCAAATATGGTCTTATTAATGGAGACCATGATATTAATGACAAAACTAGAGGAGGTTAAAAGGACATATGGTATCTAAGACCGTATCTGCATTCTGAGTCACAGAAGGGAGGGAGGCATTGGTTTCTGGTGGAGGAATATAAAGTTGGAAATTATTAGCTATTAACAACATCATGTAGAGAGTCAAATCTCTAATGAGGATGGAGAAATCTAGTGGAAAGTAGTGGGAATTTATAGCCAGGTGGATCAAGCACAAAAGAGAAACACATGGGAGTTAATGAGAAGATTGAAATTTAAAGAAGATCTATCTATTATTTTCTTTAGTGATTTAATGAAATTGTTTCACATGGAGAGAAAAGGGGGTCCAAAAAAATTAGAATGATTCTTGTAAGAGTTTATATGCTACATTGATGACTATGAGCTCATTGATTTGGGATATAAAGTAGAGATTTACACTTGACAGAGGGGGAACACACTGAAGACCTTTGTTCAAGAAAGAGTACTAGACTGAGCTTTGTCTTGCTATGACTGGACGAATATGTTCCCTTATTACCAAGTTTTTTACATTTCTATTTATGAGTCTAACCATGCCTCAATTATTATTTTTGTTGATCATAGAAACCTAAAAGGAAAAAGAATAAATTAATATTTCTATTTTAGATCCCTATGGGTTATAGAGGAATAGTGTGGAGACATCATTTAGGATAGTTGGAGGGAAACAAGAGGAGAAGGGATCCCAGAAAAAATTTGGGTGTATGGAGAAAAGTTGACAAAGTGGGCTGATGAAGACTTTGAGGACATGAAGAAGAAGATCCAAACTATGGATGAGGTGCTCAGGATGTTGCAGGCATGTCCACCTGATCACGACAACTTAAAAAATGTAAGAAAGTAGTAGTTGATCTTCAATACTGGCATAGGAAGAAGGAGTCCTACTGGTGTGAACATGTCAGGGTTAATGAAATGAAGGAAGGGGACACAAATACTACTTACTTTCATCACAAGGCATCTGCTATAAAACAAAGGAACAAAATAGAAGGACTAAAGGATGAACATGGAATATGGAGAGAGGAAAATTATAATTGATTTCTTCCAAAAGTTATTTCATACGAGTAGTCATATTGACTTGGAGAAGGTGACAGAGGGGATCCAGATCAAGATTGATGATGAAACCAGTAAAAGTTTGGAAGTTGATCTAACAGACAAGGAGATATGGGAGGCTCTTAATCAAATGCATCTAATCAAGGCACCCAGACCATATGGAATCAAAGCTATCTTTTACAAAAAATGTTGGCACATTATGGGAAAGGATGTGATGAGTTACATCAGGGGGTCATGGAAACGGGAGCACACTCTAAAGGAGGTGATGATACTCTAGTAGTGATGATTCCAAAGACTCAAAAACTAGAAGAAATTTCAGATTTCAGACCCATTATCCTGTGTAATGTTCTATATAAAATTTCCCAAAAAGTGATTGCCAACAGGATGAAGCCACTGATGAATTATGTAGCATCGAAAAATCAAAGTGTTTTTATCCCACGAACACTGATAACTAATAATGCTCTAATTGACTATCAATTTTTTCATAAATGAAAGGGAGACATAAGTGCAAAAAAGGATGAAGTTAGATATGTCAAAAGCATATGAGATATTTGAATGAATTTTTTTTAGACCATGTATAGGAGAAACTGGGGTTCAAGACAAAATGGAGGAAGAAAGATGATTGAGTGAATATCAATTGTTGGCAATTTTTTTATCTATCAATGGAGACTAAACTGAGAAAATTAAGTTGACCTGAGGCATGTGACAAGGTGACCCTCTCTCTCCCTAACTTTTTATTCTTTATGTTGAAGCTTTTTCTCCATACATTAATTTAGTCATACAACAACAACTCATTCATCGCATAAGGGTCAACAGAAATGGTCCTTGTATTTCTCACCTCCTCTTTGCAGATGATAGCATCATTTTTGCTAGAGCTACCAATGCAGAATGCTTGAAATTAGCTATGAGCATCAACCAGTATGAACAAGCATCAAGACAAAAAATCAACCTAAACAAGATAGAAGTAGCTTTTAGGAAGGGGGTAAATCACAATCGCAAGGAATATATCAAGGCTATGTTGAATGTTTATGGAGTAGGCCTACATGCAAAGTACTTGGGCTTTCCTACAATAGTGGGAAGGTCCAAAAAATAGGGCTTCCAATTTTTCTAGGAAAGAATGTGGAAATAATTGCAAGAATGGAAAGAGAAGTTGTTGTCAAAGACATGTAGGGAAGTGTTAATAAAGGTTGTGGCATAGGTTATATCGAGCTACATAATGAGAATATTCCATCTAATGGAAGGAGTCCTTAATGATATCAGTAGTACAGTAGCCAGATTCTAGTGGGGAGTAAAAGGAATGGAGAGGAAGATACCATTGATCGGCTGAAAAAAAACATGTGCAAACCAAAAAGCCAAGGTGGTTTGGGATTTAGAGATATTCATACTTTCAACCATGCACTAGTAGAAAAACAAATCTAGAGGCTACATAGTGTCAGATTCATTGGTTACCAGAGTTCTAAAATCCAAGTACTTTCCTAACTTCTCAGTCTTGGACACTAGAAGAGGGCACTATACTAGTTACACATGGAGAATCAGGTGGTATGCAAAAGCTATGGTGATGTATGAAGTAAGATGGATAGTGGGAAATGATAGTATTATAAACCTATGGAAGGATAAATGGGTTCCAAGTATAGAGAATGAGTATAAAATAGCATCAGATGCACAAATTTGCACTATTAATGAAGTAATTGAGGAGTAGACACATAGCTGGAATGTGGACCAGATACACAACATTTTCCCATCATAGATATTGAAAGCCATTACCTCGATACCCCTGGGATGACATCCAACACCTAACCACATATTTCAGTGGGCTAGCGCTAATGGACACATCATGGTCGGATCAAGATATTGGCTAGGCAAGCTGACAAAGGAGGAGATGAATAGCTATAGTTCATAACAGGGTGATCCTTGGTGGAGATCAATATGGTGAAGAGGGTGGCCCCTGAAAGTGGGTCACCTTCTGTGGAGATTTTGCTCTGGTAGCATTGCCACCATTGTCAGCTATACTATTGACACTATCATAGCTATGGGATTTGCAGATCTGTGGGAGGGGAAGGGAGAGTATATCACACATGCTATTTTAGTGCATGAACACTTGGGATCTTTAGAGCAGACAAGAGACATTTGTCTAGATACTAGTTAAAGATATTGCTAAACTCAGTGTATAGGTGACGATCCAACAATTGATATAGGGGTGTACGGTGGGGAAGTCAGATGACTGGATGGCCAAGATTTGGGCAATATACACACAAAGAAACAAAAGGGTGTTTGAGCAAGAGGTGAGTGATATCAGATACACATTGACGAGGATGCATGACCTTATGAGAGACTATCATCAACACACAACAAGGATAGAGAGGAAGCACAAAGAATAATAACGTGGAGAAGAGAGATATAAGAAGTGTTGCAAGCTAAGGGAGGTGAGTATCAAACTCAACTGTGATGTTGTAATAAGGCCAAGGAGTAAGATGGGAGTGGGGTGGGTTTGGAGTAGCCTTGATGGGAGTTGCATAAGTGTTGAAGGGGACCAACTTAACTCACTGGATGTCCTATCAACGGAAGAATGGGACATACAAGCAAGAATATAAGTGAGACATGAAAAAGGGATTCAAGCTATTGAAGGGGAATCTAACACTCATATGCTTATTTAGGCATTCCAATCACTGATAAAGAGGATCGACCAACTGGGGTTCCTGATTAATGATATTGTCAGTTTAAGTAGAAATTTCTCTAGCTTTAGGTTTTGTTTTATTAGTAGATAAGCAAACTGAGTGGCCCATGAGGTAGCTAAGTTTGCTTGTTTTTAGTTTTTACATTTTCTTCTCTGAAAGAACAACCCCCAACCATTATGTTTGTAATTTCGGCCAATCTGGCCAGTCAAATATAATGGAATATAACCTTAGAAAAATCCATCTTCCCATTTTGGTATAATTGCAACTATTTAATGACCAGGATGTCTCCTCCATAGTGTTAGGTTCCAGCAACTACTTCTCACCAACCTCGAACAAAAAAATTGTAGATCTATTCTTAAACCCATTTAAGTATTCAGATGGATCAATGCTTATACTACAATAACAAAGTTTGTTGTGGTCAAATTTCGTGACACTTTATTTTTTGTCTCAATTTCCATAAGGTGTGTATGGAATTCGTAAAACATATCTTTCAAAGATTGAGTGGCCCGCTCATATTTACCTTCATACTTGTGTGAAAATATGTGTTAAACCCTAACCCAATTCCTAAAACATCAAAAAATTGCCCAAATCTAGACATAAACTTAGGATCTTTGTCAAATAAAATCGATTTAGGACACAATGGACCCTAACAACCTCATCTAGATATATCCTAAATGGATTTAGTCTAGTAAATGATTCATTGGAATAAAATAATTGATCTATTCAAATGAACTACATTCTCCCAAATTAAGTAAAATCCATGATGTTTACTTGGTATAATGAAAATGTTTATCATTATGTGAAACCAAATGTATGTGGGTATAGGAAGTAGATATAGCAACTTACTAGTCTTAGTTGTTCAAACTGCACCATTTGTCACATCCTGCATATGGCAAAGTACTCAACTTTTCAGAGATCCTGTCCATCCAACAATAGACCTTCTTCATGTTGTGATCCATATTGGAGTTACTAGGATGCATAATATACATAAAAGAATTTGAATACTCCAAGATGTCCCCATTTAAAGATTTCAATACATAAAAAAAGATATACCCCATAGATATATTGAATTATTATAATGAAAGAAGAACTCCCTAGCTCATCTCAAACATAACATTAATTGTTTAATCTTCATTATTTGATCAAAAATATTATAAAAACACATATAACTCCATTATCAATTATCCCAACTTTAATAACATCACATTTTTTGCATAATAACAAAAACATCCCAAACAAAGATGACTTCTATATAATGCCAACAACTACCACATTAGATAACCCTAGTTTATAGTCTATATTATAGTTGTATACATAATCAAACCCCACCACCAAGTCTACATAAAATTAATATATTTACAAGTAAAAATATATTTAAGGATTTTGTGGTGTGTGCATATCTATCATGATCCATGTGTTTGATGTGTTTACAATTGACTCCATTGGAACATCTGCATTTGATAGTTATCTCAATTCTTATCAAGTTCAAATGAATAGTATGCTATCACCCTATCTTAAAGAACACATGCCATAAGTCACTTGTAGAAGCATCTTTGAAACTACATTTCACATGATTTCCTTAAGAGACCAGAAAAAGTTCTTATATAAACATATCCTCAGTTATTAGATAATAATTCCTCAGTAGTTTTACTAAACAAATAAAAACACACTTTATTTCCATAGGCTTTTATAATAATGTACTTGAATATGAGATTCCTATAATAATCATCCAAATAAAAAGAATGTTCGACTATAAAAGGATTTTTAAAGTGCTTCCACATGATTACAAACTCCACCTTCTTCAGATTGAAAATGATCACCTCATCCAAGATCACACCACCCAAGAAAGGTACTTGTACAATTCATAACTCACAAAGGTGACATTTTAATTATATTTCCTAAGACTCGACAAATATATTTCACGTGAGCATCATGTTCATCTACATCTCGAGAGTAAACTAGGATATAATACATGAAGAATGAGTGTCATATTAATGAACACTATTGGGCATTTCTCAAACTAGAAAACATGACTAGGAGCACATAAAAACCATCACTCATTAACAACAAATACATAAAAAAAATATCTTTTGTGCACAACTGGTGGTATCTAAATCTCAAATCATTCTTCAAATGGATACTTTGTCCTCATATCAAATGATAGATGTTGTGGATCCTAGACAATAGGTAGTTATTAAAGATTGTGAGATTTAATCTGTTTCATAAATTCAACACATATACAAATGATATAATCCATACTATTCACAAATAGAAAATGTTCTCCCCAAGGTAAAGTTGTAGAATAAATTAAATGTGTGTATGGAAACTCCTATGATTACTCTTCAACTACTAACTTAGTTTATGCCTACCATAAACTAATGAGTGATCCATTGAATTCTTGGAACCAATTAAAAATTAAATTGTTTCTTTGTAGTAGGAATAATAAGTGGAGGTTCATAAAGAATAAAAAAATGCAGAAATCTCAACTACTACATCAATCAAATTGAGCCCTAGTATATGGGTATCCAACATATGTGCCTAAAAAACTCATAACCCTTCTTCATTATTCTATTTTCCAGAATTGTTGATGATAGCACATATATATAAGTTTTGTCTTCACCTGAAGACATATTTAAGGTTGCATTCTTATTCTAATATCCCAAGTAGAGTCGATCCATTATAAGTACTACATAACAAAGATGATGCCAAGGTAATTTATCTCCTGAGTAATGGGTTGAAGATATAAATTGTGTTAAAAAATGTCAATAAACTACAAGGAAATAGATATAAAGTCATGGTGGGAGAACACAAAGGTACTCTCAATTTTAGATAAAAATACAACTCCTAAATGAACAAGTTAAAGCAGCTACAAACAAACACTAAGAAAAACGGGTGTTATGTTAGGCTTGATAAAAAATTTAAGTGGATAAATAGTTAGAGATATGAATTAGCTTTGAATATTCATAGAGAAATAAATCCCTATTGAGTCATTAATCCATACAAGTACTTGCGTCCCTTCTCAATTACATTACTCATGTTGCACAATATCTCCAAGTGCTTCCTTGTTGGAGCTAAAACCCATGAGAAAGTTTAACAGACATATATGTAGAGCTACTACTTTTTGTATCTAAGATGGAGAATAGTTTAAATTGGAATGGATAATATTGAAGTTTCATGTATCTTCATGTAACTAACATTTATGAAATGTCACTGCCTAACATTTATCTGAGTGGAACCTAATACAACTGACACATTGGGGAACTTCCTATCATTGTAGACGTGTTAAAGAAATAAATTTCCATGGCATGACCAAGAATTTGTACTTCTAGAGTTTGTCATCACAAACCCCCTCATGCTCAAGATTCCATATAAGATCAAACAATAGAAGGAAAGAAGGATAGTGGCAAGACTTTCAATAAATTTTGTCTTTTGCCAAATGAGAAGCTTCTAAAAAACTTTAACATGCTCAAGTTCCATGAGTTCTTTGGAAAAGTCTATTTGATGTCTCATCTCATAGAACACTACTTGGGCATTGTAGAAGTGCAAGATGAAAACATGTTACTAATTTTCTACTTTGTACGAACCTTTATAGGTCCCGTTTTAGTGTTGTACATCAAAAAAGATATGACAAGTATTACAACTTGGGATAAGATGGCCAAAAGGTGTTGGTATATATATACCCAGAGAGCCAATCATATGATGGTTGAGATGTGATATTTATATGAAGGATTTGATTAATAATATTAAACGAAAGATTTATATTCATTTTGTTTCACTTAGTTATGAGATAATGAGGAAACATAATGAATGTTAACAGAATTAAATTACTCAATGACGTATGTCTTCAAGTACGTGACTTGAACAATGAGATCATATGGATGTTAAGAGTATTTAAATTCTTTTCATGTCCCTAGTCAAATGTTATTGTGGAAGGCAAATAGACAAAAATAAAATATAAAACTACAATGTGGGTTGGTTGTTGAAAGAATCTCATCACTCGTGATATGTGATATAAAACCAAGTACATAGATGCATGTTAGAAAAATATGTGTCAAATAGACCCACCTTGAGAGTGAAACATGGAACCCATAATTGGTGGTCACAATCATCTCTCATAGTTAAGGTGGTAATTGTGGTTCTTAGAGCTAAAATGACTACACTCATCACATGTTAGTCATCGCATGTTATGCAGTGTGTTTTGACATCATCCACCATGATCATGAAAAAGGTTTCCATAAAAGTGATGATCGCAAGCACTATGACATATGGGGATAACAATAAGTGATGTAGACGAGATTTTTTCCTCCTATAAGAGTTTGATATCCTGGCCACTTGATAAGAGAGACTAAGAAAAGCATGTGCATGCACATGTGAATCAATATATATGATATTGACATTACATATGTCTCAGACAGTCTTCTCTAGTTCAAGAAACATGGATTGAACATGGAAAGGATGATGATTCCATGCATTGTGTTCAATCTACATATCAGAGATAAAGGAATTATACAATCACTATAACACTGATCCCATATTATAGGTTGAAGTTGTTCTCCAACTTTCTGTTTACTTGGGTACCAGTGATGTGTTACTAGGCATCACTCTTTTCTTGTGATGTCATAAATGAGTTATGGACATTCACTTCAAATGTAATATGAAACATATAGGGTCACACACATAGAAATTCACTTGGAATAGGAGTTTAATCATGAATGATAATTAAATTGATTAGTAAATTTTTTAGGTATTCAATTTAAATAACATTGGTTAAAAAGTGACTGAGTTGACATTTCAACCAACCGATTGAAGTGTTCAACCAATCATTTTAGTGTGCAGGTCTATTGAACCAAGTTTTTCAATTTAGGAAGTGAACCAATCGGCTCAGGGCATTAATCGGCTGAATCAAGTAATGAACTGAGTGGTTGGTGGATAAATTTGATTGATTCAAGGATTTGTAATGATGTCATGTTGTGCATGAAATCAGATATTAATTTACAATACAATTGCAATTGGGAAACATGATGAAATGACCAGTTCCCTAAGTGAACCGATTGGTTAACATGCCAACTGATTGGCTTAGGAACCGACCGTTTTGCCTCTCGCAAGTTGTGAAAATTGATGAAATTACAGTCACTTCTGCTCCCACTCAGACTAGGAACCCTAACCTTCCTATAAATAGAGGGGTAATGGGGGCTTCTCAGACACATCTCAATTTCCTCTTAAAATTATTTGTCTTCTCTAGTTGTGGTAACTAAGAGAACCCAAGAAAGTCCACCCACTAAAGGGATGGATATCAAGGGAGAACAATTGTGGAAGAGGAAGATGGTGACTAATATGTCAACATGAGGGGACAACTTGTTACGACCCCGCCTCCCGGTAACCCCCAATTAAGGAAGACTGAATGGACAGAGTCGTTAACCAATAACCCGGATCAAAGGTTCGACAAATAATCATTAGCAATTATTACATTCTACCAACTATACTGAAATATGGAGAAAAGTAAAAGCTTTTGCATACCTTTTAAAAAATTTGGATTTCAAAACTTCTATCCACACAGTCACTAATCTATCTAATCCTCCTTTGCACTTTAATTCTCATTTAGTACCACATATGCCACTTTACTGTTTGTTCTTTTCATTGTACCTAAAACGCCGACAAACAAAACGTCAGTCAGCCGAAGCTGGTATGTGGGGGAAACAATAATCATGCAAATATGTTAACAATGTAATCATTCAATTAATCATTTAATAACCAAGATTATGTTTTAAGACATACTACTAAATCCTTACCTATCCCCTAACTCTGTGTTATCCCTTGTATGCTACCTCTCTTTAGGTAGCTTCTGACCCCCATGGACTTACCTTATAGGTAGCCAATACCTAGGGTAATAGAGTCGCATGGCACTACCCGCAGGTAGCCCAATATCTAACTCATGATGACTTGATGGTCCTACTTCACTGGTAGCCATTTACTAAGTCATCTAATGACCTGATGGACCTACTCCATTGGTATCCATTTACTAGGTCAATTATTAAGCCACAGAGGGAAACGGGATCTGAGCTAGTAGGCACATATCTTATGTGATAGTCATAGCCACATTATAGTTTGCATGAATTAAAATCATCCAACAATTAATTCATGGCATCGATGAAAACTTCAATAAATCTCGAAAAACTAACTCGAGATATTCATAAGTGTAACCACATACATGTATTTCAGATTCAGATACAAAATTAATTAGAACATAGAAATCCCAATCAAGCAACCAATCATGCACAAAATCCTGAAATCAATATACCAATTTCCTTTTATTAATATTTAATCAATATCATCATCATCCTTAGGATTTCTATTCCAATTTTAGGGTTTCCTTTGGAATTAGGGTTTTGCCTCCATTCTTAGTTATTAAGAACCCTAATTCATCAAATCTACTTAAAACCTTTAAATTCTCTCCTTTTAATATTCTTAATAGTCTTAGGTTTATGATTTAGTAATTCACTTCCTTAATCTGAAATATCATGGTTTTCCTCTTCTTTTACCCCAATTTGGGTTCCCATATGAATTATTCTTCATTTATGGATTACAACCCTAAAACTACCAATTTTGTATACCAAATGGATGAAAACTATATATTATTAATCAACAGGTTAATATCTTTCAAATTAACCTCCTAGTCTTCAAAGATGTATCCTTCATATTCAATTTAGGGTTTCTAAGGTTTCCTACAAAACCCTAACCATCTCAATTATCTTCATTAAGAATTATCTAATCCAAACTATGTTCAAGAATCTTTATATTATAGTTTTATTCTTGCAATATCATGTTATGACCACTAAAACTCATATTTACTCAAATCAGGGTTTTTAGTCTATTAAACCATGTTCATGATCAAAAAACCCTAAAACTAACATACTAATCATCTTTTTATGATTTTACCATTCCTTTTATTCTTAACAGGTTAAGATTGATCAAAAACATATAAAAGATTCATCATGTTTGTTTTTACATCATTATAGCGATTTTCTATCAATTAATGCATCAAAGATGTAAAACCCTATACTTTTAGAGTTTCAAGCAGAATTAGGATTCATAAATAATTTCTTTGTGTTCCTCTCATTCTAAGGATCAATTTTCATATAAGACTTATTTTAATTGGTGTTACGGTTAACTAGATATGAATTTTGTAAAGTTTACCTTTTTGGACGAATCAGAGGATGCCATGTCACCTCTACCTCCATGCAAAGCAGCGATTTGGAAACATAACCAATTTACGAGGATGCCCTCCATTAAGTGATTGGTTTCTTTAGTACGTGAAGGGCAGAAGCGTCAAATGAACATCCGCTTCTTCAACCTTACGCAACCTAGCAGAACAGCCGACCTGCAGCAGGTTGCGGCCGCGTCCTCCCTCATCCATGGCCCCGATGGTTGCCACCGACTCCTCCCTTGGCTTCGTCTCCCTCCGCCGCCCTTGGGGTTCCACCTAGATCACGCCTAGCGCAGCTGCCGGAGCTGGGTCGATCTGCTACTGGACGCCCAAGTGCATCCCTAAGGCTGCCACCCTAGCTGCTATGACGCGGCTTCCCCCGCCTTCTCCAGGACGTGACGACCACCATTGCCGGTTCCTCTTCCTCCGGTGTGCCTCTGAGCACCCTGGGATGCCACCAAACTGCAGCCAAGATGGTTGATTCATGACCACCAGACCTGCAAGCACGGTCGGCCTATAGCCACCTGCTGTGTTGCGTAGGGTTGTGCTGCTTCTCTCCGGCATCATAGGAGCGTCAAGCTTCCATCATCGCTCCTTCCACAGCACCTCGTCATACCAGGGGGTCGCGTTCCTCCCTTGGTTAGGGTTTGGACGGTGGCATGGTAGGAGAAGAGTGGGAGACAAGGAAAAATGTGAGCATGTGGATCCGTCCCCTTTATAGGGATATGCAGCAGCGTACTACCATGCCTACCCATGAGGAGAGCAAGTCCCATTGTCTATGGGAAACCTCCTTTCCTTGTTCACAAAGAAAGAATCTCTTTTCTAATTATTTTCTTAATAATTCATTTCCCTTAATCGTTAAGAAAACCGAATTTTATCTCCTTGATATTTCTTTATGCTTTAGATCTTAAGATTTCAAAAATAACTTCTTTTATATTCTTTGCACTTGCCTTTTAACCCTTAGGCACGAAATTTCTATTTCCTTTAATAGAAATTACTTTCTTTTTAACAATACCTCATAATTCATTAATAAGGTATCACATTATCCTTACATTTTGCAAATTTGGTATTTTATCTCTCTTTCCTCTTTATTGGGACTCCTTGGGTCCCAAGAAACTCTATTATTTCGAAATCCTTTTATTGGATACTCATTATCCTTCTAGATGCATCTAAATGCATTAAACTTCATTATTTCCCATTATCTTGTTTATTTCTTATTAAAATATCTCTTTTTGAGGATTTCTCTTTATTTCTCTTTTATTTTCCTCATTGGTATTCCTTTTATCATTAGGAATCCTTGGAATACAAAATTCCACAAAGGATAACTCAATTATATCTCTTTTCATTTGTTTTCCACATTTTATCATTATTTTCAATTTCTTTCTTAATTAAGAAATAGTTAATTGATCTTTTCTTTTCTTATTATACTCTTTATGCAACTTTGGACTCCTTGGAACCCAAGGAACCCAAGAGGCACGAAATCCTTTTTTGGATTTGCCTTCTAAAGGTTTCCATCTTATTCTTTTCTCGAATATTCAATTATTCATTCACTAATTGAATTTTCTTATTATTTGGGCCCAATAGCCAATAAAGCCCACAACACAAACATCAAGGCTATTGTAAACAAAATCCAAATACACCATATAATTATTTGTTCAAATATCCTTATTATGAGAAATTACATTTCTCACCAAATAAACCCAAAAATTGGGATTGTAACACAACTCCTCCTATTTTTCTAGTAGAACGGCATGAGTTCTTGGTTGTCTGTGTGGATTATTCTAGAGGCATGATACTTTTTTGGCTAGTAGGAAATCATCAACCTACTATTTGTGGTGATCGACGAGGAGGAAGATGAAGATGTTGTTTGAGAGGGACTTTAGAAAAGGGCACACAACTACAATTAGGAGATTGTTGCTGGACTAGCTCCAAGACCAGGTATACCCTCTAAACCATCCTTCATATTGCATATTTATTGGTATAGTCCAATGGTTCAAGGGGAATATGGTAGTTAAGTTTTATTTCTACTATCTTATATAATTCCATATTTCTCTACAGTGATATTAGAGCCACGTCAAATTACTATGTTTCGGGATAATCGATATTATTGCATTTTTTGTTTTCATCATTTATTTCATACGATGCAAATACTTAAACTGATTAATGTGCATATCTGACTAAAGACCACATATGATCCCAAACTAATATACATATATATATATATATATATATATATATATATATATGTGTGTGTGTGTATATATATATATATATGTATATATATATATATGTGCAATTTACACACATTGTCCTAAAAGTGAGTACTAAGGGTGGATGTGTAGCATAGTTATGGATGATAAACTAAATATCCTTGTGTGGTTGAATGGTTTGTTTTGTTCCTATTATATCTTGATTTGTATACTAAGCCTCTGCCTTCTTCTTCCAATGTAAGAGTATTATTCTTTCTTACCTTTACTCCCCTCAAATGTAATCTAGGGTTTCTCATTATCATGTAATAAGTATAGAAATATGATAGTTTCTTTTCTTACAGTGACATAGATGACAATCAATGTCAGGAGAGTCGACCATTTCACGTGACGATCCAACCGACTAGAGACTGAGGAGGGTAGACTATTGCAGGATCAAATTGACCAGCCGGTCCCAACTAATCGTTTGGAGGTGTCTAGACATCTTTTGGACATGAGGCCACATGATCATTTTAAGATGACCAACTGACCGTCCAAGAGGCAAGCCAACCAGTTCAAGGGTTGAAACGATCAACCCATATTGACAAGCATAGATCTATACCAACAATAGGTTCATGCATGTGATGTAGACCTAGGTGGTAGTAATTCCTTATTTCTCTAAGAAATTATAGTAGTATGGATATAACCATTGTTAATATTGCAAGTTTACATTTTGGGATATAACATCTACATGATACATACTATATGTGTGGTGATTGGATAAATATGTATTCATAAATAAAAACTCCCTCAAATACAATATTAAGTCTAAGATGCTTTCCATTAGCAACATATATGAAAAGCTTGATCGACTAAGTGTGGGAACCCCAAGGGTGGTGTGCCTCTATCTTGTGGAAATGTGATGGTAATAACGTGGGTCTACCAAGCGAGGTGCATTGTCATTGTGTTAGCTTTTGGGTCACGCTTAACTGAGCGTACTTAATGGGATTAAGCACCAGAGGCATGTAGATGATTATGGCATGGAGTTGCACATATTGTCTATCCAAGAATTGCATATGATGCAATTGGAAAACGTTGCCTACCTTAATAATTTACTATGGATGATGGTGTTGGTCGAGTAATAGTTGAATTATTTTGGATCTTGGCTCACTAGAAGGTTGTAGGTTGCAATCTTCTGAGTTGATATGGGCTATCAATTTGAATAAAATACTGGGAGTAATAGTTAATTAAATAACTAAGAAACATTGTCAAATTTTGAATTCAATCAAATCAAATCAAAAAATGAGTTTTTCACAAAAATTGCAAATTTCTTTTATAAAATCAAATTGAAACACACTACAACACATTTTTACTATGATCAATCCTTGAGAAGGACAAGTTAAATGGGAATAACATATACGTCTGGTACAGGATGTTAGGAATCTTTCACACATAGGAGCAGACACCAAAGCCAGAAGAACCTCCTCCCAATGCACCTAAAGCTGATAGGGATGCTTACAAGAAGAATATTGTAGATGTCATTGAAGTCAAGTGCCTAGTGTTGTGCTCCATGAACTATGAGTGACAGAGACAACATGAGAACATGTATGTTATTAAGATGGTCACACATCTTAGGAACATGTTCCAAGACCTGGCAAGATAGGAGAGTTTTGATATCTCTAAGGCACTATTCAAATATAACATGGCAGAAAGAGATCTGGTAGGTCCTCAAGTGCTCAGCTCATTGGGTATGTAGAGAACCTATCTAGACTAGAATTCCCCTTGGGTCAAGAGTTGGCCACTGATCTGATTCTATAATCTCTACCAGAGTCATACAATTAGTTTGTCATGAATTACAACATGAATGACTTCGAAAGCCATTGATAGAGTTACTTGGCATGTTGAGAGGTACAAATGAAGAAAGACTAGCCAAAGTTTGTGATGATGATCAATGACATGATTTTACCATGCGTATAACGCAAGTGCACGCGTCAATGTAGTATAGGCCTTTATGAGGCCCGAGTCGAACTTAGGGACACTGAATTATCGGTAGACTACTACTAACTGTTTGCGATCAGCTAAACCGATTAAAAGAGTTTGAGAGTTGTTGTAAAATAAAAGAAAATAAAATAAAATAAAGAAATCGATTAAGGTTTTAGTTTAATCAATTCAAGTGGATATCTTTAGGATTGCGGTTTCACCGCGGGTCATCATTGTATGAATTTCCATATAATAATTCAGGTTCATCTCTCGATCCGGGTAGTGGCCTGTAGTCAGAATTGCCCGCTGTCGTGGTACAATTCCCTACCTATGTCTAGGTCGGTTCCACCGTCATAGTAACCTATACTCTAAACTAGGTGCATTAGAATCAACCTCTGGGTTTCCACCATTAATCTTACATCACCTTATTCAAGGGATTTGTTAATTAATGTGAATTTCGTCTCTTTCAACCGTTAATTCTTCTTTCAAAGTAATTAAAGGCATTAGATTATCTTTATGGTGATCGTGCATAACAATATAATTGAGAAAGCAAAATTATACCACGTATTTAAGAGATAAAATATGAATTACTATGATAAAAATGTCATACAATGCTTCCCCGGGCTACTCTCGGTCCTAAAGATAAATGGGATTAGCCCTGCATGTTCATCTCAGAGCAAAACATGGTTGAGAAAAGGGGAAACATGGAGAAAAACGTGAATAATTAATGAAACCCCTGAACGGAGAAGATCTGAGCGTTCCTCGACGTAGAATGTGCGATCTGCAGCCTTTCGGCGGTGAAAAACGTCTTCTTCGGCTTCCGAAATGATCGGGGCGTGCTTCTGGGCTCCTCTCTTCTCTCCACACCTTCTCAGGACGTGTGCAGTGGCTAACGACGTGATCCCTTGCTCTTGCCCACCGTCATTATGTTTAATCACCGAGTTAGGTTGCAAAAATATCACAGCCGTCAGATTTGAATCGATCTGAAACAAACTTGTATTTGACGGCGTCGATACCATCGATGTGCATCGATGGTATCAAGACTGCACGATATCAGCAAGTGTTCTTTTCTTTTTGTCGTTGTGTCTGATGCTGACTTGATACCATCGACGAGGGTCGATGGTATCGACACCCTAAGGCGTCGGTTTTGTCCTTTTCCGTCGCTGAATCTTCTGGGGTCGATAGTATCGACTTAATGGTCAATAGTATCGACTATCTACTCACCAGCAACTTGATGGCATGTCGCTACCATTGACTTCCATGTCGATGGTATCGACTATGTGCTGCTCCTTGCGGCTGGCAACCTGTGGCTGTGTCGATAGTATCGACAGTTGTCGATGGTATCGACAACTGCAGATATGTGTTTTTCCTGAAATTGCAACACAAAACCACATAAGCCAAAATAAAACATATTATTGTAATCATGTATGCTCAAAACAATAGAATAAAGGAGATTTGACACTGAGAAGGATCATAGACTAAAGTAAATGAATTATGCAATATTAACCACAAAAATGACCAATAAATGCATAAAACACAAGTAAAACAAGTCTATAAATGCAACTCAAAATCATCACATCAAACTCCCCTAAGCTTGAACATTGCTCTCCCTCGACTAACAAACCCTTAGAATAGAATTGCGAAGGTCAACTAAAGAACATATTATCACAACAAACATCACCATATGATCCCCACCAGACATTCACAAACCGACCCTCACTAACTACGAAATGATAATTACGCTAAAGGCGACAGTAATCATCCATAAAAGATATCTACCTCAAAATTGATGAACACTATCATATAAGGCAGTTAACATAATCAAATTCTCCAGTTCAGGCTCGGTGCGTCTTGTGATCTCCTATTCTTCGTTGCTCGCCCTAACTACCATCTACATGGAAGCAGCTCTCCTGATATTAACAAGTGAGGAGAAAATCATGGTGGCCTACCAATTCAAGCAACGGGTGGATGGAATGGGTGGCTCATAGAAGAAATGGAAGCATTATACAGTTTTAACATGCAAAAAACATTAATGACCTAAATGATGCATATGCAAATGAAAATGCCCTAATGCCTACATTTGGGTGGAATGATGCGTGCACTAACATCCCGTCTCAACATGAGATGGAATATCAAGGAGAACTACATCATGTACTTATTCTTCTTTAAAATGTAGGTGAGACTATGTTCCTTTCTCACTCTCAATCCTACTTGCTTCTCACTACTTTTTTTCTCTTTTTTTTCAAATATTTTTTTATTATTTTTTTAAGCCCTTATTTTCATAGCTGACAACGAATTGTTTGTGGGCTCACTTATTGCTGCATGACTTATACATTTGAAGCATTCAGAAGGTATGGAACAAGTTCATCGCCTTTTCGTTTTAGAAGACATAAGATGCATGATGTACTATATGCACAAAAATGTGAATGAAGCTAAAAAATGATGATTATGCAACTACATGATACACACCTAAGGATAATGTGCATGTATAACTAATCCATTTTTTTCGTTTCATGCAAAATATATGTAAATAGCTGCAATGCAAGACCTATCTACATGAAATGCAATCAAAGAAATTAAAACTGTAATGTACTTCCAATTCTTATGGTGGAGTATGAAAACAATGGGGTGGATAGATCACAAGACTAATTGACTGAACCTTTGAAAATTATTATGTGTTCCTCCTTATTGACCTGTGTGGTCATTAAGAGGTTTCTCTCTCTTATTTCAAGTTAAGGTCTCATTATCATTTGATCAGTTTAGGCTCAAACAACCAATTTCGTCCACTTTTCATGAATCCTAGGCATGTGCAGTTGTGATTCCCTATTTTAGAGTTGACAAACCTAATCATTTCCTTAAGTTATGTGCTCAACGTTGAACAACACAAGCTTGCAGAACACTAAAAAATTTTAAATTTTTTCTTGATTCCCATGTACAAGCAGCGTGATGACACATGACTTAAGACATCCACAATTACACTAGATAGAGTGTGGATCCTACAAAGAAACTAAAAACTGCAAGAAATAAATGACAAACAAAACAATAAAAACTAAACTAAAGGATAGAGTTGTTCCAACTCCCCCCTAAGATTGAATTTGACTATGGCCTCATAGTCAAAAATAAACTTAAAAGGTGGAACAATGATACCGATCATTCTTCAAAAGGAGGCAGGTACTGTGGGGCCGTGGGGTCCGAAGATGGGTACTTCCCTTCAAAGCTCAGATCATACTGGGGCATGGGTAGAGGTTTTGGATACCCCCTAAAGTAATTCTGGCTCCAGTAATGATTGTAGAAGGGCTATTGCTGCATCTCCATCCTATGCAACATGTCGTGGATGTGTTGTTGGTTGTCGAGGAGGAGGTGCTCATTTTCAAAAATAGCCCTCTGTTATCAAGTAGTCGATTCGTCATATCCTGAATACCGGCATATGCAGTTGTATGTTGTTGCTGCGTCTGATGAATCTCCTACAGCATTGTATACATCCCTTGCATAGAGTAGGCATCCTCTTCCTGATAAGAGGGTTGTAGTGGCGGAGGTTGCGAAGAAGAAGATGCACCCAGATGCATGCGGGGACGCTTCCTGGGTGCCACTCATGTGCAAAGAGGAGTGAAAGCCTCCTCTTCCTCTTCATGCTCATCGCCGTCATTGTCTTCATTGTCGCCGTCTTCATCTGAGCTCTCGATGGCGATGACAGGCCAGCGGAAATGCTGAGCCCCCTCAATGTTGAATACGGGGTCTAGAAGTGAACACTCTTGATATGCGTGATTAACATGGCAATGTGCATATGCCAAGCCATCACAAAGCAGGATGAGGTTGGAGCGGTGCAGATGCTGCAAGTTGACCTTGCTCCTATTGGAGAGGGGAGTAAGCTAGGAAAACTTTAACCCAAGATAGTGGACCAGCAGTGTGATGAGCCCTCCAAAGTGGATTGGAACCTTCTGCGTACTCCTCTTTACAGCCAACACGCGTGTCAAGAAAAACGCACCCCAGTTACACTCTTCTCGCTTCAGCAACTTGTGCAGGAAAAACAAGTCTGTCTCTTGAAACTTACTGAGAGACAGGTCACCACGAGACGGATGGTGCAGAGCATGCGGTGAAGAATCCGCACAAACAGATGCTCAAAATCCGCCACTGCCGCATTGTGGTAGCTCACATATTTGCCTGGAGGCTCAGTCAATAGCTCGGAGAAAATAGCATCATAATCAGTGTGGTTGTTCGGACTCTTGTACTGATCTCGCCCATGATTGCAGTTGTAGATGGAGTTGAACTGCTTGAGGGTAAGAGTGTAATCATTGTTGTACAGCTGGAAAGAAATGCGACCTTTGATCCATTCTCGATCAATGGCGATGACGTCGTTTGGCACGACGCATATATCCAGCGACGCCATGAACTCCTCCACTAGCTCCTTGTATGTGGGCCATTCACCGAAGAATGGCTGGCCGTCGGCGTGGAATTCCATCTCATCGGGCCTCCTACATGTATGCCTTGCCTGCCCCTTGAGCACATAGGCCAGATTAGCCTCGAACCCCAGATTGTGGATCATATCCCGGTCGACTTAGCGGGTCGGCTCAATCTTGCGCTTCATCAGCTCCTCGTAGACCTTCCGAACCTCCGTGGAAGGATGGACAATCCGCGGACGTGGAATAGATGCAGTAGGCGGAGGGATGAACTCGGGGATCTCCATCGGTGTCGTGCATGAAGAAGATGCGCCGGCGGTATGCACCATTATCGAGGAAGAAGGGATAGAAGATGGAGCTTAGTGAGGGTCGGAGAAGACAATCTCCGCTCGGTGAAGGCTTGGGGAAGAATGCTCTCCTTGGATGCTCGTAGCCAGGCTCCGTTTGCTCAACAAGATGCACGACACAAGTGGAGGAGGAATGCTCTGAAGGTGTGATGTCATATGACAATAATCCATCCCTTTTATAATCGTGGTCGGAACTGCTGTATGCCCGTCAATACCATCGACGCGAGTCGATGGTATCGACGCGAGTCGATGGTATCGACTCCTGTAGGACAATCTGTGTTCCGCTAGTATCGATGGTTGTCGATAGCCTGATGTGAGGGTTTGGATCGATGACGCGTCGATACCATCGACTGGTGTCGATGGTATCAACCCTTCCCACAGATCAACTCTCTTGGAACAGCGATCGCTGTTGATTTCCTCTCATGGATCGGTGACATGTCGCGTCGATACCATCGACGCAAGTCGATAGTATCAACTCTTCTAAGGGAAAACACCCTCGCGAGGCCCAGCAGTCGCTTTCTGCCTGTAACTGGGTCGATACCATCGACAGGCCCGTCGATGGTATCGACTTCACTAAGACAATTTTTATCTGAATATCTCCAGAGATCTCGCGAGTATCAACGCCCATGTCGATACTATCGACCACATTTGTTCGATCAACCTGATGGTGTTTCGATACCATCAATGCAGCCGTCGATAGTATCGACGCAGAGCAATTTTTGCAGCCACCTACCTGTGCCCATCTCGATACCATCAACACAAGGGTCGATGGTATCGAACCTGCATCAGTCCTGCACATTGAGCAAACGATCAAGGTATCATTTTTACACTTAAAAACAAAATTAAATCAAACCAAAGTACAAATGTGAAAGAAACTAAACGAAGCTACCGATGGTTGGGTTGCCTCCCAAAAAGCGCCCTTATTTAACGTCCTAGGCTAGACAAAATCAAGCTCCTCATGCATCTGGAAGCACAATGAGTTTGACCTCGTTGATTTTCCTTGTGTAATCCTCACCAAAATACAACTTCAATCATTGTCCATTAACCAAGAATGTTGTCTCGCCATCACGCACCATGATTTCACCATGTGGCCTGACTTCCTCTATGGTGAAAAGTCCACTCCATCGAGATTTCAATTTCACGAGATGCATCTTAAACTTGGAGTTGAACAACAGTACACGATCTCCTTTCTTGAAGACGCGCATCTGAATATGTCGATCGTGAATCAGCTTTGTTCGCTCCTTATAGATCTGCGAGCTTTCATATGCATTCATCCTCGGCTCATCTAGTTTGTTCATCTCAAACAACTATTTCTTTCCGGCCTCATCGTAGCTCAAATTTAGGTTCCTAAGTGCCAAGTGCGCCTTATGCTCCAATTCCACCAGAAAATGGCAGGCCCAACCGTAAGCCAACCTAAAAGGTGTAGTGCTTGTAGGTGTCTTAAACGTCATCATGTACGCCCACAAAGCATCTGGTAGAAAGGTGCTCCAGTTCTTTCTTGTGGAAGCCACAGTGCACTCCAAGATCTTCTTAATCTCTCTATTGGAGACTTCCACTTGTCCCTGTGTCTGCGGGTGGTACGGTGTACCAATGTTGTGCTTTACCCCGTACTTTTTCAACAATGCCACAAACTTCTAATTCCGGAAATGTGTACCTCCATCACTAATTATCATTCTTGGTACACCAAACCTGCAGAAAATGTATTCTTTGACAAACCTGCACACTACAGCAGCATCATTAGTCCTGGTGGGTATTGCCTCTACCCACTTCAATACATAGTCAACAGCTAATAGAATGTACAAGTTAGAATTGGAGGACATAAAGGGTCCCATAAAATCAATACCCCACAGATCGAACACCTTGACTTCTTGAAATACATTAAGGGGCATCTCCTATCTTTTTGAAATGTTACCTGCCCGTTGGCAGGAATCGCATTGCCGCACATAGTCATAGGCATCCCTCAACAAAGTAGACCAGTACATGCCACTTTCAAGTACTTTGGTTGTTGTTCGAGAACTAGCATGGTGGCCACCCATCGGTAGAGTATGGCAATGACGAAGGACACTTTCGTATTCCACCTCAGGTACACACCTGCGCAACACACCATCCCTGCATTGCTTCAACAGAATAGGGTCATCCCAAAAATAATACTGCAAAGAATGGAAAATTTTCTTTTTCTCTTGGTATGTCCAATCATCCGGGATAATATTTCAAGCAAGATAATTAACTATATAAGAAAACCAAGGATCTTTAGATTTCACAGATAAAAGTTGCTCATCAGGAAACGTCTCAGTAATGGGTATATGCACGTCCTTCTCATCTACCCTTTCCAACCTAGACAAATGGTCCGCAACCACATTTTCAATGTTCGCCTTATCTTTGATTTCAATATCAAATTCTTGTAAAAGTAAGATCCACCTAATCAATCTAGGTTTGGCATCTTTCTTTTCCATTAAATATTTTATGGCGGCGTGGTCCATCCATACCATGACTTTTGACCCAATAAGATATAGCCGAAATTTATCAAAAGAAAAAACAACGACCAGAAGTTCTTTTTCGGTTGTCATGTAATTCAACTGTGCATCATTTAAAGTTTTGGACGCATAGAAAATCACAGTGGGTTTATTGTCCACATGTTGTCCCAAAATAGCCCCAACTGTGAAATCTGACGCATCACACATCAATTCAAACGGCTTGGTCCAGTCCGGTGTTTGCACAACCGATGCCGAAATCAATTTTTCTTTAAGCACGTTAAATGCATGTAAACACTTTTCGTTAAAATCAAACACAACATCCTTTTCCAACAACCCAGATAATGGTTTGGCAATTTTAGAGAAATATTTTATAAAGCGGCGATAAAAACCGGTGTGACCTAGAAAACTCTGTACCCCTTTAACCGAATTTGGTGGGGGCAATTTGGAAACAACTTTGATCTTTACCAGGTCTACCTCCAGCCCTTTGCTAGACACTTTATGTCCAAGCACGATCCCTTCGCTGACCATCATGTGGCATTTCTCCCAATTGAGGACCAAATGTGTGTCCTCACAGCATTGCAAAACTTTGTCCAAGTTGAATAAACATCCGTTGAAAGACGCACCATAGATAGAGAAATCGTCCATAAAAACCTCCAAACAACGTTCAACCATATCGGAGAAAATGGCAAGCATGCAACGTTGAAAGGTTGTCAGTGCGTTACACAACCCAAATGGCATACGGTGGTATGCAAATGTTCCGTAAGGATCAGTGAAGGTGGACTTCTCCTAGTCCTTAGGATCAACGGAGATCTGATTGTACCCTGAATAACCATTGAGAAAACAAAAATGAGATCGACCTGCTAATCGCTCAAAAATCTGATCTATGAATGGGAGAGGGAAATGATCCTTAAGTGTAGCAGCATTCAATCTACGATAGTCTATACATAGACGCCACCCGGTTACCAAGCGGGTCGTGACTGGTTCATTTAACAAATTATGTGTAACTATAATTCCCCCCCTTTTAGGGACTACTTGTGTAGGACTCACCCATGTCGAGTTGGATATGGCATAGATAATACCTACAGGATGGAGCTTGATCACCTCCTTCTTGACAACCTCCATCATGCTAGGATTTAGTCGGCGTTGTGGCTAAATTACTGGTTTGGCTCCCTCCTCGAGCAGATCTTGTGCTGGCACAATGTAGGGGAGATCCCCTTCATGTCTGTCACCGACCGCCCAAATGCACTGCGG
The DNA here is from genome assembly GCA_963693085.1 of Alisma plantago-aquatica. Taxonomy (NCBI): domain Eukaryota; kingdom Viridiplantae; phylum Streptophyta; class Magnoliopsida; order Alismatales; family Alismataceae; genus Alisma; species Alisma plantago-aquatica. The sequence goes on from OY856414.1 coordinate 544,473,724, forward strand.
TGGTTCTTCAACACAATCAGCAATTTATCTTCCTCCTCGGCACTCAAATATGCCGAAATAATCACAGGTAGCTTCTCATCCTCTGCTAGAAATGCATATTTCAAGTGTGGTTGCAATGGCTTCAATTCCAAATCTGGCGGGTTGATTAAGGATGACTGAAGCGGTGGTGGGAGTTCTCCAAGGTTTTCATAGTACCTAGCATAAAAGCATGGAAGCACCTGAAGCATCTTGGCACACTCTTGTAGTGACTTGCTTCTCATCCAATCATGTGTTATATTAACCAGGCAGGCTTCAGGTGGTAATTCTGGATATGCATTGAAAACAGAACTTGCTATGGCCTCATCTTCAATAGAAGGCGGGATGTCCTCCTCTTCATCATTAGGAAAACCCACAGCCTTGCTAAAACACACAACCTTGGTCTGCTCCATGATGTCTATAGCCAGTGTCCCCTTCTCCACCTTAGTCATTACATGAGCCATATCTAAAAATGGCTTCCCTAGACAAAGAGAGATATTCTGGTCAAAGTGCTTCACCATGCAACATTGTTCCTTAGTTTTGGATTGTATTGTGTTGGAAGGCATGACCATCTCAAATCAATCGTCAGTGATACCCAAGGTCAAACGACCTCTCCCCATCTCGAGTATCATGTCAGTTGTAGCTTGGAAGGGTCGTCCAAGGAGTAACTCATTACCCTATTCATCTTGCATTTCCATTACAACAAAGTCTACTAGAAATACAAACCGATCTACTTTCACCAACACATCTTCACAAATACAATACGACTTCACCACTGAATTGTCCGCCAATTGTATTGTCATATTGCTCGGCCTTGATTCTTTCAATCCCAATTTCTTGAACGTAGAGAGAGGCATCAAATTTATGCTTTCCCCTGAATCACATAGTGCTTCGTCGAATTTCATTTTCCCAATATAGCATGAAATATTGAAGCATCCCGAATCCTGCCTCTTAGGTGGCAATGTACCCATGATGAAGGCACTCACCTGTTCCTTGAGAATTACAACCTCAGTATCAGGGATTTTCCTTTTCTTTGTGATGATGTCTTTCAAGAACTTCCCGTAGGAGGGTATCTGCTCGATTGCTTCTAATAATGGAATGTTGACAGAGAGTTTTCTAAAACTGTCCAGAAACATCTTGAACTGGGCATCCACTTTCTTTTCTTTCACACTATTTGGATATGGGATCGGGACAACCTGTGCCCTTTGATGTGGCGGTATATATGGTGTCTTCTTCTATGTCTCCTCCTCAGCAATAACTGGTTCTGCTATAACATCCTTTGCTATATCCTCAACCGGCTCTGTGGTTGGAATCGGAACCTCCTCTGTGGCCTCACCTATGATTTTTGACTGGGGTTTGCTTACTTCATCGGCCTTGGGGTTTAAAATATCCTTGCCACTCTGTAGCAAGATTGCCTTCACCTACTGGTTTCCTCCTGGAATGTTTGTGTTCCCTAGAAAGCCTTGTTGTGCTGGTTTCTTTAAGTTTGTTATCTCAGCTACCATTTGCGCCAAAGACGTCTCTATCGTCCTCATTTGAGCCCCATGGCTTTGTAGAGTCTTCCCAAATTGATTCATGAATTCCCCTTGTTACTTGATCTGCTAGCCAAAAGTGTTCATCAGTTCTTGATTTTTCTTGATCACTTGATTGAGCAAATCAGTGCTCTTATCCTCTTGTGCCGGTTGGGGTTTCGTGTCGGGGTCCTGCAAGAAATTATTTGGATCCTTCCAGGAAAATTTCTTGTCCTTCCTCCATGAGTAATCATTGTTTTTGTACCCCTACTGTTGGCGCATGAATTTCACTTGAGCCTCATAATCTGATCCTGCATCTTCTTTTGCAAGCAATTTCTTTGCGAGAAGGTCCATCTTATCATTTAGTTCTTTGATGGCCTTTGACTCCCCCAAAACACGAACATGCTCTACGGTGTCTCTGTCGCCCCAGGATTGCTTTTTGGCCATGTTTTTCAGAATTTCCCAACACCTCGTATTTGTGTTGTTTAAGAAGAACCCTGAACCTACAGAGTCTAGGTTACTTCTATCATGCTCGGAAAGAGAAAAATATAAGATTTTGACCTGTGTCTCCTTGTCAAGCCCATGATGTGGGCACCTCCTTAACATGATCTGAAACCGTTCCCAAGTCTCGGAGTAGGTCTCCCCTGCCTTCTGGATGAAATTATGGATTTTTCTGATCATATCATTTGTCTTCTTGGGTGGGAAAAACCTTTCAAAGAACACTTCCACAATGTGGTTCCTTGATTCCACATATTCATCGTCACGATTGTGCAACCATTCTCGTTCATTTCCTGCCAGAGAGCTCAGAAAAAGCTTCAGGTAAAGTGTCTCCTGTGGGAACCTGTCTATTTTTATCATATCGCAGTTGTCTACGAACTGGCTAATGTGAGTTACCGGGTGATGCGATGATTTTGAGTCACATTTATAGACTTGTTTGATATGTGTTTTATGAATTTATTAGTCATTTTCATGGTTAATGTTGCATAATTCATTCATTTTGGTCTATGCTACTTCTTTATGTCAAATTCCCTTTATTTAAGCATTTTGAGTATTAATTATCAAAAATATACGTTTTGTGTGGACTTATTTGGTTTCGTGTGTTAATTTCAGGAAAAACAAGTATCTGCTACCATCGATACCATCGACGGTGGTCGATACTATCAACACAACCACAGGCGCACAGCCGCAAGGACCAAGAGAAAGTCGATACTATCGACGGGGATGTCGATGGTATCGAGATACCATCAGGTTGCGCATGAAAATGAGGTCGATACTATCGATACAAAGTCGATACCATCGACCCAGGAGGCTACAGTGACGGAAAAGGACAACAAACGACGCCTTAGAGTGTTGATACCATCGACCCACGTCGATGGTATCGAGATGACATCAGTCGCGAGGAAGGAAAGAAAAGCTAACCGGCCGCTATCACGCAGGGTCGATACCATCAACTCGCGTCGATGGTATCGACACTGTTAGATACTTGTTGGCTTTGTAATGATCTAAATCGGACGACTGTGGTTAAGGGACGACCTAATTGCAGGATTATACCTAATGACGGCACCCAAGAGGGATTGATCACGTCATTAGCTGCTGCACACATCCCGGAGAGCAAGGAGAGAAAAACGGAGCATGAGAGCACGCCCCAGCCGATCCGGATGCTGAAGAAGACGATTTCCACCATCGAAAGGCAGGAGAACGCGTATTCCATGCCAAGGATCACTTGAATCTTCTCCGTTCTTGGGTTTAACCACTCAATCACATTTTTCTTCATGTTTCCCTTGTTCTACTCCACGTTGTACTCTGAGATGAACAAGCGGGGATAATCCCCTTTGTCTTTAGGACTGGGAGTTTCCCGGGAATTCATTGTATGATGATTTTATCATAGTAATTCATATCTTATCTCTTAATCCGTGGTATAATTTCATTTTCTCAAATATATGGTTATGCTTGATCACCATAATAATAATCTAACGCCCTTAATTGCTTTGAAAGAAGAATTAATGGTTGAAAAGAGATGGAATTTACATTAATTAACAAATCCCTTGAACAAGGTGGTGTAAGATTAATGGTGGATACTGAGAGGTCATTTTAATGCACCTAGTTTAGGGTATAGGTTACTACGACGGTGGAACCGACCTAGACATAGGTAGTGAATTGTACCACGACAGTGGGCAATTTTGATTTCAGGCCACTACCCGGATAGAGAGATAAAAATTCAGTAACTATATATAATTTAATACAATGAAAACCCGTGGTGAAACCGCAATCCTAAAGATCTTCTTTTGAATTGATTAAACCAAACATTTTATCGATTGCTTTGTTTTGTTTCATTTTATTTTCTTTTAATTTTAACAACAACTCTCAACTTTTTAATTGGCTTAGCTGATCGCAAGTAGTTAGTAGGAGTCTCCGAAAATTTCACGTATCCCTGAGTTCGACTCGGGCCTCACAAAGGCCTATATTACTTCGAAGCGTTCACTTGCATTTCTGCGCACGGTAAAATTGCGTCAAGTTTTTGGCACCGTTGCCGGGGATACAGTGAACTGTCGGCACTACGAGTGCTACAAGCGGCCACTCTAGGCCACATTTTTTTTTATAATTTCAAAAATTCATAATCTATTTTGTAAATATTTGCAATCGTCAAGAACTGTACTAAATTTAATTTTTCTATTTGTAGGTACTATGAATGGTGCAGACGCGTAGTACAGACTACACGAGGCAAGCACCAGAGGTTCCGCTGCCGGGATCGGAAGACGAAGGCGAGTATAATCAAGACCATTTTGAAGAAATAGATTCATAATCCAAACAAGAAGAAATGGAAGAGGAACAAACAATATGGGAGAAGATCAAGGATTCTTCATCGTCCGCGTCGAAAGGGCCAATAAAGAAGCAGGCAATTAACATTCCAACATACAAAATTGATCCGGCATTAATAAATTTGGTGAAGTCCAACGCATTCCATGGGCTTAAGAATGAAGACCCAGTTACGCATATCAGCCAATTTGTGGAAACTTGCGACATGGTCAAGATTGACAGATTTCCACAGGATGTACTCTATCTAAAGTTGTTCCCAAGTTCTCTGGCGGGAGCTGCACGAGAGTGGTTGCACAATCTCGACGACGAATATGTGGAATCATGGAACCATATGGTCGAGGTTTTCTTTGAAAGGTTCTTCACGCCCGAGAAGACCAACGATTTGATCAGAAAGATTCACAATTTCACTCAGAAGGCAGGTGAGACCTACTCGGAGACGTGGGAACGTTTTCAGATTATGTTGAGGAGGTGCCCACACCATGGTCTGGATAAGGAGAAGCAGGTCAAAATCTTCTATTTTTCTCTCTCTGAGCATGATAGAAGTAACCTTGATTCAGCAGGGTCAGGATTTTTCTTAAATAACACAGATACCAGGTGCTGGGAAATTCTGAAGAATATGGCGAAGAAGCAATCTTGGGGTGATAGGGATGCACGAGAACAAGTTAAAGTTGCAGGTGAGTCCAGAGCCATAAAGGAGTTGAATTACAAGTTAGACCTTCTAGCCAAGAAATTTCTAGCCAAGGAAGATGCATCATCTGATTAGGAAGCCCAAGTCAAATTCATGCAACAACAAGGCTATAGAAATAATGATTATGCTTGGAGGAGGGATAAGAAGTTCTCGTGGAAGGATCCCAATAACTTCCTACAAGATCCTGATGCAAAGCCACAACCTAGAGCTGAAGATAAGAGCACCGAGTTGCTTAGTCAAATGGTGCAGCAGAATCAGGAGATGATGAGTATGTTCAGTAAACAACTGCAGTCCCAGAGTGACATTTTGACCAAATTTGGGCAAACACTGCAAAGTCATGGAGCACAAATGCGGGCGTTATAAACCACCGTGACCCAGATTTCACATGAAGTGGTGGCCATCAAGCATGCCAATCAACAGAGATAGGTTGGGAATGTAGATGTGGTTCAAGCACATCACCAAGTTAAATACATGTCTCTGATTAATGAAGAAGAACCCCAGGTGGCAGAGATAAAGGACCAAAGCAAAGTGATGTTTGATACGGAGGCTACACCGGTAATACTGTATCCTCATAGTCATTATGGACTACGAGGCGGATACACTCCTTTTAGGAAATCCCGCCAAGAGCCCATGATGGTTGTGCCCCCGCCTAGGCAAGAAGAGAAAGTTAAGGCCGTCTGTCAAGGTGCGGATACATCCATTGCGAGAGAGAAGTCACAGCAAGTTATACCTATTGATGATGTTCCGACAAAGTCCACGCCAGAGGGAGTCATTAAAGCAAGCTTAGGGGAGCTGGCCCCGAAAAGCTCATATGTGCCACCTCATACGCATGTTAATGAGGCAGTTGTGTCAAGTCTGGACAACCCTAGGCCGAAGAAAGAGCACCGGCATTATAGAAAATTCTTGGAGATGTTCAGAAAACTTCATATCAACATTCCGTTAGTGGAAATGATTGAGAAGATTCCCGCCTACGGGAGGTTTATCAAAGAAATCATCAACAAAAAGAGGTAGATTAAAGACACAGATGTTTGTCGTATGACTGAAATGGTGAGCTCAATCATCCATGGGAGTTCTCCACTAAAGAAGAAAGATCCGGGAAGTTTTTATATCCCATGTTCGATAGGTAATCGACACTTTCCATGAGCTCAGTGTGATTCGGGCGCGAGCATAAACCTCATGCCGCTGACCACATTTAAAATGCTTGGGTTAAAGGACATGAAGAAGTCAGCGACAACCATTGATTTAGCGTATGGATCTATTGTAAGGCCATACGGAGTTTGCGAAGATGTACTTGTCAAGGTGGACAAGTTCAGTTTTCCTGTAGACTTCGTCATCATGGATATGCCACAGATTCAAAGTTGTGAGATGCTATTGGGTAGGCCGTTTCAAGCAACGGACGATGTAGTCACTGCAATAGGGAGAGGTACACTGATGTTGGGGATTGGTCAAGATCGAGTGGAGTTCAAGCTGCCGCACGATCCTTTGAGAACTTTCTCCGAAGTACCCAGTTGATAAAAGATTCAAGTCGTATAGCCTAAGACGTTAAATAAGGGCGCTTGTTGGGAGGCAACCCAACCGTTGGTACTTTAGTTTAGTTCCTTTACATTTGTAGTTTGATTTGTTTTAACTTAGTTTATAGTGTAAAAAAGATATCCTGATTGTTTGCTACATGTGCATGGATGAGGCAGAGTCGATACCATCGACCCTTGTGTCGATGGTATCGACCATGGTACAGGTTGGCGACTGCAGGAATCACACTGCGTCGATACCATCGAAGGCCTTGTTGATGGTATCAACATACCAACAGGCAGATTGCAAGCAGAGGTCGATGGTATCGACATGGATGTCGATACTATCGAGATCTCTGGAGATTTTCAGAACAAATCGTCTCAGGAAAGTCGATACCATCGACGGGCGTGTCGATGGTATCGACACATTCATGCAAAGAAGGTGGTGGCCGGGCCTCGCGAGGGTTTTCCCTAATCAGAGAGTCGATACTATCGACTCACGTCGATAGTATCGACGTGCCACGTCAACGATCTGCGAGGAAAGATCAATGACGATCGCAGCAACAAGGAAGTCGATCTGGGGGATGGGTCGATACCATCGAATTGTGTCGATAGTATCGACGCATCAGCAATCTGGGCCCCGCAGATCCAGCAATCGACAACTGTCAATACTCGTGGAGGTACGTATCGTGCTACCCGAGTCAATACCATCGACTAACGTTGATGGTATCGACGGGCAGACAGTAGCGCCGGCCACGGCTGTATATGAGGAGTATTTGCGTCAGATGACATCACACCTCCAGTTTAATTCCCCTTCACTTGTGCCAAGCGTGTTCCAGAGCTATCCAAGCCCGACAACAAGCAGCACCGAGCAAGTTCTTCATCGAGCAGAGATTCGATTCTCCAATCTTCCCCGAGTTCCCTTTCTATTCCTTTTTCTTTCGACATCATGGTGTACGTAGTTGGTGCGTCATCTTCACGCGCGAATCCGATGGACATCCCAGAGTTCATGCCACCTCCTTCCGTGTCACTCTCACGCCCGCAGCTGATCCATCCATATGCGGAAGTCAAGAAGATCTACGAGGAGATCTTAAAGAGGAAGATCGAGCCAACATGTTATGTTGAATGAGAAACCATCTGCAAACCTGGGGTTCGACGCCAACCTCGACAACGTCCTGAAGGGTCAGGCCCGACACACGGGAAGACAGCCTGACGAGTTGGAGTTTCATGTTGATGGCCAGTCATTCTTCGGCAAGTGGCCTACGTACAAGGAGCTGGTGGCTGAGTTCATGGTGTCACTGGACATCTGCGTCATACCCAACGACGTCATAGCCACCGACCACGAGTGGATCAAGGGTCGTGTGTCTTTCTGGCTGTACAACATCGACTATACCTTTACACTCCGGCAGTTCAACAAGATCTTCAACTAGAATCACTCACAACGTGACTACCGATGACCGGACAACCGCATCGACTACAATGCAATCTTTTCCGAGCTGGTGACGGTGCCGCCGAGCAAGTCAGTGAGCTACTATAATGTTGTGGTAGCTGATTTCGAGCACCCCTTCGTCCGGATACTTCACTGGATGCTGAGTTCGATGTTGTTTGCTAGGGGTGATTTGGCCCTCAGCAAGTTTCAGGAGACAGACCTATTCTTCTTGTATAAACTCCTGAAGAGTCAAGAATGCAATTGGGGCACCTTCTTTCTACAACGGATTTTAGCGGTGAAGAGGAGTACACAGAAAGCCCCTATTCACTTTGGCGGGCTTATCACCAAGCTGGCTTCCTACCTCGGGCTGAATTTCTCTACTTTGACCCTGCTCTCCACCCGGAGCAAGGTGAACTTGCAACATCTGCACTGCTCCAACTAATCCTTCTTCGCGATGGTTTGGCGTATGCGCATTTCCACGTCAACCATGCCTACCAGGAATGCTCGCTTCCCGATCCAGTCTTCAACATCGAAGGGGCGCAACACTTCCGATGGCCTATCATAGCCATCGCTGACTCCGATGAAGACGGCGGCAACGACGACAGCAACGGAAATGACGATGAGGCTGCATAGGAAGAGGAGGCATTCACACCTCTTTGGGCACATGTGGCACCACAGAAGCGTCCTTGGATGCATCCGGGTGCATCTTCATCATCACAGCCTCCACCACCACCACCTCCCTTGCAGCCCAGCGAGGATGTCTATTCTATGTAGGGCATGTATACTATGCTGCAAGAGATTCAGCAGATGCAGCAGCATCACATGACTATGTATGTCGGTATTCAAGACACTACAAACTGGTTACTGGAAAATCAAAGGGAAATGTTCGAGAATGAGCATCTTCTCCTCGACAACCAACAACAAATTCATGATCGGTTGCAACGGATGGAGATGCAACAGGAGCCCTTTTACGACCACTATTGGAGCCAAAATTACTTTGGAGGCTATCCACAACCTCCACCTAGGGCCCAATTTGATCCAAGCTTCCACGGGGAGTATCTGTCTTGGGACCCTACGGCTTCACAGTACCTGCCTCCACCTGAAGAGTAAAAGTGGTATCTTTGTTCCAACCTTTAAGATTGTTTTTGACTATGAGGCCATAGTCGAATTCAAGCTTGGGGGGGTGTTGGAACAGCTCTATCTTTCATTTTCTCTATTTTTAGTTTTATTGCTTTTGTTTCCTGCAATTTTAGTTTGTTTTTAGGATCCACATTCTATCTAGTGTAATCGTGGATGTCTTTAATCTTGAGTCATCTCAGTTGCATGTGCATGGGAATTAAGGGAAACTAAATTTTTTTTTGAGTGTTCGCAAGCTTGAGTGTTGTTTAACCCTGATCACCTAACATAGAAAATGATTGGTTTTGTCAACTTTAAAACAAAAAATCACAACTGTACATTCCTAAGGATTCATGAAAGTGGACGGAATTGGTTGTTTGAGCCTAAACTGACCAAATGATAATGAGACTTTAATTTTAAGTAAGAGAGAAAAACTTCTTAACTACTACACAGGTCAGTAAGGAGGGACACATAATATTTTTCAAAGGTTCAGTCAATTAGTCTTGTGATCTGTCCACCTCATTGCTTTTCACAATCCACCAAGATTTGGAAGTAAAGTATAGTTTTGACCTTTTTGATTGCATGTCATGTAGATAGGTCTTGCATTGCAATCACCTTCATATGTTTTGCATGAAAAATGAAGAAAAAAAGATTAGCATAGGTTTACATGCACATTACCCTTAGGTGCATGTTATTTAGTTGCATTCATAACTTTTATGCATAAAGTATATCATGTACCTCATTTATTCTTTAATGGTGAATTAAATTGTTCCATACCTTCCAAATAGTGTAAATACTCGAGTTGTGCACAAAAAAAATAAGCCCAATAAGTATTCATTGACAATTATGGATATAAGGGTTTGAAAAGAAAAGAAAAAAAAAAGAAAAATCTGGAATTGAAAAAAAAAGAGAAAAGTTATTTTGAAGCAACTAGAATAAGAAGGAGAAAGGAACATAATCTCACCTACATTTTAAGATGAGTGAGTACATGGTGTAGCTTAATTAGATATCCATCTCATTTTGAGATGGATTGTTAGTGCATGCATCATTCCACCCGATCTTAGGCATTAGGGCATTTTTCATATGCATTTGCATCATTTAGGGCATTTTTGTTTTATGCATGTTGAAATCGTATAATACTTCCACTTCTTCCATTAGCCACCCATTTCATCCACCTGTTGCTCGGATTGGTAGGCCACCGTGAATTGATTCTCACTAATGAATATCAGGAGAACTGCTTCCATATAGATGGTAGTTAGGGCGAGCAACGTAGTATAGGAGACCACAAGATGCACTAAGTCTGGACCGGCGAATTTTATTATGTTAACTGCCTTATGTGATAGTGTTAATCAGTTTTGAGGTGAATATCGTTTATGGATGATTACTGTCGCCTTTAGGGTAATTATCATTCTGTGGTTAGTGAAGGTCGGTATGTGAATGTCCAGTAGGAGTCATATGGGATGTTTGTTGTGATGCTTTGTTCTTTAGTTGACTCTGGAAATTCTATTCTAAGGTTTAGTTTCTCGAGGGCGAGCAATGTTCAAGCTTAGGGGAATTTGATGCGATGATTTTGAGTCGCATTTATAGACTTGTTTGATATGTGTTTTATGCATTTATTAGTCATTTTCATGGTTAATGTTGCATAATTCATTCATTTTGGTCTATGCTACTTATTTATGTCAAATTCCCTTTATTTAAGCATTTTGAGTATAAATTATCAAAAATATATGTTTTGTGTGGACTTATGTGGTTTCGTGTGTTAATTTCAGGAAAAACAAGTATCTGCTACCGTCAATACCATCGACGGTGGTCGATACTATCGACACAACCACAGGCGCACAGCCGCAAGGACCAGGAGAAAGTCAAACTGGCTAATGTGAGTTACCGGGTCTTCATTTTTTAGCCCATGAAATGCATTTGACTTGATCAAGTTGATTAATGCAGGATCAATCTTATAGGTCAGAATGTTGATTGCCTGCTTCTTGATTGGCCCCTTTGAAGCAGATGAGGAAGAAGCTTTGATCTTCTCCCATATCGTCTGCTCTTCTGCTATGGCTTCTTGTTATGAGTCGGACTCTATATCTTCCAGTTGGTCTTGATTGTAATCCTCCTCGTCATCAGGTCCCGGCAATGGAACCTCTGGTGCCTGTTGTGTGTAGTCGGTGTTATGCGTCTGCACCATGCACAGTACCTACAAAATGATAATTTCAGTTCAGTACCATGCTAGATGATTACAAAATGTACAAGATAAACTATAAATCTTAAAATGATTTTAGAATAATAAAAATTAAAAAGTGGCCTAGAATGTCCGCTCACAGCACTCGTAGTGCCGACAAATGTCGTGTCCCCGGCAACGGTGCCAAAAGCTTGACATGATTTTACTGTGCATATAATGCAAGTGCACGCGTCAATGTAGTATAGGCCTTTGTGAGGCCCAAGTCGAACTCAGGGACACTGAATTATCAGTAGACTACTACTAACTGTTTGCGATCAGTTAAACCGATTAAAAGAGTTTGAGAGTTGTTGTAAAATAAAAGAAAATAAAATAAAACAAAGCAATCGAATAAGGGTTTAGTTTAATCAATTCAAGTGGATATCTTTAGGATTGTGGTTTCACCGCGGGTCATCATTATATGAATTTCCATATAATAATTCAGGTTCATCTCTCGATCCGGGTAGTGGCCTATAGTCAGAATTGCCCACTGTCGTGGTACAATTCACTACCTATGTCTAGGTCGGTTCCACCATCATAGTAACCTATACTCTAAACTAGGTGCATTAGAATCAACCTTTGGGTTTCCACCATTAATTTTACATCACCTTGTTCAAGGGATTTGTTAATTAATGTGAATTTCATCTCTTTTCAATCGTTAATTCTTCTTTCAAAGTAATTAAAGGCATTATATTATCATTATGGTGATCAAGCATAACAATATAATTGAGAAAACGAAATTATACCACGGATTTAAAAGATAAAATATGAATTACTATGATAAAAATGTCATACAATGCTTCCCTGGGCTACTCCCGGCCCTAAAGATAAAGGGGATTAGCCCCGCATGTTCATATCAGAGCAAAACATGGTTGAGAAAAGGGAAAACATGGAGAAAAACGTGAATAAGTAATGAAACCCCATAACGGAGAAGATCTGAGCGTTCCTCGGCGTAGAATGCGCGATCTGCAGCCTTTCGGCAGTGGAAAACATCTTCTTCGGCTTCTGAAATGATCGGGGCATGCTTCTGGGCTTCATTCTTCTCTCCACACCTTCTCGGGATGTGTGCAGCGGCTAATGACGTGATCCCTCACTCTTGCCCTTCGTCATTAGGTTTAATCACCGAGTTAGGTTGCAAAAATATCACAGTTGTCGGATTTGGATCGATCTGAAACAAACTTGTATCTGACGGTGTCGATACCATCGACGTGCGTCGATGGTATCGACATTGCATGATATCGGCAAGTCTTCTTTTCTTTTTGTCATTGTGCCTGATGCTGACTCGATACCATCAATGAGGGTCGATGGTATCGACACCCTAAGGCATCAGTTTTGTCCTTTTCTGTCGTTGAATCTTCTAGGGTCGATAGTATCGACTATCTACTCGCCAGCAACCTGATGGCATGTCGCTACCATCGACTTCCATGTCGATGGTATCAACTATGTGATGTTCCTTGCGGCTGGAAACCTGTGGCTATGTCGATAGTATCGACAGCTGTCGATAGTATCGACAGCTGTCGATGGTATCGACAGCTGCAGATATGTGTTTTTCCTGAAATTGCAACACAAAACCACATAAGCCGAAATAAAACATATTATTGTAATCATTTATGCTTAAAACAATATAATAAAGGAGATTTGACACTGAGAAGGATCATAGACTAAAGTAAATGAATTATGCAATATTAACCACAAAAATGACCAATAAATGCATAAAACACAAGTAAAACAAGTCTATAAATGTGACTCAAAATCATCGCATCAATCACCAAGACAAAGGGAAATTATAAAGGTAAAGAAAAAGCTAAGAAGAGTTCTATAGCTAGCCTGAATCCCAATTCTTCAACACTCAAAGTAATGGAAGGAGTAAAGAAAGAAGGCAAATGTCACCACTGTCACCAGTCTGGACACTAGAAAAGGAATTTCCCTCTCTTCTTGGAGGAACTATAGAAGAAGAACGAAGGTGTAGAATTCTCTATTTAAGGTATAAATGTTATAAGATAAGTTTGATTACTTCTTTGTCTTGGTATGTCATACCAGATATTGACCTGACAGACATTGATGTGCATGATCTGATAAGAAGTAAAACCTTTGTGAAAGGACAAGGTTGGCTGTGCGGAGCAAGAGTTGCTGCAACGTCAGTCTACATTTAGAATTTATCTCAGCCCATTGGACATGTAATAGAGTTAGTTGAACTGCTATTTCATTATGCCAACCATAGAAACATTTTACTTTATGCAACTTGTATGGTCAAGGATGACTATGTATAAGGAGTTGTTAATGCTATTTTTTCAAAGATGTGATCTTGTATGGAAATGCACCAAGTGTAACATACCAGATCTAGAACCCTACCCTAGAACTTTGACCTTTTGGGTTTGACCAAACAAGGTTGAGTTTAGAGTGATCCTAATAATCTAATGCATGAATAATGTAATCTAATATGTCATATAATTCATTTGGTGATAATAAGATGATAAATAATTTAATTGGATGCATAATGATGTTAATGGGCCTCTAATGGGCCATATGACAAAACCCATGTATGAAAGCCTCAAATAAAATAATAGACTTCAAATTCGTAATCTAAACATCAAAATAAGCCTACATGTCAATTTTCATTTAATTTGGACCCCTTGAAATAATATGGTAATTTAGGAGAGAGAAATTACCTAAAAAGTGTAATTAATAAATAAATATAATAAATGACTCCAAAATAGTAAAATAATCTTATATTCGTGATCTACATAATAAATATAGCCTTTGGGTGAATTTTCATCCAATTTGGAGAAAGTTTGCTTAAAAGGTAAAATAGGAGAGAGAAATTGTCTAAAATGAGTAATAAATAAATAAAGGTAATTCATGAAACCAAAAGTTGAAAATAAAGGCAAATTCGTATTCAACACACTTAAGTTAACTTGTGAATGAAGTTTCACCCAATTTGGATAATCCTAAAGCTTTAAGGAGGGAGGAAAGAGAAAATAGTAATTAATTTATTTAATATATTAAAAGTTTCCAATAGGCAAAACTAAGTACATAATCGGAATCTACATGACTTAGTTGGCCTCTGTGCAAAATTCCAGTTAATTTGGTTAATGTTTGAATCCCCAAATCAAGAGAGAGAGAATAAGGAAATAATGCATTCAGACTTTGATTTAATCGGATTTTATTTTTGATTTATATGTGTCACACCTGCTTTCCTGTTTTAATTTTCTAGGGTCCAATCATGACCCTTGGATTTAGATCTAGCGGCAACTGGATTCTCTTCTTCCTTTCCCCTTTCTGATTTCACACACAGCGATGGGGGCTTCTCTCCCCGATTTTCTTCTCGGATTCCTCTCTTCCCTCTTCACTTTTCTTACAGATTTCTTCGCCCTCACCATCGTCTCTCTCATCTGCACCCTATGACTCTATAAAAGTAGGGTTTACCACCCACTTTACCCTCAACCGCTGGCGCCGCCCTTGTGCTTTGTTTCCTCCCCTGCTTCCCTTATCCTTCTTTTCTTCTTAGCTCTCCAGGTCATCGGATCCATGGGAAAACATCCCAAAACATTACTCGCACTCTGAGGAGTGGTTTCTCGACATTGTTTCCATCTCCTTCGACCCAGGGTTGGTTTCCCCTACTCGCCTCACAAGGCAGCGATAACCCTGGCTTCACCAGTGAGTTTGGGTTCGTTTGGATCGCGGCTGATCACTCAGTTGAGTTTGCCAAGGTGTTGCGAAACGTCTCGAGCCATACTCATCGATTATTCAGGTACTTGTCTAGATTTCCTTCTTTTCTTGACACCTTGAACCCGCGCTCACTATTCTCTGGTTTTCTTTGTGATTTTGGTGTCGTTTGAGTTGTTGTGTTTGTTGTGGATGTGCTAACCTTTTGGTAAGGTTTCCGGTGAGATTCTGCCCCAGATTCCCGGGTTGCGTTCTCGCCAGGCTTCGTAGAAGTTGTTCTCTCCATCCATGCCGCGGGGGAGAGGGGAGAATCCCATAGATGAATTCTCGACTTGGACCTCCAATTTTGCTTCTTTCACAGTGTTTCTCACCGAGGGGTATTTTCATCTTTTGGCGGCTTCAGTCTTTTTCCTTCAGTTGAAGCCACGCGAGGCTTGGTCGGTGATTTGGCCGGCTGTGATTGGGCCAAGTCACGTGGGCCCCACTCCTTCTTTTCCTCTCACGATGCTTTTGCTGACGTGTATTTTCCTGATTGGCCAAGGTTTAAAAATCAATAACTAATTATGTTACACCCCAATCTCACAATTTCCTCAAATCATGAGATTAGGGCATAAGATAGGATCTATATGTAATACAAAGAACACCCTTAACTTTTTTTTCTTTTTCTTTTCTTTCTTTAAAACTCTTGTTTCTTCACATTGAACCACATAAATCATTTTAACAAGGGAATCTGAACATTTCTTTTACTAATCAGACTTTAATAGTAAAGATACATGTATAAACATTCATGATGTCTCTCACACCTTATGCACATAAGACCTACTAATAGCATACAATTTCAAAAGAGGAATAATATTACACATCATAATTACAACTCTCTCTCTTATCTCTTACAGAGGACCTAGAGTGACAAGGACCGACTGACTCAACTAATCTTGTACTTAACTCTTGTGGAAGATCTACGATGATGCTCTGACCATCTTCAAGTCCACGCGGTTAACCCTAAAATGTTTGAGTAGAGGGGTGAGCCTACTCGCTCAGTGAATGAGTACTTCAAAGAAACAGTCTAAGGAACTAATGTGATTACAGATATAACTTTGAATAAACGTTATGAAATTTAACAACAATAAATACTACACTGAGCAGTTCTAAAACAATATAACTGAAATAACAAAGAATGTAAATATTGCATCCAAAGAATAACTACTAGAAGACTATGCTCTAGTCTTCCTTAACTCTTTCATTTATAAGGAACTCTGTGAACCTATATGATCATATTTTAACTTATGCCCTGATCTATGCAGTGTACTCTGCATAGAGACTCGCAGTGCACTACGGCCACACTGTACAAGACTTAGCGACACACTCGGGAAATGCTAAGTCTGACTGCCAGTCCTGTTCTGCTACAGGACCCACGGGCTCTTCGGCCCACAGGCTCTTCGGCCTTCTCTGCACTCACCATGAGTGCTCGGGGCTCCTCCTCTAACCTGAGTACACAGGCGCAGGGAGTCAACACTGGGTTACCACCGTGACACACGCACGGATTATTGTTTAATAACCCCTATTTACTCCTCGTGCCACCAGAATTACTTAATCGGTTGATGTTGGACACGAGTTTCACCCCTAAGATGCAGACCTCTCAAAGGGGTTTTACGATGTTCAGGGCACCTAAGTCTAATATTAACATTATAGGTACATTTTAAACAGAAATCATAACTCATTTAACATTTCTCACAACGCTCACACGGTCTGCCATATCATATCATAAGAAACATCATAAGTCATGTATTCAGCATATATCATGTCTCAGTAACATCCCTTTCTAGGGCATGTCATATCTCATCACCTGCAATTTACGAGATATGTATTGAAAATAAGAAGCCATGCAGTATGTAGATATCAACTCAGAGAGAACAAGCATATAAATTTAAATGCACTAGAAACATACAATTCAATAGTTAAGTATCACCACATCTCATATCGAGACCTTTCATATCACCATAACATGATTCATTGAACACCCTATCCTTAGGGGTTTATTTGCCTTATTCATTCATCACATGCCAACACCCTACTCTTAGGGTTTCATTCGCCTCATTCACCTTTTCATTTACCTCATTCACTTGTCACATGGCTCTCATAAGGATTTCATAGGATTTAAGCATTCACTAAATAAAGATTGTTTTCAACAAATCCTATACAATCAATATAGATATGAAACCATGGAAATTTAACTAAATTTAGGTTTTCCATACCATTCACTGAGATATCATGTATCAAGAATAAAATTCAATTAAGATAACCCATGAGGTACATCCTAACCACTTATAGGATTACTAGTCCTCTTTATTTAACTTTGATATTTAAGTGTTCAATTAGGATTTGCTCCAACACGGTCATGGTATCACCCCACGACCATGGCACAGGACATTCGAGCTTAAACTAGTGAAATCAAAGTCATAGACTTAGTGATGAATCCCAAAGGTTTTAGATATTGAAATATGATATCCTTAAGCTTGATTGAGAACATTTAGACCTAGGTTTGGTTTAAGTCTAGATATCTCTTCAATTGGATTAAAACTCTAGTGAGATCTCAGTAAGGTTAAACCCTAATTACATCATGCAATATGAATCCAAAAGGCATTCTTTCTAGAAGGTGTTGTATACATTTCTAATATGATTCTATCATCAGAGAGTCATTCAAACAGAGAAGGAGCCCATTTCATATCAAATTGCAACTACACAGAACAAATGGACATTCTGGGTTTAAAATCACATACTAAGCAATTAGGGATTTGGATGATATAATCAAATTTCGTGCATTACACTGTTTGAAGGAAGAACCCACTCACCCTAAGGTGTGAACCTAAGGTGTGAAAACACCTCAAAACTGCAGCTCAACTCTGGGGATCTCGAACTCATATCAAATCCCTAGCAAATCTCCCAATTCTTCTTCCATTCAACTCGGAAACCTTGAAAATGAGGGATTATGAAGAAAGGGTGAGAAAAGAGGGAATTTCGACATCATCTTGGATCAAATCAGAGCATGGATGGAATCTTGACATGAGAGAGAATATTCACCATAAAAGTCTATGCAAAGAATCCAAACCTACTTGATTTCACCATTCGTTAGACCGCAAAACCCTAGGTCAGCAATTCCTCCTCTTTCTCCACTCAAACCCTAACTCTCCCTCTCTCTCTAGATTTTCATTTCTATGGGGTGGATGACGAAGAGTGAGAGTTGTGTGTGTGTGTGGTCGATCATATAAGTAAATTTGAGCTGCTTGGGTCAATTGCATATTGACCCAACACTCAACTTTAATTATATTGGCTGAATATTCAGTTTCTCAATAGTTTCTATAATTCGCCTACTGAATAGCTAACAGAAGCTCCGAAAATTATGTAAATTTTATATGTTATACCTAATGAAGTTGCAGACCTCCAGTAAAAATTTGAGATCAATTCTAGTTACCAATAAATAATTAAAAATCAAACAGTTCACTTCTATTTTGCAGTCTGCAGCATATTCGGTCGAGTTGTCCTACACAGAATCGACCGACACCCTCACTGTAGAGATCAAAAGTCATCCACACATTACACCAATTTAACAGAGTGTCTAAAACTGGGTTTTTCAAGAACAGTTAAAATTTTAGGTCAATTGGATATACCAATAAAAAGATAAAATCCAATTACCACACTGCTATATAAATCTGGAAATATGATCGGTCGAGTTTGAAACTCGACTGATAAACAGGTCAGAACATTCTTCAAAAATTCTGATATTTTCCAATGTTATTGACATTTTATATATCCAAATTATATCCAAATTTGAAGTAAATCAGAGTTACACATAATATACTAAAAATCATTTACTGAAACACTATACTTATCAAATTTTGTATTCATGTATCATCAAAACCCTATTTTGGGCCGATTAGGGTCTATGCTTCTCAAACCCTAATTCTCAAGACAAACGAACTCTTAAACTTCTTATCATAGTTAAAACATTCTCATTGGATTATAATTATTCATTAGATTTCAAGAGTGATCAGTCCAATTAATCATGTAATCATCTTGGTAACCCTAGTTTACCAATTAAGCTCAGATGGGGTCGTAACAACTCTCCCCCCTCTTAGAATGTTTCGTCCTCGAAAGATAAACCTACAAGAAAGATACATTCAAGGTTATTCTAATCTTCTAAAGCCTTCCATGTCATTATATTCTTGTATTTCATACCTGAATGTAGTTTTCAACATTAGATCTTTTAATTCTTTACTAAATCACAACATATTTCAAATAGTTCTCAATGATATCAAGCAAATTCTTTATGCCGCAGTCAAACATAGAATGCAAAGATAAACCACCACGCTTTCGCTGCGCAACTCTGATACTCTGATACAACTATCTAAACTTATGCGGCTCAGAAAGTTCTATTGTTCAGTATCACCTTTAAGTGACAAAAGTGAGTTCACCATGCTATTTTAAACTTTAATAAAGTGCTATTCAAATAGCAACACAGTCTTGAATTAAAAGGCTAGATTCAACAATCAATTTCACAATACTACTCTTGGTATCCCCATTGGGTCATGGATGCATGAGGTGAAGCATTACCACCTCATTCCATACTATCCTGTTTCGATCCTGGGACCTGTGGGTTATGGGCCCACACACAATTCAAAGTGTAACCATCGTATTATATCATTTTAGGGTTTCAACCACAGTAATAAAGTAATCCACAATTGTATCAGTCATTCAAGCATTAATCATACTCAATTACCATCACTCAGTTATATTAGAGCTAGGTATAACAAGCTACACCTCATTAGGGTTACTTGTCCAGACAATCTGATTATCATCCCTTTCTATTAATATGAGTGAATAGGTATAACTACCTTATTCAGGATATCCCTCCATGTCTTCCGTCATCATCCAAACTGTATCACCATATTACGAATACACAATACTAGGATGCATATCTGGTATGAATTACTACAACTATCATACACCTTTAATTAACATATAGCTTGCACAAATACACTAAAATCATACATAGAACCAACTTACATACCTTAGTATGCCTTCAACAAAGCATACCTCTAAAAACGAGTTCACATATTACACAAAGCTAGTGTTTTCCTTTATCTCTCTCCTCATTCTTTACTACTTATCTTTTGCTACCTCTCCTTCTCATTTTGATCATATACAATAAACATCCCTAACATTAAAACATTCAAGGTAAGAATAGATTATTCATCATTCTTACTATCACATAAGAATTTATTTCTTATCGTACTTCATCGTAATGTATGTCACTATTACATTCACTAGATGACCCTACCAAGGTAGCTATGCATCATATATGATTCATTTTCTTATCATTTCATTCCCACCTTGCTATTGTTAAGGAATATATGAGAGAGAAGATGATTTTGAGACTTAGAATTCTTGTATTCAAACATTCCCTTAATACCTTAAATATTCTTCATTTTTAAATAAAAGAGATCATGCATGGATCAAACACAGTTTCTCTTCCAATCAAGTTTTCCCTCCTGAATATTGTCTACCCTTGTATGACTTATTCATTCGTTAAACTACACCTATGTTCTTCACTTAGGAACTAGTTTGTTGTTCTAGTCTTATGAATTATATGATCATATAATTCTCTTCACTTTTACTCTTTTGAAGACTCTTCACTTCTATGGACCTATTGAATGCTAAACTCTATTCTTCTACTCAGCCTTTACTTTAGAGTTCATAAAAGCATTAAACTCAATTATATGATCCATTCTTCATGATCGATTCTTTCTATCTAGAACCATACATACATTTCATATATCTTTTCTATATTTCATATGTATAGCTCATATAATATTAATCAATAAACTGATTATGAACCTTATATCATGTTCCTTTATTCCCAATTAAGGGTTTCTCATATGAGGCCCCAAAATTGAACCTCAGATACCAGTTTCAACTGATTCTTAGTTGTTCTGATCTTGCCCATATGTTTCAACATCTTACTGTATGTTCATTCTTACTCTGATGTGGGTCTAATTATTCAAATTCTATTCTTACTATACTATTGATAGGATTCATTAGATCCTAGTAACGCATCTTACCAACCGGACCAAGCCAAACCTGAAGTCTTGAAGCCAAGAACTACAAAGGATTACTCAACTCCTATTCATCTCAGAAGTGTGGAAGAAAACTTATCCACTAACAAAAGCTCATTCAAATGTCAATTCTAGTCTACTTGTTACAAAGAATGAAATCAATAAATGCTACAACTGCATAGTGTACAACAGATATTAAAGACCCATATTTCAAAGTATTGAATATTTCAATTCAAACATATAAGAGCATTTCTATACATTTCCAACAAAAACAACATTATGAAATGTAAGTTCTATCTCCTTTTACATTTATGCTCTAAATTCTTGTTTCCTTTCTCGTTTTCTAACCCTAACATCTCTAGGTTTCCTCTCTAGCCCATTCTTCCACTGTATACCTGGCCAGGGTATACGTGAGAGAATAGACAGAGTAGCCTGTACTGGTTGATCCAAGTACTCAGATATCGGGCCAGGATATCCAAATACTCAAATCCCCAAAGCTAACATCAAAATATCTCCTATCTGCCACACTTAGGATTCTAACTTACTAGCTTAATGGTCCTTGACAACTCACCCTAAGCTCTGATACCAAGCTGTTACACCCCGATCTCACAATTTCCTCAAATCATGAGATTAGGGCATAAGATAGGATCTATATGTAATACAAAGAACACACTTAACTTTTTTTTCTTTTTCTTTTCTTTCTTTAAAACTCTTGTTTCTTCGCATTGAACCACATAAATCATTTTAACAAGGGAATCTGAACATTTCTTTTACTAATCAGACTTTAATAGTAAAGATACATGTATAAACATTCATGATGTCTCTCACACCTTATGCACATAAGACCTACTAATAGCATACAATTTCAAAAGAGGAATAATATTACACATCGTAATTACAACTCTCTCTCTCTTATCTCTTACAGAGGACCTAGAGTGACAAGGACCGACTGACTCAACTAATCTTGTACTTAACTCTTGTGGAAGATCTACGTTTATGCTCTGACCATCTTCAAGTCCACACGGTTAACCCTAAAATGTTTGACTAGAGGGGTGAGCCTACTAGCTCAGTGAATGAGTACTTCAAAGAAACAGTCTAAGGCGCTAATGTTATTACAGATATAACTTTGAATAAACGTTATGAAATTTAACAACAATAAATACTACACTGAGCAGTTCTAAAACAATATCATTGAAATAACAAAGAATGTAAATATTGCATCCAAAGAATACCTACTAGAAGACTATGCTCTAGTCTTCCTTAACTCTTTCATTTATAAGGAACTCTGTGAACCTATATGATCATATTTTAACTTATGCCCTGATCTATGTAGTGTACTCTGCATAGAAACTTGCAGTGCACTACGGCCACACCGTACAAGACTTAGCGACACACCCGGGAAATGCTATGTCTGACTGCCAGTCCTGTTCTGCTACAGGACCCACGGGCTCTCCGGCCCACAGGCTCTCCGGCCTTCTCTGCACTCACCATGAGTGCTCTGGACTCCTCCTCTAACCTGAGTACACAGGCGCAGGGAGTCAACACTGGGTTACCACCATGACACACACACGGATTATTGTTGAATAACCCCTATTTACTCCTCGTGCCACCAGAATTACTCAACCGGTTGATGTTGGACACGAGTTTCATCCTCAGATGCAGACCTCTCAAAGGGGTTCTACGGTGTTCAGGGCACCTAAGTCTAATATTAACATTATAGGTACATTTTAAATAGAAATCATAACTCATTTAACATTTCTCACAAGGCTCACATGGCCTGCCATATCATATCATAAGAAACATCATAACTCATGTATTCAGCATATATCATGTCTGAGTAACATCCCTTTCTAGGGCATGTCATATCTCATCACCTACAATTTACGAGATATGTATTGAAAATAAGAAGCCCTGCAGTATGTAGATATCAACTCAGAGAGAACAAGCATATAAAGTTAAATGCACTAGAAACATGCAATTCAACAGTTAAGTATCACCACATCTCATATTGAGACCTTTCATATCACCATAACATGATTCATTGAACACCCTATCCTTAGGGTTTCATTTGCCTTATTCATTCATCACATGCCAATACCCTACTCTTAGGGTTTCATTCGCCTCATTCACCTTTTCATTTACCTCATTCACTTGTCATATGGCTCTCATAAGGATTTCATAGGATATAAGCATTCACTAAATAAAGATTGTTTTCAACAAATCCTATACAATCAATATAGATATGAAACCATGGAAATTTAACTAAATTTAGGTTTTCCATACCATTCACTGAGATATCATGTATCAAGAATAAAATTCAATTAAGATAACCCATGAGGTACATCCTAACCACTTATAGGATTACTAGTCCTCTTTATTTAACTTTGATCTTTAAGTGTTCAATTAGGATTTGCTCCAACACGGTCATGGTATCACCCCACGGCCGTGGCACAGGTCATTTGAGCTTAAACTAGTGAAATCAAAGTCATAGACTTAGTGACGAATCCCAAAGGTTTTAGATATTGAAATATGATAGCCTTAAGCTTGATTGAGAACATTTATACCTAGGTTTGGTTTAAGTCTAGATATCTCTTCAATTGGATTAAAACTCTAGTGAGATCTCAGTTAGGTTAAACCCTAATTACATCATGCAATATGAATCCGAAAGGCATTCTTTCTAGAAGGTGTTTTATACATTTCTAATATGATTCTATCATCAGAGAGTCGTTCAAACAGAGAAGGAGCCCATTTCATATCAAATTGCAACTACACATAACAAATGGACATTCAGGGTTTAAAATCACATACTAAGCAATTAGGGATTTGGATGCTATAATCAAATTTTGTGCATTACACTGTTTGAAGGAAGAACCCACTCACCCTAAGGTGTGAAAACACCTCAAAACTGCAGCTCAACTCAGGCGATCTCGAACTCATATCAAATCCCTAGCAAATCTCCCAATTTTTCTTCCATTCAACTCGGAAACCTTGAAAATGAGGGATTATGAAGAAAGGGTGAGAAAAGAGGGAATTTCGACATCATCTTGGATCAAATCAGAGCATGGACGGAATCTTGACATGAGAGAGAAGATTCACCATAAAAGTCTATGCAAAGAATCCAAACTTACTTGATTTCACCATTCCTTGGACCGCAAAACCCTAGGTCAGCAATTCCTCCTCTTTCTCCACTCAAACCCTAACTCTCCCTCTCTCTCTAGATTTTCGTTTCTCTGGGGTGGATGACGAAGAATGAGAGCTGTGTGTGTGTGTGGTCGATCATATAAGTCAATTTGAGCTGCTTGGGTCAATTGCATATTGACCCAACACTCAACTTTAATTATATTCGCTGAATATTCAGTTTCTCAATAGTTTCTGTAATTCGCCTACTGAATAGCTAAAAGAAGCTCCAAAAATTCTGGACATTTTATATGTTATACCTAATGAAGTTTCAGACCTCCAGTAAAAATTTGAGATCATTTCTAGTTACCAATAAATAATTAAAAATCAAACAGTTCACTGCTATTTTGTAGTCTGCAGCATATTCGGTCGAGTTTGTCCTGCACAGAACTCCACCGACACCCTCACTGTAGAGATTAAAAGTCATCCAAAAATTACACCAATTTAACAGAGTGTCTAGAAATGTAATTTTCAAGCGCGGTGAAAATTTGAGATCAATTGGATATACCAATAAAAAGATAAAATTCAATTACCACACTGCTATATAAATCTGGAAATATGATCAGTCGAGTTTGAAACTCGACTGATAAACAGGTTTTAACATTCTTCAAAAATTCTGATATTTTCCAATGTTGTTCACATTTTATATATCCAAATTATATCCAAATTTTAAGTAAATCAGAGTTACACATAAAATACGAAAAATCATTTACGGAAACACTATACTTATCAAATTTTGTATTCATGTATCATTAAAACCCTATTTTGGGCCGATTAGGGTCTATGCTTCTCAAACCCTAATTCTCAAGACAAACGAACTCTTAAACTTCTTATCATAGTTAAAACATTCTCATTGGATTATCATTATTCATTAGATTTCAAGAGTGATCAGTCCAATTAATCATGTAATCATCTTGGTAACCCTAGTTTACCAATTAAGCTCAGATGGGGTCGTAACAACTCTCCCCCCTCTTAGAATATTTTGTCCTCGAAACATAAACCTACAAGAAAGATACATTCAAGGTTATTCTAAGCTTCTAAAGCCTTCCATGTCATTATATTCTTGTATTTCATACCTGAATGTAGTTTTCAACATTAGATCTTTTTTAATTCTTTACTAAATCACAACATATTTCAAATAGTTCTCAATGATATCAAGCAAATTCTTTATGCCACAGTCAAACATAGAATGCAAAGATAAACCACCACGCTTTCACTGTGCAACTCTGATACTCTGATACAACTATCTCAACTTATGCGGCTCAGAAAGTTCTATTGTTCTGTATCACCTTTAAGTGACAAAAGCGAGTTCACCATGTTGTTTTAAACTTTAATAAAGTGCTATTCAAATAGCAACACAATCTTGAATTAAAAGGCTAGATTCAACAATCAATTGCACAATACTACTCTTGGTATCCCCATTGGGTCATGGATGCATGAGGTGAAGCATTACCACCTCATTCCATACTATCCTGTTTCGATCCTGGGACCTGTGGGTTATGGGCCCACACACAATTCAAAGTGTAACCATCGTATTATATCATTTTAGGGTTTCAACCACAGTAATAAAGTAATACACAATTGTATCAGTCATTCAAGCATTAATCATACTCAATTACCATCACTCAGTTATATTAGAGCTAGGTATAACAAGCTACACCTCATTAGGGTTACTTGTCCAGACAATCTGATTATCATCCCTTTCTATTAATATGAGTGAATAGGTATAACTACCTTATTCAGGATATCCCTCCATGTCTTCCGTCATCATCCAAACTGTATCACCATATTACAAATACACAATACTAGGATGCATATCTGGTATGAATTACTACAACTATCATACACCTTTAATTAACATATAGCTTGCACAAATACACTAAAATCATACATAGAACGAATTTACATACCTTATTATGCCTTAAACAAAGCATACCTCTAAAAATGAGTTCACATATTACACAAAGCTAGTGTTTTCCTTTATCTCTCTCCTCATTCTTTACTACTTATGTTTTTCTACCTCTCCTTCTCATTTTGATCATATACAATAAACAACCCTAACATTAAAACATTCAAGGTAAGAATAGATTATTCATCATTCTTACTATCACACAAGAATTTATTTCTTATCACACTTCATCGTAATGTATGTCACTATTACATTCACTAGATGACCCTACCAAGGTAGTTATGCATCATATATGATTCATTTTCTTATCATTTCATTCCCACCTTGCTATTGTTAAGGAATATATGAGAGAGAAGATGATTTTGAGACTTAGAATTCTTGTATTCAAACATTCCCTTAATACCTTAAATATTCTTCATTTTTAAATCAAAGAGATCATGCATGGATCAAACACAGTTTCTCTTCCAATCAAGTTTTCCCTCCTGAATATTGTCTACCCTTGTATGACTTATTCATTCGTTAAACTACACCTATGTTCTTCACTTAGGAACTAGTTTGTTGTTCTAGTCTTATGAATTATATGATCATATAATTCTCTTCACTTTTACTCTTTTGAAGACTCTTCACTTCTATGGACCTATTGAATGCTCAACTCTATTCTTCTACTCAGCCTTTACTTTAGAGTTCATAAAAGCATTAAACTCAATTATATGATCCATTCTTCATGATCGATTCTTGCTATCTAGAACCATACATACATTTCATATATCTTTTCTATATTTCATATGTATAGCTCATATAATATTAATCAATAAACTGATTATGAACCTTATATCATGTTCCTTTATTCCCAATTAAGGGTTTCTCATATGAGGCCCCAAAATTGAATCTCAGATACCAGTTTCAACTGATTCTTAGTTGTTCTGATCTTGCCCATATGTTTCAACATCTTACTGTATGTACATTCTTACTCTGATGTGGGTCTAATTATTCAAATTCTATTCTTATTATAATATTGATAGGATTCATTAGATCCTAGTAACGCATCCTACCAACCGGACCAAGCCAAACCTGAAGTCCTGAAGCCAAGAACTACAAAGGATTACTCAACTCCTATTCATCTCAGAAGTGTGGAAGAAAACTTATCCACTAACAAAAGCTCATTCAAAGGTCAATTCTAGTCTACTTGTTACAAAGAATGAAATCAATAAATGCTACAACTGCATACTATACAACAGATATTAAAGACCCATATTTCAAATTATTGAATATTTCAATTCAAACATATAAGAGCATTTCTATACATTTCCAACAAAAACAACATTATGAAATGTAAGTTCTATCTCCTTTTACATTTATGCTCTAAATTCTTGTTTCCTTTCTCGTTTTCTAACCCTAACATCTCTAGGTTTCCTCTCTAGCCCATTCTTCCACTGTATACCTGGCCAGGGTATACGTGAGAGAATACACAGAGTAGCTTGTACTGGTTGATCTAAGTACTCAGATATCGGGCCAAGATATCCAAATACTCAAATCCCCAAAGCTAACTACAAAACATCTCCTATCTGCCAGACTTAGGATTCTAACTTACTTACTTAATGGTCCTTGACAACTCACCCTAAGCTCTGATACCAAGCTGTTACACCCCGATCTCACAATTTCCTCAAATCATGAGATTAGGGCATAAGATAGGATCTATATGTAATACAAAGAACACCCTTAACTTTTTTTTTCTTTTTCTTTTCTTTCTTTAAAACTCTTGTTTCTTCGCATTGAACCACATAAATCATTTTAACAAGGGAATCTAAACATTTCTTTTACTAATCAGACTTTAATAGTAAAGATACATGTATAAACATTCATGATGTCTCTCACACCTTATGCACATAAGACCTACTAATAGCATACAATTTCAAAAGAGGAATAATATTACACATCGTAATTACAACTCTCTCTCTTATCTCTTACAGAGGACCTAGAGTGACAAGGACCGACTGACTCAACTAATCTTGTACTTAACTCTTGTGGAAGATCTACGCTGATGCTCTGACCATCTTCAAGTCCACGCGGTTAACCCTAAAATGTTTGAGTAGAGGGGTGAGCCTACTAGCTTAGTGAATGAGTACTTCAAAGAAACATTCTAAGGCACTAATGTGATTACAGATATAACTTTGAATAAACGTTATGAAATTTAACAACAATAAATACTACACTGAGCAGTTCTAAAACAATATAATTGAAATAATAAAGAATGTAAATATTGCATCCAAAGAATAACTACTAGAAGACTATGTTCTAGTCTTCCTTAACTCTTTCATTTATAAGGAACTCTGTGAACCTATATGATCATATTTTAACTTATGCCCTGATCTATACAGTGTACTCTGCATAGAGACTCGCAGTGCACTACGGCCACACCGTACAAGACTTAGAGACACACCCGGGAAATGCTAAGTCTGATTGCCAGTCCTGTTCTGCTATAGGACCCATGGGCTCTCCGGCCCACAAGCTCTCCGGCCTTCTCTGCACTCACCATGAGTGCTCTGGACTCCTCCTCTAACCTGAGTACACAGGCGCAGGGAGTCAACACTGGGTTACCACAGTGACACACGCACGGATTATTGTTGAATAACCCCTATTTACTCCTCGTGCCACCAGAATTACTCAACCGGTTGATGTTGGACACGACTTTCACCCTAAGATGCAGACCTCTCAAAGGGGTTCTACGGTGTTCAGGGCACCTAAGTCTAATATTAACATTATAGGTACATTTTAAATAGAAATCATAACTCATTTAACATTTCTCACAAGGCTCACACGGCCTGCCATATCATATCATAAGAAACATCATAACTCATGTATTCAGCATATATCATGTCTCAGTAACATCCCTTTCTAGGGCATGTCATATCTCATCACCTGCAATTTACGAGATATGTATTGAAAATAAGAAGCCATGCAGTATGTAGATATCAACTCAGAGAGAACAAGCATATAAAGTTAAATGCACTAGAAACATACAATTCAACAGTTAAGTATCACCACATCTCATATCGAGACCTTTCATATCACCATAACATGATTCATTGAACACCCTATCCTTAGGGTTTCATTTGCCTTATTCATTCATCACATGCCAATACCCTACTCTTATGGTTTCGTTCGCCTCATTCACCTTTTCATTTACCTCATTCACTTGTCACATGGCTCTCATAAGGATTTCATAGGATATAAGCATTCACTAAATAAAGATTGTTTTCAACAAATCCTATACAATCAATATAGATATGAAACCATGGAAATTTAACTAAATTTAGGTTTTCCATACCATTCACTGAGATATCATGTATCAAGAATAAAATTCAATTAAGATAACCCATGAGGTACATCCTAACCACTTATAGGATTACTAGTCCTCTTTATTTAACTTTGATCTTTAAGTGTTCAATTAGGATTTGCTCCAACACGGTCATGGTATCACCCCACGGCCGTGGCACAGGTCATTCGAGCTTAAACTAGTGAAATCAAAGTCATAGACTTAGTGACGAATCCCAAAGGTTTTAGATATTGAAATATGATAGCCTTAAGCTTGATTGAGAACATTTATACCTAGGTTTGGTTTAAGTCTAGATATCTCTTCAATTGGATTAAAACTCTAGTGAGATCTCAGTTAGGTTAAACCCTAATTACATCATGCAATATGAATCCAAAAGGCATTCTTTCTAGAAGGTGTTGTATACATTTCTAATATGATTCTATCATCAGAGAGTCATTCAAACAGAGAAGGAGCCCATTTCATATCAAATTGCAACTACACAGAACAAATGGACATTCAGGGTTTAAAATCACATACTAAGCAATTAGGGATTTGGATACTACAATCAAATTTCGTGCATTACACTATTTGAAGGAAGAACCCACTCACCCTAAGGTGTGAAAACACCTCAAAACTGCAGCTCAACTCAGGGGATCTCGAACTCATATCAAATCCCTAGAAAATCTCCCAATTCTTCTTCCATTCAACTCGGAAACTTTAAAAATGAGGGATTATGAAGAAAGGGTGAGAAAAGAGAGAATTTCGACATCATCTTGGATCAAATCAGAGCATGGACGGAATCTTGACATGAGAGAGAAGATTCGCCATAAAAGTCTATGCAAAAAATCCAAACTTACTTGATTTCACCATTCCTTGGACCGCAAACCCTAGGTCAGAAATTCCTCCTCTTTCTCCACTCAAACCCTAACTCTCCCTCTCTCTCTAGATTTTCGTTTATCTGGGGTGGATGACGAAGAATGAGAGCTGTGTGTGTGTGTGGTCGATCATATAAGTCAATTTGAGCTGCTTGGGTCAATTGCATATTGACCCAACACTCAACTTTAATTATATTGGCTGAATATTCAGTTTCTCAATAGTTTCTGTAAGTCACCTACTGAATAGCTAACAGAAGCTCCAAAAATTCTGGAAATTTTATATATTATACCTAATCAAGTTTCAGACCTCCAGTAAAAATTTGAGATCATTTCTTGTTACCAATAAATAATTAAAAATCAAACAGTTCACTGCTATTTTGCAGTGTGCAGCATATTCGGTCGAGTTTGTCCTGCACAGAACTCGACCGACACCCTCACTGTAGAGATCAAAAGTCATCCAAAAATTACGCCAATTTAACAGAGTGTTTAAAACTCTGTTTTCCAAGAGAAGTTAAAATTTGAGATCAATTTGATATACCAATAAAAAGATAAAATTCAATTACCACACTGCTATATAAATCTGGAAATATGATCGGTCGAGTTTGAAACGCGACTGATAAACAGGTCAGAACATTCTTCAAAAATTTTGATATTTTCCAATGTTGTTCACATTTTATATATCCAAATTATATACAAATTTTAAGTAAATCAGAGTTACACATAAAATACTAAAAATCTTTTACTGAAACACTATACTTATCAAATTTTGTATTCATGTATCATTAAAACCCTATTTTGGGCCGATTAGGGTCTATGCTTCTCAAACCCTAATTCTCAAGACAAACGAACTCTTAAACTTCTTATCATAGTTAAAAAATTCTCATTGGATTATCATTATTCATTAGATTTCAAGAGTGATCAGTCCAATTAATGATGTAATCATCTTGGTAACCCTAGTTTACCAATTAAGCTCAGATGGGGTCGTAACAAATTATTTACTAATCATCAAAATACGAATAAATAGTCATTGGATTTAAAAAAATAAGGGCTATTTAATGGTACAAGTTTTGTTTCTCGATCCTAATCTTGAAAATATGTGGTTTCAATGAATTTATCTAATTATATAATAACTTGTATAAGTCATAATTAATTATCTATAAGTCAGCAAAATATAATAAAATATGTTTTGGACTCCTAATGATATAAGATAATATATGGCATAGATTTTATAACTATAACACCCTCCCTAAGCACACACTTTTACATAGCGGAAGCAGCACCGAGTAATCCATAACTCGTGCACTCAAGGGGGTATTACGTAAAACTGGCATTCATAACAACAATATAATCAATCACGCAGGCTAAAGTATTAAAATATTCTTATGATTGTTCTTACAACAGGAACATAGATGTTATTACATGGTAAACTTATATAACATCATGAGTCTCTACTATAAAGTTCTAAACATTGAAACATATAGCTGAGTCTATAGACCTGAGGATCATCTTATAGTTGGAACCCCACCAGATCTTATCTTGCTCTGTCCTTGTACTCTAAATCTCTGAGATCTACTTTGTTCCTTCTCTCACCTGCGGACATCTCATCCCCAGCCATGCATTAGAAAAATGACTGTTAGCGTAAGTGGCATGAGTATTCTAATATACATATTACTAAAGAGATAAAATGCTACAAAATATCTTTGAACATTATACTAATGAATCTAACGTTAAAATTTGTATAAGATATGGAATATAAATCTATCTTCTTTCTTTAGCTTATCTCTTATCTTTTTACTTTATCTTATCTTTCTCTAGAGACCTATAATCTGGTACCTGGGTCTCATGACCTGCACTAAGATGCCTGGGTCACATAACCTGTACTCTAGGCATGGGTTATGTCTCTAGATTAGCCCACACTCTAGTGGATGGACCACATGACTTTCTCAAAGGGCTTGAGTCATGTCTCTCTTATCTTAATCTCTTTCATTATACTTATAAATGAGATTATGTTCATGCTTTGAACTAAAGTATCTTTTATTTATGACTTTTATCTTATTTGTTGCCACCATTATACAATAACTTCTCCTGAGTTGGCGTATCTACGCCCTGAATTGGTACCGAAGTACCTTGAATGGCACTACATGCCTCTGAATGACACTGAGGTGTCTCTGAATTGGCGTGGCTATGCCTTGAATTGGTGCCGCAACACCTCTGAATTGGAGTAAACACTCCTCTGAATTGGCAACAAATGCCTCTGAGTTGGCAAAAGATGCCTCTGAATCGTCCTGGGACTATTGAATGAGAACTTATCATATAATGTCTTATGTGAAGGTTTCGACTTATTTATCTTAAGTCTAAACTTAACCCTTATTCTGAACTGAAACTGAATACTGATATCTTTGCTGAATACTAAATCTGAACTTATCTTATATTAAAACTGATAACTGAACTTATCTGAGATTGATTCTTATGACTGAGCATGTACTGAATTCTGAATCTCTTATTCTTAAATTATGAATTGAATCTACATCTGAGTATGAATATAGATCTCACTTACTTCATAATAGAGATTGGGTCTAAAACCCTGATCATGTATCTTTATTCAAAATCTAACTACTCACACCATGAGTAGTCCAAGCCTGAATCTACATCTAATATTGTTATTATCAGGATAATCCTTAATCTAATACTTCAATCTGATAGAAATGACTTAACTACTTCTGATACTAAACATATGATAGCTAAGTCTGAAGGCTTAGGGAAAGGATCTGAACTAAATATGAGAATATGAAGTATATGAGAGTTCTCAAGTATCAAATATCTAAAAGGGTGTGATTTCTGACAAGGTAACTTAATTTCTGTAAAATCTCATTAAATATGATCTCAATACATTCATATGAACTTAAATCTTAAATCTTAAAGTAGGAATCATATAGAGTCTCATCTTGGCAACTTAATCATGACTTAATGTCGCATAATCATAAACTCATGTTATAATATATTCTAATCCCAATAGTACCTTTACCTTGGAAATTGGGCCATGGTCTACCATGTGCAAAATCCATATTACCACATAACTTAACTTTTAAGCACTAATCTTTCTAAGAAATCTATTCACTTCTAAACTCTTAGATCTCTACATATATATAAGAAACCTTGATGGCATGTTCCGAGTTGAATTCTTAGCACACAATTACATCTATAAATGAGGGAAATCTTAACAACATGTTATACTTGAAATGTCAATACATTCTTATCCCACATTATCATGTATGACTATCTTGGTTGCATATCTTATCTTGTAGTCATATTCATCAATATGAATCATTAGTAATAGTTCTTATAGAAACATAATTCTCTAATTTTCTCATGAACCTAGTTCATGAGTCTTTATCGTTCTTATAAATCTTAGTAACATATCTCTTCTCGAGATATTAGGCACATGTAAGGAAATAGACATGAATGTATGAAAATCTTACTTGCATATATTAACATAAAATCTTAGAACAGTGCATCACATAAAGTATGAATTCTTATGAAAATATGCTAAGTTTGATAGATATGAATACTCATGGTAGGGATGGCAAATAGTAAGAAACCGCATCCATGGTCTCCACCCAACCCGCTCCACTAATAACAGAAATTGAATGGAAACCCGGTCCATTTGGTTTGGGTGAATAGTTGTTTGGAGTCTGGGCACCCACGGGGATCCGTTGATCAGTTGCTATGCTGCCATGCATGAAGCCGGAGCACCATACGTGGTGGTTGGTCGCTCGCCAAGGTGTGTTTGTTACTTTGTTTCCTCCGGCCCCGTTCTTCTATATGCCCGCCGTATCCACCTCATAGACGCCGCCACCTTGCACTTATCGACGCCGTCACCACCGCCTTCATCCCATCGCCTAGATGCATGCCGTCTCCACCGCCTAGTTGTCGTCCTGCCACCACCTCCTCTTTCCCCGTCTTCCAAATGCCCTGCTCCCATCGTCCTCATCCCCATCGGTGCCTCTTTTCCCACCAGCCACCATCTCCGTTCCGGTCTACTCGATCCCAGCTACCTTCCACACATCTCCGCCACCTGAAGGCAGTGTGGCACTGCCACTAGATCGCCCACAATTGCTTATTCGGTGACCTGGAACCTCTTTCGAGGTTACAAAACCTAGTGGCGATGAACGTCCCCAACGACGCCTTCTCCGGTGCGCTTCACGACCACGAACTTCCAGTCAGAAACCATCTTCGTGTCTCTGGTATCACTAGCCTCACTTCAGCGCAATCAGGCTCTGGTTTCGTGGCAACAACATGGGGGCTTGAAGCCGACCATGACGATCCTCGTTGCCGCAAGTGTTTGTTGTCTTGGTGATCACGGTTGTGTAGCATGCTCGCACCAACGCAACCGGTGTGGACAGCAAGGACGCTGACGAGGTGTTGGAGTCTGGAAGACGACTTGTTAGTGGAGGGAGTCATGCTCGCTAAGACCATAAAAAAAGCAATCAAATGTTGTTAGGCGATAGATACTGCGGTTTGGATTTTCGGCACACCCGTACCATTCAATGGTTTTTATTTGTCATCCGAACCGAATGGGACCAGAAGAAATGGATATACCGAAAAATGGGGTGGGTAAGAATGGTTCGGATCGGGTGTTGGATTTTCAGATTATATTGCCATGCCTAACTCATGGGCATGAACCACTTACCTGTGTGAGATAAAATATTCATCTTGAATTCCTCTTGTCGGGTCTAAATCATTTAAAAGACACTTCTTGTAAATCTCAAATATCCGTCTACTCGCATCTTCCTCTCCAAATCACATCCTACACAATCTATTAAGATTGTGGTCTAACGTTTGCTTGAAGTTCAATGATGAGGTCCACACCTATAACACTATTTTAACAAAGCACCATCATATATGCACTTAATCTACATATCTAAATTTTCTTAAATAAAATTACCTTATCCATGTATTTCCAGAGTTCGGAATCTCCTTCAAGATGTTTTTTGTATCTCAAGGTTTCCAACGAGCCCTTAAACATCCTATTCTGACAATTAGATCAATCTATACAAATCCTCAAAGTTTATAACAAATTTAAATTGAAATATACTTATTACCTTGTTTTCCTATCCGTTTTAGTCTAATTGGGCCTCAAACAGGCGGCCCAACAAGGAGATACTCGAACCCCTCCCTCTCCTTTGCACGGGTGGGCGTGAATTAGGGATCACGTACCCCATTTTCGTGCAGAAATAGAGCGCCGCCTATCAGCCTCCTCTCCAGCGAGCTCCGGCCAACCACGGCCGATCCAACCACCATCTTTGGGTCACGCCACTGCCGCAACTCGCCTTGATGATCGGGTGTCCACAAACATGAAACCCAGAAAGTTGGGTTCTCACTCGCACGCATGACTGGAGGTGTTGCATCCCCTATTTCCACAGCAGGAATAGCGCAGACCACCCAGATCTCTATCAATCTATGTTGTTCATAGATGACGCAGGTAGCTCAGAGAACGATGGTTGGTCTCACATCGGCACAGCCTCTCCCTCACATGTACTGGTTGTTGTGCTAGCGGCAAGAGGCGCCTCGTTATGGTTTGGTCCACTTGAAGCCACTGCGGCTAAGTTTCAAGCACCGCTATTGGCATGGGTTCCTCGCATATACCTATTTCTCTAACCCTTCTTTTAGGCAGACCCTAATTGATCTTGCCCTCAGCTGCTATTCTATAAGGATTTTATAAACTCTCTTCACGATCTTAGGGTGAGATTTGATCTGTATTGGACTGTGCCCGAGTCCTGAAAGAACGATACTCTTCATACCTCTATTTCCTTTTTTTTATTAAACCCATTCCCATCTAGTGAACCGAAATGTGCTCAATCGAGCCAGTCTATGAATCAATGGTTCGATGCCAAATTACTTGTTTTAGAGACTAAAAGACTAATCATATTATGTTGTTTCAAATTCTCCCAAAATTTCCATAGGGAACTACGTAATTTTAATTGATCTCAAAATTTGACCGACACTTCATATAGATATTATCTTCTTGTAGAAAAATTTCACACTCTAATTCACTACCTAGACTTCTCTAGTATAGTGAATACAATTCTACTCGTCCCATGACCTATTTCAACAAATTGAATCACCAAAGCTATGTCACCTCTTATGTCATTAAGAACATCTAATCAATCCTTAATTTCATTGCTACATACATTGGAGAGCCTAACATAGCAAAATCCTAAGGTACTCTTAAGTATGTTATGTAATCCACTAATAGTTAGAATGTCCTCAAATTCTATAAAAAACTCATTATGACCATAACTAATCAACCTTAAATTTTTGTATGATCTTTCTAGCATCCCATGATGATCAATTCACCAAAATGACCTTGGATTCTAGACATGCATAATTAGAATCCAATGCATGATAAATTATGTAAAACTTGACTCACTTGTCTTGATCTCACATAACTAGGGTTTTCCTAGTATTACTTTCATTCACATTGATACTTAACAAAATTTGGGGTATGACAATTCTACCCACCTTATTGGGAATTTCGTCCTCAAAATTCAACTAGTCTACCCACCTTAGGGTTTTACATATTTTGTGTATCTAATGTTTTTTTAAGTGTCTCATTTCATGTCAAAAATTTCTCAAGGTTATCATTATCAAGTGTATATGTGCATGTACTACTAATGATTTTTTTTTAGATCTAAACTATACATTCATCATCTATCATGGCAAGGACTCTAGATTGCCTCTTCTCTGTGGTTGGGTTAGGGTTTTGGTTCACTTAAAACTAACTCACTTATCTATGCCAAAATATCTACCCTTCATATACATTCTAGGTCTTAATATGTATCTAATTAGGTTTAGGTGACTATATGTTTTAAACTTTTAATGCCAGCACTTGTGTTCTTTGTCGTCTTTGGATACATGTCGGTCGGTCATATATTCAGAGGTGACATGTCATATCACACTTATCTTGGCACTTGCTCACGCACATGTCCCATACCACATGTACTTGAAAGGACAAGACAAGTATGATTATACACATAACATTGTCTTTACAAAACCCCATAAGCATGTGTCCCATACCACAAACATGTGGGAAAAAGATAGAGAATGTTATATACAACTATAGTGTTAACATAAAAAGTGTAAAACATCTAGGCACATAACCCTAATCCTTATCTAAATTTTTGTCTCCATTTTAAAACTCTACTTAGATTTCTAATATCTTTCACTTACCACTTCTATACACATGGCTACTAGTTACCTTTCTAAATTGGTACTCTACTCTAACTTAAGTTCTTATGGTGTGATCTTAAGTAAGAACATGAGAACTCATCTGGTGGCCAACTATAATGTTGCTCTGATACCATATTGTAACACCCTCCCTAAGCACACACTTGTACATAGCGGAAGCAACACCGAGTTATCCATAACTCGTACACTCAAGGGGGTATTACATAAAACTGGCATTCATAACAACAATATAATCAATCACGCAGGTTGAAGTATTAAAATATTCTCATGATTGTTCTTACAACAGGAACATAGGTGTTTTTACATGGTAAACTTATATAACATCATGAGAATCTACTATAAAGTTCTAAACATTGAAACATATAGCTGAGTCTATAGACCTGAGGATCATCTTATTGTTGGCACCCCACCAGATCTTATCTTGCTCTGTCCTTGTGCTCTAAATCTCTGAGATCTACTCTACTCCTTCTCAAATTGTCACACCCCAAATTTTGTTAAGTATCAATGTGAATGAAAGTAATACTAGGAAAACCCTAGTTATGTGAGATCAAGACAAGTGAGTCAAGTTTTACATAATTTATCATGTATTGGAGTCTAATTATGCATGTCTAGAATCCAAGGTCATTTTGGTGAATTGATCATCATGCGATGCTAGAAAGATCATACAAAAATTTAAGGTTGGTTAGTTATGGTCATAATGAGGTTTTTCTAGAATTTGAGGACATTTTAACTATTAGTGGATTACATAACATACTTAAGAGTACCTTAGGCTTTTTCTATGTTAGGCTCTCCAATGTATGTACCAATGAAATTA
Organism: Alisma plantago-aquatica; assembly: GCA_963693085.1. Taxonomy (NCBI): domain Eukaryota; kingdom Viridiplantae; phylum Streptophyta; class Magnoliopsida; order Alismatales; family Alismataceae; genus Alisma; species Alisma plantago-aquatica. Next base: position 544,512,138 of record OY856414.1, read on the forward strand.
AGGATTGATTAAATGTTCTTAATGACATAAGAGGTGACATAGCTTTGGTGATTCAATTTGTTGAAATAGGTCATGGGACGAGTGGAATTGTACTCACTATACTAGAGAAGTCTAGGTAGTGAATTAGAGTGTGCAAATTTTTCTACAAGAAGATAATATCTATATGAAGTGTCGGTCGAATTTTGAGATCAATTAAAATTACATAGTTCCCTATGGAAATTTTGGGAGAATTTGAAAGAACATAATATGCTTAGTCTTTTAGTCTCTAAAACAAGTAATTTGGCATCAAACCATTGGTTCATAGACTGGCTCCATTGAGCACATTTCATTTCACTAGATGGGAATGGGTTTAATAAAAAAAAGGAAATAGAGGTATGAAGAGTATCATTCTTTTAGGATTTGGGCACAGTCCAATATAGATCAAATCTCACCCTAAGATTGGGAAAAGAGTTTATAAAAGCCTTATAGAATAGAAGTAGAGGGTAAGATCAATTAGGGTCTGCCTAAGAGAAGGGTTAGTGAAATAGGTATATGCAAGGAACCCATGCCAATAGCGGCGCTTGAAACTTAGTCGTAGTGGCTTCAAGAGGACCAAACCATAATGAGGCGCCTCTTGCCGCTAGCACAACAACCAATACATGTGAGGGAGAGGCTATGTCGAGGTGAGACCAGACGTCGTTCTCTGAGCTACCTGCGTCGTCTATGAACAACATCGATCTATTGAGATCTGGGCGGTCTTCCCTATTCCTGCTGCAGAAATAGGGGATGTGGCACCTCCAGTCATGCGTGCGAGTGAGAACCCAACTTTCTGGGTTTCATGTTTGTGCGCACCCGATCATCAAGGTGAGTTGATGTAGTGGCATGACCCAAATATGGTGGCTGGATCGGCCCTGGTTGGTCGGAGCTCACTGGAGAGGAGGCCGATAGGCGGCGCTCTGTTTCTATAGGAAAACAGGGTATGTGATCCCTAATTCACGCCCGTCCGTGCAAAGGAGAGGGAGGGGTTTGAGTATCTCCTTGTTGGGCCGCCTGTTTGAGGCCCAATTAGACTAAAACGGATAGGAAAACAAGGTAATAAGTATATTGTGATTTAAATTTGTTATAAACTTTGAGGATTTGTAGAGATTGATCTAATTGTCAGAATAGGATGTTTAAGGGCTCGTTGGAAACCTTGAGATACAAAGAACATCTTGAAGGAGATTTCGAACTTTGGAAATACATGGATAAGGTAATTGTATTTAAGAAAAGTTAGATATATATATTAAGTGCATATATGATGGTGCTTTGTTAAAATAGTGTTATAGGTGTGGACCTCATCATTGAACTTCAAGCAAACGTTACACCACAATCTTAATAGATTGTGTAGGATGTGATTTGGAGAGGAAGATGTGAGTGGAAGGATATTTGAGATTTACAAGAAGTGTATTTTAAATGATTTAGACCCGACAAGAGGAATTCAAGATGAATATTTTATCTCACACATGTAAGTGGTTCATGCCCATGAGTATTCATATCTATCAAACTTAGCATATTTTCATAAGAATTCTTACTTTATGTGATCAACTGTTCTTAGATTTTATGTTAACATATGCAAGTAAGATTTTCATACATTCATGGCTATTTCCTTACATGTGCCTAATATCTCGAGAAGAGTATGTTACTAAGATTTATAAGAATGATAGAGACTCATGAACTAGGTTCATGAGAAAATTAGAGAATTATGTTTCTATAAGAACTATTAGTAATGATTCGTATTGATGAATATGAGTACAAGATAAGATATACAACCAAGATAGTCATACATGATAATGTGGGATAAGAATGTATTGAGATTTCAAGTATAACATGTTGTTAAGATTTCCCTCATTTATAGATGTAATTGTGTGCTAAGAATTCAACTAGGAACATGCCATCAAGGTTTCTTATATATATGTAGAGATCTAAGAGTTTAGAAGTGAAATAGATTTCTTAGAAAGATTAGTGCTTAAAAGTTAAGTTATGTGGTAATATGAATGTTGCACATGGTAGACCATGGCCCAATTTCCAAGGTAAAGGTACTATTGGGATTATAATATATTATAACATGAGTTTATGATTATGAGACATTATGTCATGATTAAGTTGCTGAGATGAGACTCTATATGATTCCTACTTTAAGATTTAAGATTTAAGTTCATATGAATGTATTGAGATCAGATTTAATGAGATTTTATAGAAATTGAGTTACCTTGTCAGAAATTACACTCTTTTAGATATTTGATACTTGAGAACTCTCATATACTTCATATTCTCATATTTAATTCATATCCTTTCCCTAAGCCTTCAGACTTAGTTGTCATATGTTTAGTATCAGAAGTAGTTAAGTCATTTCTATCAGATTGAAGTATTAGATTAAGGATTATCCTGATAATAACAATATTAGATGTAGATTCAGGCTTGGACTACTCATGGTGTGGGTAGTTAGATTTTGAATAAAGATACATGATCAGGGTTTTAGACCCAATCTCGATTATGAATTAATTGAGATCTATATTCATATTCAGATGTAGATTCAATTCATAATTTAAGAATAAGAGATTCAGAATTTAGTACATGCTCAGTCATCAGTAATCAATCTCAGATAAGTTCAGTTATCAGTTTTAATATAAGATAAGTTCAGATTCAGTATTCAGCAAAGATATCAGTATTCAGTTTCAGTTCAAAATAAGGGTTAAGTTTAGACTTAAGATAAATAAGTTGAAACCTTCACATAAGACATTATATGATAAGTTCTCATTCAGTAGTCCCGGGACGATTCAGAGGCATCTGTTGCCAACTCAGAGGCATTTGTTGCCAATTCAGAGGAGTGTTTACTCCAATTCAGAGGTGTTGCAACACCAATTAAGGGCATAGCCACGCCAATTCAGAGACACCTCAGTGTCATTCAGAGGCATGTAGTGCCATTCAGGGTACTTCGGTACCAATTCAGGGCGTAGATACACCAACTCAGGAGGACTTATTGTATAATGGTGGCCACAAATAAGATAAAATTCATAAATAAAAGATACTTTAGTTCAAAGCATGAATACAATCTCATTTATAAGTATAATGAAAGAGATTAAGATAAGAGAGAAATGACTCATGCCCTTTGAGCAAGTCATGTGGTCCATCCACTAGAGTGTGGGCCAATCTAGAGACATAACCCATGCCTAGAGTACAGGTTATGTGACCTAGGCATCTTAGTGCAGGTCATGAGACCCAGGTACCAGATTACAGGTCTCTAGGAAAAGATAAGATAAAGTAAAAAGATAAGAGATAAGGTAAAGAAAGAAGATAGATTTATATTCCAGATCTTATACAAAGTTTAACGTTAGATTCATTAGTATAATGTTCAAATATATTTTGTATCATTTTATCTCTTTAGTAATATGTATATTAGAATACTCATGCCACTTACGCTAACGATCCTTTTTCTAATGCATGGCTGGGGACGAGATGTCCGCAGGTAAGAGAAGGAGCAGAGTAAATCTCAGAGATTTAGAGCAGAAGGACAGAGCCAGATAAGATCTGGTGGGGTGCCAACTATAAGATGATCCTCAGGTCTATAGACTCAGCTATATGTTTCAATGTTTAGAACTTTATAGTAGAGACTCATGATGTTATATAATTTTACCATGTAATAACATCTATGTTCCTGTTGTAAGAAAAATCATGAGAATATTTTAATACTTCAGCCTGTGTGATTGATTATATTGTTGTTATGAATGCCAGTTTTACGTAATACCCCCTTGAGTGCACGAGTTATGGATAACTCAGTGTTGCTTCCGCTATGTATAAGTGTGTGCTTAGGGAGGGTGTTACAATAACCTAATTCATACATTAATAAAAGGTGGTTTTTAGGGTTTATGAAATCAATATAAATCTAACCCTAATCCCACATATGTGTTTAATAGGTTCTTTGGATGCCTATGCATGGACCAAGATGTGACTTTGGACCTGTTTGACTCTGAAGATGAGGTATGTTGTATCCCCTATTACTCAATGTTGAGCAATTCACCTATCTTTTCATTCTTTTGACTTTTGCCTACACATATGTCTATTTTGTTGATATCATGGTTCGTGTGAACTATCTTGATTATTATGAACTTGGATAATTTTTTGATATTTGTCTAGTTCCTTTGTGCATGTTGGTCTCTTATATTGATATGTGCCACTTTGAAGTGGATGTTATATGTTTTTTTTGTCCATAGTGTGATGGCAACCTTTGTTTCATCTTCTGACTAAACTATGCACTTGCCTCTATATTTACATGCAATGTGAATCAGTAGCACTAGAACAATGTAAATTACTTTGGTTTTTGGGTGTGTGCCCTTTTTGTTTATGGGATGGTGGTGGTGGTGCCCCATACCCGATTTTCAAGGATGTGAAGCCTTGGCTCAACTTTTATATATATTGGGAGTTTGACGGTGAGTCATTCTCTATCAGGTTTTCAAGGATGTGAAGACTTGGCTGCCTTTGTGTTTATATTTTTCTAGGGCTATGTTTATCTCACATGCATGCAGGATATTGTTGTGGGGTGTGTGCCCTACTACTTTCTTTAAGTGTCAGTATTGCACAATCTTAATTATTTTGATTATGGAAAGTATCTTCTTTTATGATGATGATGATTCTTATCTTTTATGCCCGATTGGGTGGTACTTATCTCTTGCAAGGGAAGCCTTGTTTGTTTTGATGTCCCTTAATATTTATAAATTGCTCATGTTTGCTTTTTAGTATGCACATATCAGCCTTTGTTGATGTCTCCTTTTGTTTCTCTTTTGTTGGGGTATGCTTCCAACCCTAGGTGGAAGACTTGGATGCATGTCATGTTGATCTGGACGTAGTTTGTGATGATGAATGTTGGAGACAATCTTGAGGTGATTTAGGTTTCCTCTACATGGATCCTTATGCTGTAAGTTTATGATGTTCCCTTGTTTTATAATTGAATAGTCAAATATTTTCTTCCGCTGCTATACATTGGTCTTTTTATTACCATTATATAAAGATTTGAAAATTTTACACCCACTCCAAGATACCTTGAAGGTATGTTTGGACTGGAGGTTTTATTGTTCAAATTTTTAGTAGAGAAGTGGTTTCACTTCTTTACACCAAGCATCTCATGAACTTTATTTGAAAGGTACTAAAGATAAATGTTGATAAAGTAAATATGAAAAGGATTATAATTGATAAGTCAAACAATCAACATTCATAGCGTTGTCATCTAGAGCACATACGTGACAAATGTATCTCTAGAACATATTGATGTTAATCTAGAATATTTTGGTTATTGAACCAATAAGAGACATGTAAGTCTTATATATGAGCAACGTGACATATCACCTCTCACTAGAAGTAGGGGGAGAATAAGAATTTTGTTAGGAGATTTATATAATGATGTAGAAAGACTTTTAGAATAAATGCTATAGATCATTATTATTTTTACTGATAATATGGTGACATTGACACGCTTTTACCGTGCGTATAACGCAAGTGCACACGTCAATGTAGTGAAGGCCCTTGTGAGGCATGAGTCGAACGCAGGGACACAAAATTATCAGTAGACTACTACTAACTACTCGCAATCAGCTAGACCAATAAACAGGTTGTGAGAGTTGTTGTGAAATAAAAGAAAATAAAATAAAACAAAGCAATCGATTAAGTGTTTAGTTTAATCAATTCAAATGGAGATCTTTAGGATTGCAGTTTCACCGCGGGTTTTCATTGTATGAATTTTCACATAGTTAATCAGATTCATCTCTCAATCCGGGTAGTGGCCTATAGTCAGGACTGTCCAATGTCGTAGTACAATTCACTACCTATGTATAGGTCGATACCACCATCGTAGTAACCTATACCCAAATCTAGGTGCATTCAAATCGACCTTTGGGTTTCCACCATTAATCGTACATCACCTTGTTCAAGGGATTTGTTCATTAATGTGAATTTCTTCTCTTTTCAACCGTTAATTCTTCTTTTAAAGTAATTAAAGGCATTAGATTATCATTATGGTGATCAAGCATAATAATATAATTGAGAAAATGAAATCATACCACGGATTTAAGAGACAAATGATGAATTACTATGATAAAATTGTCATACAATGCTTCCCTAGGCTACTCCCGGTCCTAAAGACAAAGGGGATTAGCCCTGCATGTTCATCTCAGAGAAAGACATGGTTGAAGAAAGGGGAAACATGGAGAAAAATGTGAATAAGTGATGAAACCCCTGAATGGAGAGGATCTGATCGTCCCTTGGCGTAGAATGTGCGATCTACAGCCTTTCGGCGGTGGAGAACGTCTTCTTCAGCTTCTAGAAAGGCTGGGGCGTGCTTATGGGCTCCGTTGTTCTCTCCACACCTTCTCAGGACGTGTGTAGTGGCTAATGACGTGATACCTTGCTCTTGGCCGCCGTCATTAGGTATAATCACCGAGTTAGGTTGCAAAAATATCACACCCGTTGGATTAGAGTCGATCTGAAACAAACTTTAATCTGACGGCGTCGATACCATCAACGCGGGTCGATGGTATCGACCCCTCGTGATATCGGCAAGCCTTCTTTCTTTTCTGTCGTTGCGGCTACTGCTGGCTCGATACCATTGACGCGAGTCGATGGTATCGACACCCTTAGGCGTCGGTTTTATCCCTTTTCCGTCGCTAAAGCTACACGTGTCGATAGTATCGACTTTGGGGTCGATAGTATCGATTGTCTGGCCGCTGGCAACCTGATGGTAAGTTGCTACCATCGAATTCCCAGTCAATGGTATCGACTCTGCGCTGCTCCTTATGGCTTCCTGCCTGTGGCTGTGTCGATAGTATCGACTACTGTCGATGGTATCGACAACTGCAGATATGTGTTTTTCCTAAAATTGCAAAAGAAAACCACATCATCTGAGATAAAACCTATTATTGTAATCATTTATGCTAAAAACAATAAATAAGGGAGATTTGACACTGAGAGGGATCATAGACTAAAATAAGTGAATTATGTAATATTAACCACCAAAGTGACCAATAAACGCATAAAACGCGAGTAAAACAAGTCTATAAATGTGAATCAAAATCATCGCATCAAACTCCCCTAAGCTTGAACATTGCTCATCCTCGAGCAACAAAACTCTAGAATAGAATTGCGAGTATACTTTAAAGAACAGATTATCACAACAGACTGCACCATATGATCCCCGCCAGACATTCACATTCTGGCCCTCACTAACCACGGAATGATAATTACCCTAAAGGCGACAATAATCATCCATAAAAGATATCTACCTCAAAATTAATGAACACTATCACATAAGGCAGTTAACATAATAAAATCCTCCAGTCTAGACTCGGTGCATCTTGTGATCTCCTATCTACGTTGCTCACCCTAACTACCATCTACATGGAAATAGCTCTCCTGGTATTAACAAGTGAGGAGAAAATCACGGTGGCCTACCAATTCGAGCAACGGGTGGATGGAATGGGTGGCTTGTGGAAGAAATGGAAGCATTATACGGTTTTAAAATGCACAAAAATCATAATGACCTAAATGATGCATATGCAAGTGAAAATTCCCTAATGCCTACATTTGGGTGGAATGATGCATGCACTATCATTCCGTCTCAAGGTGAGATGGAATATATAAGAAACTACAACATGTGCTTATTCTTCTTAATATGCAAGTGAGAACATGTTCCTTTCTCCCTCTCATTCCTACTTGCTTCTCAATACTCTTTTTTTCTTCTTTTGTTTTCAAAACATTTTTTAAACCCTTATTTTGATAGCTGACCATGAATCATTTGTTCGGCTCACTTATTGCTGCATAGCTTAAACATTTGAAACATTCAGAAGGTATGGAACAAGTTCATCACCTTTTATGCTCAGAAGACATAAGATGCATGATGTGCTATACGCACAAAAATGTGAATGCAACTACAAAATGATAGTTATGCAACTACACGACACACACCTAAGGATAATGTGCATGTATAGCTATTCTATCTTTTTTTTAATGCAAAAATATGTGAAAATAGTTGCAATGCAAGACCTATCTACATGGGATGCAATCAAAGAGATGAAAACCATAATGTACTTCCAGTTTAGTTGCAATGCAAAAATATGTGTAGTAATTAAGAGGTTTCTCTCTCTTATTTCAAATAAAGGTCTCATTATCATTTGGTCAGTTTAGGCTCAAACAACCAGTTCTGTCCAATTTTTATGAATCGTAGGAATGTATAGTTGTGATTTCCTATTTTAGAGTTGACAAACCCAATTATTTCCTTAAGTTATGTGCTCAAAGTTAAACAACCCAAGCTTGCAAAAGCACTAAAAATTTTCAAATTTGCCCCTGATTCCCATGTACAAGCAACGAGATGACACATGACATTAGACATCGACAATTACACTAGATAGAGTGTGTATCCTATGAACAACGAGATAACTAAGAGAAATAAATGAAAAAACACAAAGCAATAAAAACTAAAAACTAAAGGATAGAAACTGTTCCAACTCCCCCCCCTAAGCTTGAATTCAACTATGGCCTCATAGTCAAAAAAAACTTTAAAAGGTGGAATAGTGATACCGATCATTCAGTAGGTGGGGGCGGGTACTACAGAGCCGTTGGGTCCCAAGATGGGTACTGGCCCTGGAAGCTCGGATCATACTGGGGCATTGGCGGAGGTTGTGGATACCCCCCAAAATAATTTTGGCTCCAGTAATTGTCATAGAAGGGTTGCTACTGCATCTCCATCCTGTGCAACCTATCATGGATGTTTTGTTGGTTGTCGAGGAGGAGGCGCTCATTATCAAAAATGGCCCTCTGGTTATCTAATAGCCGGTTCATTGTATCCTGAACACCGACATATGAAGTTGTATGCTACTGCTGGGTCTGGTGAATCTCCTGCAGCATCGAGTACATCCCTTGCATGGAGTAGGCATCCTCTTCTTGATGAGAGGGATGAGGTGGTGGAGGCGGTGAAGATGAAGATGCACCCAGATGCATGTGGGGGTGCTTCTGGGTGCCACTCGTGTGCAAAGAGGAGTGAAAGCCTCCTCTTCCTCTTCATGCTCGTCGTCGTCATTGTCTCCGTCTTCATCTGAGTCATCAAAGGCTATTACGAGCCACCTGAAATGTTGAACGCCCTCGATGTTGAAGACGGGGTCTGGAAGCGAACACTCTTGATATATGTGATTGACATGGCAATGCGCATACGCCAAGCCATTGCGGAGCAGGAGGAGGTTGGAGCGGTGTAGATGCTGCAGGTTGACCTTGCTCCTACTGGAAAGGGGAGTAATCTGGGAGACATCCAACCCAAGATATACGTGCAATGATGTGATTAGCCCTCCAAAATGGATAGGATCTTTCCTCGTACTCCTTTTCACGGCCACCACGTGCGTCAAGAAGAATGTGCCCCAATTGCACTCCTCGTGCTTCAGCAATTTGTGCAGGAAGAACAAATTTGTCTCTTGGAATTTGCTAAGAGACAAGTTGCCACGAGCAAATATCATGGTGCAGAGCATGTGGTGCAGAATCTGCACAAATGGATGCTCGAAGTCAGCAACTGCAGCGTTGTGGTAGCTGACGGATTTGCCCGGAGGCGCAGTCACGAGTTGGGCAAAGATATCATCATAGTATGTCCTGTTGTCTGGCCTTCGGTGCTAGTAAGCGTCATGATACCAGTTGTACACCGAATTGAACTGGTCAAGGGTAATGGTGTAGTTGCTGTTGAAGAGTCTGAATGACACCCGCCCTTTCTTCCATTCTCTGTCGGTGGCGATCAAATCATTGGGCAGCACATTGATGTCCAATGATGCCATGAACTCTGCCACGAGTTCCTTGTAAGTTAGCCACACTCCGAAGAATGGCTGGCCGTCGGTGTGGTTCTCTAGCTCGTCGAGCCTCCTAGTTGTATGGCTCGCCTGCCCCTTCAAGACGTAGGTGAGATTGTCATTGAACCCCAAGTCGCGGACCATCGTCCGATCGACGTAGCGCGTAGGCTCAATCTTTCTCTTCAAAATCTCCTCGTAGACCTTTCGGATCTCCATGGAAGGGTGGACTATCCTCGGATGAGGAATCGATGCGGTTCGCAGAGGAATGAAGTTGGGAATCTCATTGGGTACCGCCCGTGAAGAAGATGCTCCTACAATATCCACCATTGTCATCGAGAAAGAAGGAATAGAAGACGGATCTCGGTGAATACGATCTCGGAGAAGACAATCTCCACTCGGTGAAGACTCGGTGAAGATCGTGCTCCTTGGATGCTCGTGGCAGGCCTCCGGTCGCACAGTACAGTGCAAAGCACAAGTAGGGGGAAAAGACTCTGAAGGTGTGACGTCATATGACATCTATCCCTCCCTTTTATAACTGTGGCCATCACTGCTGTGCACCCGTCGATACCATCGACGCGGGTCGATGGTATCGACACCTGTAGCACAATCTGATCTTCCGCTAGCATCGATGGCTGTCGATAGCCTGATGTGGGGGGCCGGATGAATGATGTGTCGATACCATCGATGGGCTTCGATGGTATCGACCCATCCCACGGACCGACTCTCTTGACATAGCGATCTCCGTTGATTCCCTCTCGCAGATCGGTGACATGTCGTGTCGATACCATCGATGCAAGTCGATAGTATCGACTCTTCTTAGGGCAAACACCCTCGCGAGGCCCGGCCATCACTTTCTACCTGAACCGGGTCGATACCATTGACAGGCCCGTCAATGGTATCGACTTCACTGAGACAAATTTCGTCTGAATATCTTCAGGGATCTCGCGAGTATCGACAGCCATGTCGATACTATTGACCCCGTTCTGGTGATTTCTTCAGCTCTACTATTGGTAGGTTGATACCATCGACGGGCCTATCGATGGTATCGACTCAGAGAAATTTTTGCAGTCATCTAACTATACCCATTTCGATACCATCGACACATGGGTCAATGGTATCAACCCTGCCTCAGGCCTGCACACTGAACAAACGATCATGGTATCATTTTTACACTAAAAACAAAATCAAATCAAACTAACTTACAAATGTGAAAGAAACTAAACGAAACTACCAATGGCTGGGTTGCGTCCCAACAAGTGCCCTTATTTAACGTCTTAGGCTAGACGAAATCAAGCTCCTCATGCATCTGTAAGTGCAATGAGTTTGACCTCATTCACTTTCCTCGTGTAATCCTCACCGAAGTACAACTTCAATCACTGTCCATTAACCAAGAATGTTGTCTCGCCATCACGCACCATGATTGCTCCATGTGGCCTGACCTCCTCTACAATAAATGGTCCACTCCATCGGGATTTCAATTTCCCAGGATGCATCTTCAACCTTGAGTTGAATAAGAGCACACGATCTCCCTTCTTGAAGACACGCATCTGAATGTGTCGATCATGAATCGGCTTTGTTCACTCCTTGTAAATCCACGAGCTTTCATACGCATTCATCCTCAGCTCATCTAGTTCATTGAGCTCTAACAAGCGTTTCTTTCCTGCTTCATCATAGTTCAAATTCAGCTTCCTTAGCACCCAGTGCACCCTATGCTCCAATTCCACCGGCAAATGGCAAGCCCGCCCATAAGCCAACCTAAAAGGCATAGTGCCTATAGGTGTCTTATATGTCGTCCGATATGCCCATAGAGCGTCTGATAGCAGCGTACTCCAGTTTTTCTGTGTCGAAGCCACTGTGCGCTCTAAGATTTTCTTAATCTCTCTATTGGAGACTTTGACTTGCCCATGTGTCTGCGGATGGTAACGGGGTACCAATGTTGTGCTTTACCCCGTACTTTCTCAACAATGCAGTGAACTTTTGATTTCTGAAATGGGTACCTCCATCACTGATAATCATCCTTGGTATGCCAAATCTGTGGAAAATATAGTCCTTGACAAACTTGCACACTATAGAAACATCATTAGTCCTAGTGGTTATTGCTTCTACCCACTTCGAAATATAGTCAACAACTAATAAAATGTACAAGTTAGAGTTTGAGGACACAAAGGGTCCCATGAAATCAATACCCCACAAATCAAACACCTCAACCTCTTGAAATACATTGAGGGGCATCTCCAATCGATTTGAAATGGTACCTACCCGTTGGCAGGAATTGCATCTCCGCACATAATCATATGCGTCCCAGAACAATGTAGGCCAGTAAAGACCGCTCTCAAGTACCTTGGTTGTAGTTCTAGAACTTGCATGATGGCCACCCGTTGCTAAAGTATGACAATGGCAAAGTACGCTCTCATACTCAACCTCCGGTACACACCTGCGCAACACGCCATCCCTGCATTGCTTCAACAGAATGGGGTCATCCCAGAAATAATATCGCAAAGAATGGAAAATTTTCTTTTTCTCTTGATATGTCCAATCATTCGAGATAATTTTGCAGGCAATATAATTAACAATATAAGAGAACCATGGATCTTTATATTTAACATATAGAAGTTGCTCATCAGGAAACGTCTCGGTGATGGGTATATGAATGTCCTTCTCATCTACCCTTTCCAACCTAGACAAATGGTCTTCAACCACATTTTCTATGCCCGCCTTATCTTTAATTTCAATATCAAATTCTCGTAATAGTAAGATCCACCTAATCATTCTAGGTTTGGCATCTTTCTTTTCCATCAAGTACTTTATGGAGGCGTTGTCCGTCCATACCACGACTTTAGATCCTACAAGATATTGCCGAAATTTTTCAAAAGCAAAAACAACGGCGAGAAGCTCTTTTTCAGTTGTCATGTAATTGAGTTGTGCTTCATTTAAAGTTTTGGACGCATAGAAAATCACAGCGGGTTTGTTGTCCACATGTTGTCCTAAAACTGTCCCAACTGTGAAATCCAAAGCATCGCACATCAATTCAAACGGCTTTGTCCAATCCGGTGTTTGCACAACCGGTGCAGAAATTAATTTCTCTTTAAGCACGTTAAATGCATGGAAACATTTTTCATTAAAATCAAAGACCGCATCTTTCTCCAGCAGCTCAGATAATGGTTTAGCGATTTTTGAGAAATCTATTATAAAGCGGCGATAAAAATCAGCATGACCTAGAAAACGCTGTACCCCTTTTACCGAATTCGGTGGGGGTAATTTGGAAATAACTTCAATCTTCACCAGATCTACCTCCAACCCCTTGCTAGACACTTTATGTCCAAGCATGATCCCTTCACTAACCATCATATGGCATTTCTCCCAATTGAGAACTAAATGCGTGTCCTCACATCGTTGCAAAAATTTATCCAAATTATATAAACATTCATCGAAAGACGCACCATAAATGGAGAAATCGTCCATAAAGACATCCAAACAACGCTCAACCATATCGGAGAAAATGGCAAGCATGCAACGCTGAAAGGTTTCCGGTGTGTTGCACAAACCAAAGGGCATACGGCAGTATGCAAATGTTCCATAGGACCAAGTGAAGGTGGACTTCTCTTGGTCCTTAGGATCAATGGAAATCTGATTGTATCCCGAATAACCATCTAAAAAACAAAAATGAGATCGACCTACTAATCGCTCCAAAATCTGATCAATGAATGGAAGCGGAAAATGATCCTTCAACGTAGTAGCATTCAATCTATGGTAATCTATACACACACGCCACCCGGTTACCATGCGGGTCATGACCGGCTCGTTCAACAGATTATGAGTAACAGTAATTCCCCCCTTTTTAGGGACTACCTGTGTAGGACTCACCCATGTTGAGTCAGATATAGCATAGATGATACCTGTAGAAAGGAGCTTGATCACATCCTTCTTGACTACCTCCATCATGCTTGGATTTAGTCGGCGTTGTGGCTGAATTATAGGTTTGGCTCCCTCCTCGAACTGGATCTTGTGCTGGCACATTGTAGGGGAGATCCCCTTGATGTTCGCAACCGACCACCCGAATGCACCTCGGTGGTTCTTCAGCATGATCAGCAGTTGGTCCTCCTCCTCGGCACTCAGATATGCCGAGATAATCACTAGTGGTTTTTCACCCTTGGCTAGAAATGCATATTTCAAGTGAGGCGGCAGTGGCTTCAATTCTAGCTCTGGCAGAATGATCTAGGATGACTGAAGCGGTGGTGGGAGTTATCCAAGATCTTCATAGTACCTAGCATAAAAGCATGGAAGCACCTGAAGCATCTTGACACACTCTTGTAGTGACTTGCTTCTCATCCAGTCATGTGTTATATTAACTAGGCAGGCTTCAAGAGGTAGTTCTGGATATGCATTGAAGACAGAACTTGCTATGGCCTCATCTTCAATAGAAGGAGGGATTTCTTCCTCTTCATCATTTGGAAAACCCACGGCCTTGCTAAGAGAAACAACTTTGGTCTGCTCCATAATGTCTACAGCCAGTGTCCCCTTTTCCACCTTAGTCATTACATGAGCCATATCTAGAAATGGCTTCCCTAGACAAATAGAAATATTCTGATCAAAGTGCTTCATCATGCGGCATTGCTCCTTTACTTTAGATTGTGTTGTGCTTGAGGCATGACCATTTCAAACCGATCATTAGCGATACCCAAGGTCAAACGGCCTCTTCCTATCTCAAGTATCATATCTGCAGTGGCTTGGAAGAGTCGTCTAAGGAGTAGCTCATTACCATGTTCATCTTGCATTTCCATTACTACAAACTCTGCTGGAAATACAAATCGATCAACTTTCACCAAAACGTCCTCACAAATGTCGTATGACTTCACCACAGAATTGTCTGCTAACTAAATTGTCATATTGCTCGGCCTTGATTCTTTCAGTCCCAGCTTCTTGAACGTAGAGAGAGGCATCAGATTTATACTTGCCCCGGAATCACACAGTGCTTCCCTGAATTTCACTTTACCAATGTAACATAAAATGTTGAAGCAGCCTAGATCCTGCCTTTTAGGTGGCAATGTGCCCATGATGAAAGCACTCACATGTTCCTTAAGAACCACGAACTCGGTATCTGGGATTTTCCTCTTCTTTGTGATTATGTCTTTCAGAAACTTTTCGTAAAAGGGGATCTTCTCTATTGCCTCTAACAATGGAATTTTGATAGAAAGCTTTCTAAATCTATCTAGAAACTTCTTAAATTGAGCGTCCACTTTCTTGGCTTTCACTCTATTGGGATATGGGATCGGGACAATCTGTGCCCTTTAATGTGGCGGCACATATGGCGTCTTCTTCTGTGTCTCCTCCTCAGCAACTGGTTCTGATGTGACATTCTCCACCACATCCTCTACCGGCTCGGTGATTGGAATTGGAACCTCCTCGGTGGCCTCACCTGTAGTTTTTGGTTGGTATGTGCCCAGACCATTGGCCCTAGAATTTAAAATCTATTTGCCACTCTGTAGCAAAATTGCCTTAGCCTGTTGATTTCCTCCTGGAATGTTTGTATTTCCCGGAAAACCTTGTTGCACTGGTTTTTTCAAATTTGCTATTTCAGCTGGCATCTGCGCTAAACATCTCTCTATCGTCCTCATCTGAGCCCCATGACTTTGTAAGGTCTATCCAAATTGATTCATAAATTCCCCTTGTTGCTTTATCTGCTGGCCAAACATGCTCATTAGTTCTTGATTCTGCTTGATAACTTAGTTGAGCAACTCATTGCTCTTATCCTCTGGCGCCGATTGGGGTTTTGCGTCAAGGTCCTACAAGAAATTATTTGGGTCCTTCCAGGAGAATTTTTTGTCTTTCCTCCACGAGTAATCGTTGTTTCTGTACCCCTGTTATTAGCGCATAAATTTCACTTAAGCTTCATCCTCGTATTCTGTATCTTCTTTTGCAAGTAGTTTCTTGGCGAGAAGGTCCATCTTCTCATTTAGCTCTTTGATGGCCTTTGACTCACCTACAACCCGAACATGCTCTACGGTGTCTCTGTCGCCCCAAGATTGCTTCTTAGCCATGTTCTTCAAAATTTCCCAACACCTCGTGCCTGTGTTGTTTAAGAAGAATCATGAACCTACAGAATCTAAGTTACTTCTATCATGCTCAGAAAGAGAAAAATAGAATATTTTAACTTGTTTCTCCTTGTCAAGCCCATGATGTGGGCACCTCCTTAGCATGATCTGAAAACGCTCCCAAGTCTCAGAGTTAGTCTCCCCGGCGTTTTAACTGAAGTTATGGATCTTTCATACCAGATCGTTGGTCTTCTCAAGTGGAAAGAATCTCTTGAAGAACACCTCGACCATATGATCCCACGATTCCACATACTCATCATCAAGATTATGTAGCCATTCTCATGCATTTCCCACCAGAGAGTTGGGGAACAGCTTCAAGTACAATGTCTCTTGTGAAAACCGGTCTATCTTGATCATGTCGCAGTTCTCCACGAACTGGCTAATGTGAGTCACCGGGTTTTCATTTTTGAGCCCGTGAAATGCATTTGATTTGACCAAATTTATTAGGCCTGGATCGATCTTATAGTTGGGAATGTTGATAGCCTGCCTCTTGATCGGCCCCTTAGATGCAGATGCAGAAGACGCCTTTATCTTCTCCCAGATTCTCTGTTCCTCAGCCATAGCTTCTGGTTCAAAGTCTGAATCTATATCTTCAGGTCAGTTTTGAATGTTGTTCTCCTCGTCGTCTGGTCCCGGCAATGGAACCTCTGGTGATAGCTGCGTGTAGTTTGTGCTATGCATCCTCGCCATGCACTAGTACCTGCAAAATAATAATTTATGTTCAGTACCATGCTAAACGATTTCTAAATATGAATTAAAAAAGCGTTGAATTTCAAAATTAATAATAAAATAAAAAGTGGCCTAAGTGGCCGCTTGCGGTGTCACGAGCCGAATTCAATGGAGCTCCTGTGTCGTGTGCTCCTGTGTCATGCAATAGGAGCACGTATCGTGCGCTGGTTTTGATTGGCATATCATGCGTTAGGCTGTTCCCGATAGAGGGTTGTTTATTGCTTAGGCCTCCAGCAGATGCACGTTTCCGAGTATCGGGCGACAATGGTCACAGGTGTCGGGCAACAATGAACCATGCATCCTCCTTGATGGGAAACGTGTACACAGGTGTTGTGAACAGAGTGATCTCTCGTATCAGGGAGTAGGTGAGTTCTCATATCGGGGAGGGTGAGCACTTGTGTCGTGCAATAGGAGCATGTATCGTGCGATAGGCTCACGCATCGCGCGTTGGTTTGGCATATCGTGTGTTAGGTTGTTCTCGATAGAGGCTGGTTTATTGGATTGGCCTCAGGCAGATTCACGCAGTCCGTGTATCGGTGTCGTGCAGCCCCAGTGAGCAGATACAAGCTTGGTAGCCGATACGTTATAGGAAACTGATACACAAGAAAGTTAGCCGATACGCATTGGCATACCGTTACAGAGGATACGAGAACAACGAATATCGTATCGTGCATGAGCTGAGCTCTCGTATCGTGCATGAGGGGGTAAGTACCCGATCAAGATGTTGCCCTCGCCCCTTTTGCGTAGGGTGACAAGACAGACCACGCGAGATCACGGGACACAACAGGTCGTTGCGGAGAGGAGAAACAAGATGATATCGACTGCAATCCCACCGGAGGAGGTGCTTCCCGGCATTAGGGTTGTGATGACCAGTGAAGACATGCTGCATGACTCGCCATCTAGGGTTTCGGTGGTGGAAGAACGGAGGGATGATCAACCCGATCGTATTGGGCCCGAGCGTATGGAGGTTCCGGCGTCTAGTAGCCCATTGACGGCGAAGCCGCAGGAAGATACCCAGGGTCCTGATGATGAGGGGGCACCACCGCCACCACCGAGGGAGGAAGGAGACGTAGCTGCTCCTATGGTGCTTGAGTCGGACTGCCCTCCGATCGACCATACTGGTCCGGTGAATCAAGCGACGTGGTCATCTGAGATCAGAACGACGGAGGTTCTTGTTGTCCCAAACCCTAGGCAGGAGCCTGTTCCGACACCCATCACACATCCATTCGTCTCGCAGCAGCCACAGAGGAAGACACCACTATACAGGATCCCTCACGACACATGCTTCAGATGTATGGGGAGAGGCCATTGGCAGGCGTAGTGTAGAGGAAGTAAGGTTTGCTATAAGGTTCGTAGACCGGTTCATGTGGCTGCTAGATGCTCGCAGTATATGCCGAGACCGAGGCCACCGGACGTACACTCAAGGGTGACGTTTCCGCCACTACCGTCGGGCATCCCGGCCAGGGGCGGGCCACAACACATCCCTAAGCGCATCGTTGTTGATGTCGGGCCTGACGATGAGATGCGCAAAGCGAAGATGACGGCGCTTGATAGGGCTGTGGAGATAACATGGCCGTATGGTGTTCAATGGAAGGAGATTTTCCCCCTCTTGCGGCAGTGCTGGCCCAATGCGGCGGACCTATACAGATTTGCGGAGCGTAAGGCTGTTGCTTTCTTCTCATGCGATAAGGAGGTGAAGGACGTAAAGGAGAAGGGCGTACCGGATATGCACAGAAAAAAAAATTGATTTGCAGCTCATGAGTAATGGAGAACAACACCAACGGAAGGAGGCATTTAGGTTTTGGGTAGCAGACATCCCTATTACCTGTAGAGATGATGACACGATGGAGAAGATGATATCACCTTTCGGTAAACTGAGATTCATTTCAGACTGGCAGAAGGAAAAAGATGACTTATCTGGCTTGATTATCCTGGTTGAGGCATTTAGTGAAGATGTCCCTCAATTTGTATCTCTTACTTACGGGCAGCGTCGGACATCTGTGCAGTTCTTCATGTTGGCAAGAGGGCCGGTGCGGTCCAATAGCACGCAGCTTACTGAGTTTGGGAGAGAGTCAGGGATACCTAGGGAGGCCTTATCTATGCAGGGGAAGACGATTGTATCTAATGCCATGGTGGTTGTGTCAGACAAAACCTCAGATTCTAGAGTGATACCTCAGACGTGGAGCCTGTCCCCGATCAGGCAGCACCATAGATCACCAAGACGAGTGGTCGTGGATAGAGAGGGCAACACCAGATTTTTGTCGAACAGACGACTGGAGGATTTCATTTTCATTGAGGGTGACTATGCTGATCATAGGAGGACATCTGGAAGGATTCATAGCAGACATAGAAGAGATGGGAATGATATTCGGTACCAGAGACGGTATCATTCCAGGAGGAGACACTCAGACTACGACGGAGAATTCTTTGATGGATACTGGTCGGAGTTGGAGGGGGGATATAGCCCCTGATCGTTTTCATCTTTGGTGGTGACGGCGGCACAAAGTTAATATGGACTTTACTTCTATTTTTTGGAACATCAGAGGGGCATCTAATAATCCTACGAGGAGAGTTCTGAGCAGAATTTGTGGTAGATATAAACCAGGCGTGGTTTGTTTGTTTGAGCCGTTTCTCCATGCTGAACAGGCTGCGGAACTCATGGACATTGTGAGGCTTGATTGGACGCTGGATAATCAAGAGGAGGAAGGGAATATTTGGTTCTACGCAGACATAGATACAAATCCTTCTTTTTTAAAGAGACATAGGCAACACATCACTGTGAGATTGGAGGCCAGCGATGGGGCAAAGTTCTTTGTTACAACCATATATGCCAGTTGTGATCACCTTGAGAGGAGGTCTTTGTGGGAAGAGATAATGACAATGGCGGAACATATAGGTGATGAGCCATGGATGATTGCAGGTGACTTCAATGTGGTACGTAATATAAGGGAGAGATGAGGTGGGAACACACCAGGTTATCAGGACATGCTGGATTTCATCACCTTGATCGAGGATGTTGCTTTGGATGAAATTCCGTTTGAAGGTAGTCAATTCACTTGGGTGAACAAGCAGATTCTTACACCTACTATGTGGCAGAGAATAGATAGAGTGTTAGTGAATGAGGCATGGATGGTGGCAAGGCCCGCAACCAGATCGATACACTTAACCAGAGATAGAGTTTCTGATCACAGTCCTATAGTGACAATTCCAGACGATCAAGCAATAGAGCGAAAGACGACGCATTTTGTTTTCATGAAGGCGTGGCTCGAGAACGAAGACTGTTTAAAAGTGATTGAACAGGCTTGGAGTGAACAGGTGACTGGACACCCGTCCTTCATTTTCTGTCACAAGCTTAAAAGAGTTAGATCAGCTTTGCGAAGATGGAGCAAAGAGTCCTATGGAGAAATCAAGCAGCGCATCAAAGACTTGGAGGATGTGGTGTTTACTACATAGGTGGCGTTCGATGGGAACCCAACTATGGCGAATGACGCTAACCTGAGGACGGCTGAGAAAGAAATGCAACAATTGTTGGATGAAGAAGAGGCGATGTGGAAAGAGAAAGCGAGGATAAGCTGGCTTCAAGACCGGGAGCGTAATACGAAATTTTATCATGCTACCGTCAAAGCACGAAGGAAGCGCAGGAGGCTTAACAGCGTGGTCTTGTAGGATGGCACGTGTATATCGGATCCTAAGATGATGGCAGAGGTGGCGGAGGACCTCTATAAACATTTCTTCAATGAGGTGGTGGAAACAAATGTACCTGACTTGGAGGATTTCTTGCATAATATCCCAGAGTTGGTATCTATGGATGAAAATCTTTCCCTGCTCACTACCCCCCGTGAAGAGGAGGCTGTGAAGGCCCTACTCAAGATGGACTCCTCAGCAGCTCCAGGACCGGATGGGTTCACTGGGATGTTCTTCCGGGCTGCTTGGTCAATCATTGGGGCAGATTTTATGAAGATGACGGAGGCTTTCTTTAGGGGACAACCTTGCTTTAGGGGCCTTTTCTACTGCCGAATTCTGCTTATTCTGAAGGTGGATTGCCCAAAGAGACTACCAGAGGACTTTAGGCCAATCTCTATTGAAAATGTTTCCCTCCGTATTCTTGCACGTATTCTCAGTGATAGGATGGCTCCCATGATGCCGAGACTGATTTCCAAGGTACAAGGTGCTTTTATTAAAGGATCTGACATCAGTCATCATGTCAGGCTTGCAAAGGAGCTGATGCACAACATCAATAGAGGTCAAGGGACACCCAATGTGATTATGAAGTATGATATGTTGAAATCTTATGATAGGACTGACTGGAATGTTCTGTGGAGAGTGATGCAGCAATTTGGGTTTAGTACGGATATGGTGAAGCTGTGCTTAAGTTTCTTTTCTAAGACATGGGCTACTGTCACGGTTGGGGACAAAACTGCAGGTTTTTTTCCGATGAGTAGACGACTCAAGCAAGGTTGTGCGCTATCCCCTTTCTTGTTCATTCTTTTTGAGGAGATTATATGTAGAAAATTTCTGAAGATAGAAGAGGAGGGGAACATTTCGAGATTCAAGATCAGGGAGGAGGCGATTCCGCCAAGCATTCTATTATATGTGGATGATATTGCTTTATTCTTCAATGTTGATCAGAGATCGATGGAGAAGGTTAGGGATACTTTTGAAGCGTATG
This sequence comes from Alisma plantago-aquatica, assembly GCA_963693085.1. Lineage (NCBI taxonomy): Eukaryota > Viridiplantae > Streptophyta > Magnoliopsida > Alismatales > Alismataceae > Alisma > Alisma plantago-aquatica. Next base: position 544,533,455 of record OY856414.1, read on the forward strand.
AAAGGGCCACGGGGCAAAGAATCAATAAAGATAAATCCATATGTGTAGTAGGTGGGAAAGATTTGGAGATGATAAATGGTGTGGCAGCTTGTATGGATATGGGGCAGCGAAGGAATCTATCACTTACCTGGGTATCCCTATAACAAAAGGAAGGATGAGACTCAACGACTTCAAGTTCTTGATGAAGAAGATTGTTAATAAATTCACAACTTGGAGATCCAGACTCCTATCCTTCGCGGGAAGAAGACAACTAATCGCTCATGTGCTATCATCCATTCCCTTATATACGGCGGCTGCGATTGGCATTCCGGTGGGGATTGCAGACCGCATTGAGAGGAATCTTTCTCATTTCTTGTGGGCGGGCAGGGATGAACAACACAGAAAAGCTTGGCTCAGTTGGCACAGAGTTGCAAGACCTCTATCTCAAGGTGGGCTGGGGTTTCCATCGCTCTGTCTGATAAATGACACTTTCGTTGGGAAGGCTTGTTGGGAGGTTTTGACGGCGAATTCAATATGGGCCAGTTTTTGCAGGTGGAAGTATGCCAATGTGGTAGCAGGTCGTGATAATGTCTTTCCCAGTTCCTTGAATTTGGGACCTTCTCCTTCTCCGTACTGGAAATGTATATGGGATATGATGCCGCGGGTGTTCCCTATGTGTAGATGGGTGGTAGGGAGAGGTGAAATTCCTTTCTGGGACTCGAGGTGGTGTGAGTAGCGTTTGACAAATCATGCTAGATTCGCTAGTGATAGAAGACACCCTTTTCTTATTAAAGACTTCTGGATTGAAGGCCAGGGATGGGATTGGGAGTTACTGAGGACGATAGTTGATGATGATGGGTTGGATATCATCCGTGAATCTAACGCATGGATCGTTGATGTGGAAGATAGAATGATATGGAGTCCGGGGTTGAGAGGTGTATTCTCTATGAGATCATTCAAAAAGCTATTGATGGTAGACGGAAGGGAAGGTCCTGCTGGGTTAGAGTGGATTTGGAAGAGTAGTTTCCCTAAGGCGGCAGCTTTCATTTGGAAGTCTGTTAGAGGGGCCACGTCAACGGATGATAATATTAAAGCTAGATGTTGCATTCCCTTTGCATCTCGATGCAACTGCTGTGAGGAGCCGCAAGAGGAGAGCATTGGACACTTGATTTTCCATGGACAAATGGCGGGCTTCTTTTGGGGTAAGTTTGTCGAGCTGACAGATTTGCATCCACCTAATGATGTCAGATCCCTGATAGATACCTGTGTTTTGGGGAAGAGGAAGAAACTAAAAGAGTGGCTAGTTGGAAACTTGGCAGTTCTGATCCCGTATAGCATTTGGCGGTTGAGGTGCCAATCCAGATTCGAGGAGCAACATAGACCTTTCTCTCATGAATGGAGTTGGGTTATTGCGGCGCTGAACGTCCAGCTGAAGAGGAGATCTTTTGTGTTAGAGACAGATAATAGCATTTATGCACGAATGAGGGAGGCGAGCTTGACTGAGCCGCGAGTCTTGATGAGACAGATAGAGCTGATGAGATGGCAGACTCCTAACCTGCATAATCTTAAGCTCAACCTCACGATCGGGAGAGATAAAGATAACCAAGGAGTGTCTCGAAGGTGGGCGGCGGGAGTTATTAGAAATCACAGGGCTAATGTCTACCTTGTATTCAGAGCTTGGCTCAGGAGTATGGATTACATTCTTGCTTATATGCAAGTGTGTGCTATCGGGTTGAAGATAGCGAGAGACCATGCATTGGTCATTTCGTGTATTGAGATTGATGAGGCGTACGTGCATGACATCTTATGGAATAACGGGATGGAACCATGGAAGACGTCACCGTTCGTTAGGGAGCTGCGAGAGGAGCTTGATTCTGCTACGATATATGGGTCCTTGGTTCACAAGGTCATCAACTCGATACCTCGTGAACTAGGGAAATGGGGCAGCATGTTGAATGAGCCTTTCATTGCTTCAGATACACTGAATATACCATGTAGAGTTAGAGGTATGGTGGCTTTAGAGAAACGTAGAGTCCCTTACATTGTTTTGCGGAGTGTCGTTGGTTAGGTTGTTATGATGTTTCTGGTTTTTATTGCTCTTTACCTGCGTTGTTATAAGCATGAGCTGTAATTTCTAGATGACGGTGCCCACAAGAGGGGTGTGGGATGAATAAAAGCGACCCCTGGATTAACCAAAAAAAAAAGTGGCCACTTGCAGCACTCATAGTGCCGACAATGGTTGTGTCCCCGGCAACGGCGCCACAAACTTGACATGCTTTTACCGTGTGTATAACGCAAGTGCATGCGTCAATGTAGTATAGGCCCTTATGAGGCCCGAGTCAAACTCAGGGACACTAAATTATCAGTAGACTACTACTAACTACTCACAATCAGCTAGACCAATAAACAGGTTATGAGAGTTTTTGTGAAATAAAAGAAAATAAAATAAAACAAAGCAATCGATTAAGTGTTTAGTTTAATCAATTCAAATAGAGATCTTTAGGATTACGATTTCACCGCGGGTTTTCATTATACGAATTTTCACATAGTTAATCAGATTCGTCTCTCAATCCGGGTAGTGGCCTGTAGTCAGAACTATCCACTATCGTGGTACAATTCACTACCTATGTCTAGGTCGGTTCCACCGTCGTACTAACCTATACCCTAAGCTAGGTGCATTAAAATCGACCTCTGGGTTTCCACCATTAACCGTACATCACCTTGTTCAAGGGATTTGTTAATTAATTTGAATTTCGTCTCTTTTCAACTGTTAATTCTTCTTTCAAAGTATTTAAAGGCATTAGATTATCATTATGGAGATCAAGCATAATAATATAATTGAGAAAATGAAATCATACCATGGATTTAAGAGACAAATGATGAAATACTATGATAAAAATGTCATACAATGCTTCCCCGTGCTACTCCCGGTCCTAAAGACAAAGGGGATTAGCCCTGCATGTTCATCTCAGAGAAAGACATAGTTGAAGAAGGGGGAAACATGGAGAAAAACGTGAATAAGTGTTGAAACCCCTGAACGGAGAAGAGCCAATCGTCCCTTGGCGTAGAATGCACGATCTACAGCCTTTCGGCGGTGGAGAACGTGTTCTTCGGCTTCCGGAATGGCTGGGGCGTGCTTCTGGGCTCCGTTCTTCTCTCCACACCTTCTCGGGATGTGTGCAACGGCTAATGACGTGATACCTTTCTCTTGGCCGTCGTCATTAGGTATAATCACCGAGTTAGGTTGCAAAAATATCACACCCGTTGGATTAGAGCCGATCTGAAACAAACTTTAATCTGACGGTGTCGATACCATCGACGCGGGTCGATGGTATCGACCCCTCACGATATTGGCAAGCCTTCTTTCTTTTCTGTCGTTGCTCCTACTACTGGCTCGATACCATCGACGTGGGTCGATGGTATCGACACCCTTAGGCGTTGGTTTTATCCCTTTTCTGTCGCTGAAGCAACACGTGTCGATAGTATTGACTTTGGGGTCTATAGTATCGACTGTCTGGTCGCTGGCAACCTGATGGTAAGTCACTACCATCGACTTCCCAGTCAATGGTATCGACTCTGTGCTGCTCCTTACGGCTACCTGCATGTGGCTGTGTCGATAGTATCGACTGATCTCGATGGTATCGATAGCTGCAAATATGTGTTTTTCCTGAAATTGCAAAACAAAACCACATCATCCGAGATAAAACCTATTATTGTAATCATTTATGCTCAAAACAATAAAATAAGAGAGATATGACACTGAGAGGGATCATAGACTAAAATAAGTGAATTATTCAATATTAACCACCAAAGTGACCAATAAACGCATAAAATGCGAGTAAAACAATTCTATAAATGCGACTCATAATCATTGCATCAGATATGTATTCCAGTAAAATACAAGTCTCTTGTGGTAGTTAAGGAGATTACATGTATGAAGTACACAACTTCCTTAATGGTGTTAAGATACTTTGATATAATCAAAGTTGAAATACTTTACATGAATTGTTTGAGGACCTTTTGGAGAGACTGTGATAGTGTATCACAAATCAACTCCACCTGAAACATGACGATGTATTAGAAAGAATGAATCATGTCATGATATGATTATCATTTAATCTAATCTTATAATTTCTTATAGGAATATGCCTAACACTAAAACAAAGTACCGTCTAAATGGTTTAAAGAACAAAATATGTGATATGGTATGGGAATGTCCTACTGTGTCTTAAAGATTGAAACTTATGCAAGAAAAGAGTTTTTTGAAAAGATTCAATGACATAAATGTTAGTTTGTTGAACAATACTTATTTCATTCCAATAACAAAATGTTTTCTTATTGGATAGCTGCATTCTAAAAGAATCGGTAGGAGAAAAATAGAACTCAAAAAGTTCGAGATCAACAGGAAAACATTTGAACCTAAAGAGGTACAATGGAAATTTGGAGCATCACAAATTGTTGTATAATCTCAAGTTCTGTATGTAACACAAAACTCATAGTTATAGTAGAACAAACCTGAGGTTAAAAGATTGTGAATCCAAAAACTCAGATAAGTTATGAGTTGGTCATTAGATGATGAGCCAAAAATCAACTAAGAACTATAGAGGGACCAGGTATGAGAAATGGCTTGAGGCCATTATATCCAGAATAGAATCCATGAACACCAACAAGGTTTGACCTTTGTGGTAACACCTAGAGGGGTAAAACCCAGAAGTTGTAGTTAGGTTTTCATAAAGAAAGACCAACATTCGTGACATAAAAGGATAAATTTATTACAAAGGTTTTCAAACTAGTTTAAGGATTTAAACATGATGAAATCCATTCAACATTGGACATTCGTATTTTGTAGCTTATCAAGACTATGATTTGGCATATGGAGATAAAACCACATTTTTTAAAAGGAATAATTGAGAAGATGTATACGTGATAACGCCTGAATTTAGGCATTTATTTATGGTTTTGTGTCATTATAGGCTCAATATGCCCAAAATAACTCTATATACTTATCCTTTAATCATTTATATATCTTTTAAAGATAAAGCCACTCCACTAGACAATTTTGGGACCTGTAGGCACTGAACTTAAAAAGATATTGATTCTCAATGATTTCTCCCGGTCGGCCCGGTTAGGCTGGGGGGTCAATACATGATTTTTTTGCATCAGCTATAAATTTCGACGATTGTTACAACCTTCATACATTTTGACTGCAATAGCTATTGTGAATGATACATAGATTGAAACTGCAATAGCTATTATGATCACTACACCTGCCTCCGCCGCTACATCCATTACAACTGCTAAGGCCACTACGTTTGGCACGATCGGGCCCAACCCAACATGGTTGGGCTGAGAGGGGAAAGCAATGACCGCTACAAACATGACTCTAGCGATCTCTAAGGCCTCCATATGTAGAAATTATTGCATCCATTTTGATTGCTACATCTGTGGTGACCGCTATGGCCTCCATCCATTTCAATCTCTATAATGCCAAACGGTTGCTATGCTCAGCCCAATCGGCCCCATCTCAACATGGTCAGGCCCAACATAACGTTGAATATGTAGCGACCACTATAGGGGGAAACACTAGCAACTATTAGTTTTAGCATGGTCAGGCCAGGCCAACTTTAAATTCTACAGCGACCATTGAAGTGTAGCGACCACTTGTCACATTCAATCCACCTTTGCTTATAAATACCCACCCCTTATTACCTAGTAAAGGATTCGACTGGTTTGATTAGTTTGTCAAGTTCAGCTGTCCCTAGAGCACTGTGGAAGAGTTCTAAAATAGTGAAAAGGCTAAAGATCTCACCCTACATCTATATCTTCAGTTTTCTTCCATCTACCATCATTTTCCTCCACCATTCACCCACTTCCCACCATTCCTAGGCATCTTCCACCTCCATACATCCACCAAGTTGTTGTTTGGGGGGGATTGAGGAGAAAGGAGGAAAAATAATCCAGAAGACCAAGGAGGATAACCCAAAGCAAGATACAGCTCATACAGAGGCTAAGGAGTGAGAGCCACCTCTCCTCTACATGATAAATCTCTTCTTCTTCTCCTTACGTCTAATGTTCTCATTTGTTTGAGTACAAATGATGTTCTTCCATCTTTTTTTGGTGCCAACTATGCTTCTTCATGGCCAGTTGAGCTCCTTCTTGGCTATGTATCCCATTTTGGGCATGCTTATGTACTTTCACCTTAAGCTAGTAGTTTTATTTCGAATCCAGTATGTTTTCTATTCTATCTTCTCTTTGGTTATGATTTCTAGTTTGGTTGATCTCTTTCTTGCTTGAACTTCTACTTCTTCCTAGATTGAAAGGTTATTTGTAGAAATGGATAATAGAAGGTATTTTGGATCGAAATCTAAAAAGAGGAAGGTTCAAGGTGATGTATACAAAACTCATGACCTGGTCACAATTGGGCCCAACTTGAGCTGCTCGGGCCGAAGGTCTATGTTCTATCTACATATTATCTATTTCTAGAATTTTGGAATATTCTAGACCCAAGAGGGTATCTGGAATATTATAGGGTGCTAATATGCTATCCTTGAGAGAGGGTTCATATCATTGGTGGGTTTTAGTCACGCTGCACGAAAGCGAGTGGGATGACCACCCATGAATAGATGCCACAATACGTACTATGTTTGGATGTAGGTTGTTTGGTGAGGTGTTCAAGGGTTATCTATGCTCAAGAAAGGGTTCATAGACTTACCAACTTGTGGTTACATAACCAAGAACTCCTTATCTCAGATTAGTAGAATCCAACAGACTCTGTTTTGTTTTCTTTATTTTGTTTTATATTATTTCATGACACCTCACTAGACTAGTTCTAGTTTTGTACTTTTGTCCACTATTGAATTGTCTTAACTAATGTAAGAGAGAGATTTTAAGCATTTTAAACATACCCACATCCATGTATCGACCATGTATATCTACTTCAACCATGTACTAAAGTTGTGGGGGTCCTTGAAACTTTTGAGTTATTAATTGAAAGTCTAGTTTACCTTTGGCATCACACCTATAATTTCCATAAATGTGCTCAGGAATGTTCATTTTGTGACACAGATTGAAGGTTTTATGATTCCATTAATGCAAATAAAGTCAATAAGTTACAAAGTTCAACCTAAAGATTGAAACAAGCATCTCAGAATTAAAATCTTTGATTTGGCAAGATAGTCAAAGAGTTTGACTAGAGTCAAGATAAAATATGAAATATGTGATTACAAAATATTTAGTGGGAGCATACAAATATTCTACATATTTATGGGGAATGACATATCAATACTAAGCATCAAAACCTAACTTCGAAATCACCTTCATCAAGAAGGATTAGGTGAAACATCCTATATAATAGGAATTGAGATCTATAGAGATAGTTTTGAAAGTTTCTAAGCCTAAGTATGAGCACATATATTGACAATATGTTGAAGGACTTCAACATGAAGGATCAGTAAGAGGGAATCTATCAATGTAGATGGGATCAATTTCTCAAGAATCCAATGTTCCAATTCTTGTGAAGAATGTAAGAGATGCCATATGCAATTAAATTTGGATATATTTGCAATACAGTGTAATCATCCCATTATCTTGTATGTATTGGACATGAAAAGATGATTTTAGTTAGATTCAATGAAGGTCATTGGAATGAAATAGAAAACATCCATTAGTACTTGAGAAGCATGAAAGGATCACATGTTGCACTTTGGTAATAAGGAAGAGTTGGATGTAAAGGGATACAAGAATGCAAGCTTCTGAAATGACATAAAATGATCACAACATCTAGCTGTGTTTAATCTTAAGAGAAAAGTTATAAGTTGGAAAGAGTTCCAAACTATAGACTATTATTCTAATTCTACAATAGAAGTCATATGTCCTGGTGTTATGAACACATGAGTGAGAACTATATGGATCTAGAATTTTGTACGGATTGACTTATGAGATGTTTCAACCATTGATGATATAGTAGAAATACTATGATAACATTGGAGATATTGGTTATGCAAGGAATATCAGATATCATACTATAATATTTCTATCTCGTATGAAATATCAAACATCAAAGAGATCTGAAACATGCAATATACCAACCAAAGGCAATATGTTATTAACCCGCTGCATTAGAACTTGTAGAAGAAACATGATGGACATGTTTAGATCACTAAGAATGACATTTGTGGGTGATTGGCCCTAAGTGAAAGTGGGAGTATGTTGGTATATATATGGCCAGAGAGCCAATAATATGAATATTATGATGGGATATTATATAAATGTTTTGATTAATAATAATAAAGGTAAGCTTCTGATTCATTCTATTCCACTCAATTATGAGATAATGAGGAAACATAATGAATGTCTAAAGAATGACATTAGTATGTCTTCAAGTACGTGACTTGAATAATGAGATCATATAGATGTTAAGAGTATGTACATTTTTGTCATGTTCCTAGTCAAATGTTGTTATAGAAGGCGTATAGATAACTGTAGAACATAAGACTAGAGTGTGGGTTGTTTGATGACAAAATCTCATCACCTGTGATGTGCGATATCAAACCAAGCACATAGTTCTTGTTAGAGAACAATGTATCAGTCAAAACCACCTAGAGAGTGGTACATGGAAACCATTTGGTGATCATATTCATCTCTCATAGTGAAGATGGTGATTGTGGTTCTTAGACCTGAAGTCACTACACTCATCACATGTCATTCTATGTGTTTTGACATCATCCACCATGATCCTAAATAAGGGTTGCCATAAAGGTGATGATCAGATGCATCGTGACACATGGGGATAACTATGAGTGATGTTGATGGGATTTATCCCTCCTATAGGAGTTTGATATCTTGGTTACTTGATAAGTAAGACTGAGAAAAGCATGTGCATGCACATATGAATCAATATATATGATATTGAGGTCACAGATATCTCAGAGAGTCTACTCTATTTCTAAAAATATGGATTGAATGTTGAAAGGATGATGATTCCATGCCTTGAGTTCAATATGGATATAAAATACAAAGGAATTATACTATCATTGTAACACCTATCATAGATTATAGGTTCTAGTTGTTCTCCAACTTTCTATTTACTTAGGGTAGCAATGATGTGTAACTAGGCACCACTCTTTACTTGTGATGTCATAAATGAGTTATGGACATTCACTACCAACGTAATAAGGAACCTATAGGGTCACACACATAGGAATTCACTTGGAATAGGAGTTTAATCATGAATAATAATTAAATTGACCATTAAATTTTGTAGGTATTCAATTTAAACAACATTGGTTGAAAATTGATTGATTGGAAAGTTGAACCAACCAGTTCAAGTGTTGAACTGATCATTTTAGTGTACATGATCAATTGAACTAAGTTTGGCAATTCAGGAAGTGAAGTGATTGGCTTAGGTCGATGAACTTCCCAACTCAGGTTGTAAACTAAGAGGTTGCTTGATCAATTCAATTGATTCAAGGATTTGTTCTTATGACATGTTGTGCATTAAATCGGATATTAATTTGAAATACAATTGCAATTAAGAAATATGATAAAATGATTGGTTGACATGACAACTGGTCATTTCACTAGAGCAGACTATTTTGCCTCTCATAGGTTTTGAAAATTCATGAAGTTCTGATCCCTTCCACTCCCATTCATACTAGGAACCCTGACCCTAGCCCTCCTATAAATAGAGGGATATTGTGGCCTACTTAGACACAACTCAATTGACTCTGCAAATTATTTTTCTTCTCTAGTTGTGGTAACTGAGAGAACTCAAGCATGTCCTACCCCCTGAAGGGAGGGATAGCAAGGGAGAACAATTGTGAGAGAGCAAGTTGGTGACTAGTACGCCATCATGAGGGCACAACTCCTTCCCATTTGTTATAGTAGAAAGACAGAGTTCCCAGTGGTCCATGTAGACTACTCTAGAGGCATGGATACTTTTTCCGCTAGGAGGACATCATCAACTTGCTACATGTGGTGATCAATCTGAAGGTTGAAAAAGATGTTGTTTGAGTGTGACTTCATGAAAGGGTGCACTACTATGACAAGGATATTTTCACTAGACTAGCTCTAGGACTAGGTATATCCTCTAAACCATCCTTCCCATTGCATAGTTATTGACAAAATCCAATGGTTAAAGGGGAATATGGTAGTTAAATTTTTGTTTTTGTTGCCCAATCTGATGCCATATTTCCCTATAAAAGGTTCATTGATTATTATGCTTGGAATCTAGATCAAGTCCCCACCATGGAAGAATTGAAAGCATTACCACATAAGGTAGAAGAAAGTTTCTCCGAGTTCTTTAGACGATTGAGTAAGTTAGGTAGACAATTAGAATATAAGCCCATAGATAAAGAGCTAATGGACATGTTTATCAGAGTAGAAATGCAACCCATATGACCCTTTTATATCTAAAAAGATATAATAACTTCCTAGAATTAATACAATCAAGGGTTTTGATTTGGAATTTGATGGTGGGAGTTGTGCTAAAGCCAATCAGAAACAAAAGCACAAACAAACAATTGTTTCGATATCCCTAATTTAGGATCCAATATCTCAAGCAACCAATGTCATGATGCCCCAACAATAGCAAGTGCAGACATCACCCTCAATACATCCATCTGGATTTCAACCACATGTGCAATAAGAATTGGAAAACACCCTTCATGAAAAAATCATCCTGACACCACAAGAGGAGCAATAAGCCTCTAGTCTCACATAAGAAGAAATTGCCAAGATGAAGAGGAATTCCAAACCCCTAGGAGGTTCCGTTAGTGCCATAATTTTAGATATCAAACAACTATTTAAGTTCCCTAAGATTAGGGTTTGTCTAATCCCTTGCCAAAAAGTTACAACACCAACAACTTTTGCAAATGTCATCAAGCCAAGGGGAATAATACACGCTCATGCCTCACCCTTTAACATGCTTTGCAAGCCCTGATTGAATTTGGTGGGATTAACACATTTGTAGAAGAATAGATACCCTCCCCCAGAACAAAGAAGGAGATATGAGGTCTACTTGGTCCACCTTCAATACATCACCTGCTCCATTGCCAAGCTTACACCCATATGTGAGCCTATTTTCAATATACTCAAGATGACCTTTGACTTTGGATGGAATGAGCAATGTGAAGGGGTGCCCTAGAAACTTAAGAACTACCTCACCAATCCAACAATTGAAGCTAGAAATAACAGAATACCCTCTCACCCTTTGATTATCAGTCTATAAAACATTAATGGGACAAATATGGAGTCAACCCACAATCAATAGTGAGCACATTGTATATTATATGTCTAAGAAATTCAATCATACCAAGGTCTGCTACATTACAATTGAGAAGTATTGTCTAATCTTGATGCATGCAACAAGGAAGATGTGCCATTATTTGATGATGTGTCATCTACATTAGATCGATAAACATAATCCTTTACACTACTCGTGTGATTTCCCTACCTTTATTTGATGATGCACCAAGTTGCATGTACTGCTATCAAAATTTGACTTCACTAATCTAGCTATGAAGGAATTCAAAGAACAAGGTCTGGTCGATCACTTAGCAAATTTCCTACTCCTAGAGAAAGTGGCACATGAGTATGAATTCCTAGATGAAGGCATAGGGATGATCATCCCATGTTATATGACCATCCTTCTAAATATTGATTTTTGGATGATCTTCTTTGATAGAGTAGTCAATCATAAAGGGTTTAGCATAGGTGTGATCCTTTAAAACCCCCGAGGAGAATAGTTGTCAGTAGATTGATGGTTGGAGTTCAACGCCACAAATAATGTAGCTGAGTATGAAGCTTGCATTCTAGGAATCAAGCTTGCTTGACAAAAAGGGGCATGTTTCCTATAGGTCTATGTAGACTCCCTTCTCACAGTATCTCAAGTCTAGACCAGCTAGAAAATGCACCATAAGAACTTAGTTCCATATCAGAAAGACATGTTCTATCTGGATTGAGACTTTGAGCACATCTCCTTTCACTTCGTCAAAGGATAACACAATGGATTCATCGATGTTGTCTCTACCCACACTTCCTAGATTGAATTCTAAGGGCACCAAAGCTTCTCATTTGAAGCACATACACTCTCTCAACCTACTTACCTCATGCTCATGATAGCACACCTTATAGGGAAAAAAAGGCTTGGTTTCATGACATCAAGTCATGTATAGAGAGTCAAGCCATCGATGAAAGCATTTCTAGGAGAGAGAGATTCACACTCAAATGACAAGCCATATAGTACGTCCTTGTGGAAGGACATTTGTGTCACATGCCCTAAAATTAAACTCTTCTCCAATGTGTCAAGAACATAGAAGTAGAAACTCTAATGAAAGAAGTAAATGGAGGTTTATATGATATACATCTGAGTGGAGTTATGCTAGCAAAAAATACAACATTTGTAGTACTAATGGAACAACATGAAAATAGACTATTGTGAGTATTCTCACAAATGTCAAATATACTAGATGCAAGGTGACTTTATCCATGCAAATGCTAATCAGATATACTACATGGCCATGACTTGGCCCTTCTTAGGTTGGAGAATCAATATGATTAGTAAGGCATCAAACATGAATTACTTCATTTTGGTCAGAATAGACTACTTCACAAAGTGAGTATAAGTCAATTTCTTAACCAAAGCCTTGACTCAATAAGTATTCAAGTTCCTCAAGCATATCACTATATGTCAATTTGAAATACTGAATGAAATCAACTCTAACAATGGTACAAACTTCTTAGGTAAAATGGTAGAAGAGTATTTGATCTCTTTGATATGAAACATCACCATACATCACCTGATCGACTCTGAATGAATGGAGCCATAGAAAATTCCAACAAAAACCTGATAAAGATTCTGAAGAAGACCATAAGATCCCATGCTAACTGGCATCAACACCTCCTAATGGCTCTTTGGGCTTATCACATGTGTATGAGAACTTCCATGGGAGCTACACTATATTCTCTGGTATATGGAATGGAAGCACTTTTTCTGGTCAAAGTCTAGATTACTTCTCACTTCATAATAAAGGAAGTAGATATTTCTGAGGCATAACTGCTTCAAGATCCAATTAAATGCCTCAATTCACCTATAGAACAGTAAACAAGATCCCTACATCATGCCCAATGTTTTCAAGTGAAGATAGTTTGAGCATTCAACAAAAATTCCTACCCCACAATTTCCATAAGGAAGACCTGGTACTCTATATATAGAATGTTTACTCTAGGTCAAGTTCAAACCTAAATGAGAAAGATCCTACATCGCCATGTCTTGGGAACCTGCACATGAAGGACGTGGAGATATTCATCTTCATCACACAAATGCTAGCCTTTCTAAGTGCAACTATTGTTCACAATCAAGCTTCAATGACAAGCAATCCTCTAGAAGATATCCATGTAAAGGAGATAAAAGCTCGTGCCCCTCTAAAACATAGCTAAAATCTACTTAAATGCCTGGATGCATCCCCCGTTGCACAATGAAGTGGAAATGTCAAAGTAGAACCTAGTTCCTAGGAAGGAAGGAGAAAGGCCTTTATTCTGAGGCCCAAATGGTTTTCTAACAAAAAATAACTCCTTAACATAGGATAACCTTAATAAAATACATCATGATTGTAGCAAAGTCAAGGTGAAGCCCCATCATCTCTATCACATGAGGATCAAAGGAACTATTAGTCCCCAAAGATAAGTTATATTTGATCCTCACAATCAATGATCCTTGACACCTATATCCAGGTAAATTCAAAATGCTAAGATCTATTGGGGTTGAACTAAAATGGGAGTGACTCGAGGGTGAAAGAAGAAGTTTAAAACCCCTTGTGGGTATGCATGCCTCATCTCACAAAAAAGGTAAGATTAACCTCTCCATGGGCTAATACATGAGCAATGAAGTGGGAAACCTTCCCTAGGAAAACTTCATTTGTTCCTCATAGAATAATAATCTCTCATACTAAAGTAGTGATCATCAATGTCCCTCCAAAATCTTCAATAAAAAGGTCCACGGGTAGTGGACATCTCATGAGAAAAGCACCAAACAATCATGTAACTAGTTAGATACATGGTTCTCATGGATTGCTACACTAAAAGTGCCCAGAGTGAAGCTTATTGAAACAACCTCACTTTTTAGCATCCCCCAATTAAGGAAAGACCCAAAGAGTTGAGAGCCATTACCTAAAATTCCCAGGGATCCATATTTTACCAAATAACAAATAACAACAAATATTTCTAGTAATTCAAATATTCTTTACAAGATGCTCCTCTAAGGATTTATATGAATTTCTATCGTCAAAATTGTACAAATGAGAAGATGTATCTATTAAAATCCTCCTTTGCTTATCATTAATGCCTTCAGGTACTTATTGGGTTTTATGGATAAAACATGTGCGACCGAAGCAACAAAATTCCACGCAACCCTAAATAGGATCTCGTCGACAACAACATATTTGGAAAGAGTTTTGTGGGACATACCTTGTCGTGGAGCAAGTTTGTTGATGTCCCGCTGCACGATGGTGTATAACGACACTGGCCTACACGGACGGAACTTCTCTCCCATTCGGTGGTGCTCCTTTCGTGCGGTGATGTACGCCGCTCTTAGCATGCACATATGGTCGTTGATGTCCTCCGAACGCAGGCATCTCAGCGTCTGCGTCTCTACTTCATTCACACAGATGGACTAGAACTCCATGTCACACTTCCCAAGCCAGTAGGAAGGAGTCGTCTCTGTGCGGTGGCGTGCTAGCGTCGCGATGCTATCCTTTCTCTCCCAAGGATGGTGACGGTTAGGGTTTATGTACATGAGCGTAGATTGAAAAGCCTCTCTCAATATCTTATATAGATATTGGTCGCCAAGCCTCTTTTGAATAGGAGACGAAAAGAAGTAGGGTTTCCCAAACCCATCGGTAAATAGAAACACTGCATTAATTAAAATGCTCGTGGATTAATTAGAATATTCTAGAATTAATTAATTAACCAAATAATCTCATTAATTGATTAATTAATATCAGGCTCCATGCAATATCTCAAGGTGGCTCTATGGGCATATAAATACCAACAGAATCCCACTTGTACTTAGAGCCAGTCACTCCAATATTATTCTAATGGATTACATAAACATTTTAGTAATCAATGTGATTCAGAGCAATTCCAATCAAATCCACAATTATACTCCTATTCCAACACATCCTATGTGTGTGACCCAGTAGGCTCCAAATTATGTTGGAAGTGATATCCATAATCATTTTATAGTTTCACAAGTAATGATTGGTATCTAGCAAGACCTCATTGCCACCCAAGTAATTGGAGAAGTTAAAGAACAACTTAACCTATAATACATGATTAATGTTATAGTGATTGTATAGTTCCTTTGTCACTTATATCCGGATTGAACTCGAATCATGGAATTGTTATCCTCTTCAACATTCAATCCATGTTCCTTGAACTAGAGCATATTGTCTGAGATATATGTAAGTGCAATCACATATTGACTCACATCATCATGGCCATGAATTTCTTAGTCTCACTTATCAAGTGGTTGGAATACCAAACTCCTGTAGGAAGGATAAATTCCATCTACATCACTTACAGTCATCCCCATGTGTCACAATGCACCCAAGCACCATATTTATGGAAATCCTTATTTAGGACCACGGTGGATGATGTCAAAGTACACCAAACGACATGTGATAAGTGTAGTGACTTCATGTCTAAGAACCAAAATAACCACCATCATTATGAGATGTGACTCTAACTACCAATCATGGTATCCATGTGTCACTCTCAAGGTGGGTCTGTCTGATACACTATTCTCTAAAAAGTATCTATGTATTTGGTTTGATATCTCCATATCATGGATAATGAGATTCTTCCATCAACCAACATACATTCTAATCTTATGTGTTATTGATGTCTATGGATATTTCCACAATAACAACCGGACAAAACAAGAATACATCTCTTAGCATACATATGATCTCACTATTCAAGTCATCAACCCGAAGACATATGTCATTGAGTATATTATTCTATAGACATCTATAAGTTTTATGGTCATCTCACAATACAAAACACAAACATATAGATTGGAAACTTGCCTTTATTGATATGATCAATGTAGTATTACAAATCATTTACATAGTATCCCATTACAATCATCAAATGATAATCCCTATGGGCATACATACCAATCACTCATGAATCTCAATACAAGTGATCAAACATGTCCATCATGTTTCTACTGTGAAAGTGCTTTTGTGAGCGGGTCAGCCACATTGCTTTCTGTAGGTACTATGCAAATCTTCACATCTCCTTGATGTACGATCTCTCATATGAGATGGAACTGCCATAGAATATGTTTGGAACATTGGTGCGATATTTGTTCTTTAGCATGTGCAATTGCTCCGTTGTTGTCAAAAAACAACTCAATTACATCACCAGCGCTTGGAACCACTCCAAGTTCAGAAATGAACTTCTTGATTCACACAGCTTCCTTTACAGCATTAGATGTGGCAATATATTTGGCCTCTGTTGTAGAATTCACAATCGTCTCTTGCTTGGAACTCTTCCAGCTCACATCTCTGTAGTTCAGGAAAAACACAAATCCAAATTGTGATCTATAGTCATCGTTGTCAGTTTAAAAGCTAGCATCGGTGTAACCCTTTACCACAAGCTTTTCCTCACCACCGTATACCAAGAATTGATCCTTCGTCCTTCTAAAGTACTTTAGGATGTTCTTTACGGTTGTCCAGTGACATTCACCTGGATCAGACTGATATCGACTCGTCATGCTCAAAGCATACGACACATTAGAACGAGTACATAACATCGCGTACATGATAGATGCAATTGCTTATGCATATGGAATCTTACTCATGTGTGCTCATTCATCACATGAACTAGGACATTGGGTTTTAGAGATCGTAACCCCATGGGACATGGACAAGTTACCTCTCTTATAACCCTCCATGTTAAACCTCTTTAGCACCTTATCAATGTATGTGCTCTGGATTAGGCCTAGAAGCCTTCTAGATCTATCTCTATAGATCTTGATCCCTAATATAAAGGATGATTCACCTAAATCATTCATAGAGAAGGTCTTCCCTAGCCAACCTTTTACTATCTGAAGAGTAGGGATGTCATTTCCCATCAATAGTATGTCATCCACATACAATATGAGAAATATGATTGTGCTCCCACTAAACCTTTTATAAACACAAGGTTCATCTTCATTTTGACTAAAGCCAAACTTGTTGACTACTTTGTCAAAACGTAGATTCCATCTCCGAGATGTTTGTTTCAATCCATAGATTGACCTTTGTAGCTTACAAACTTTATTAGCATCCTTTGGATTGATAAAACCCTCAAGTTGTGTCATGTACACATCCTCGAGTAAATTCCCATTAAGGAATGTTGTTTTAACATACATCTGCCAAATCTCATAGTCATGATAAGCTGCAATGGCAAGCATGATCCTGATAGACTTAAACATGGAAACTGGTGAGAAGGTCTTGTCATAATCAACACCTTGAATTTGACAGAATCCTTTTGCAACCAATCTACCTTTATAGGTTTGAACATTTCCATCCATGTCAGTCTTCTTCTTGAAGACCCACTTGCACCCTATGGGTTTTACCCCTTTTGGTGGATCCACCAAGGTCCATACCTTGTTGATGTACATAGATTCCATCTCAGATCTCATGGCTTCGAGCCATTCTCAGATTCTGATCCCTTAGTCGCTTCTAGATAGGAAGTTGTCTCATATGCTATGCCCAATTCATCCCTATCTTGAGTCACAAGAAATTCAAATCTCTCAGGCTCAAGTCGTGTCCTACTACACCTACGAAGTTCATGTGTTACATTTGGAACTTGAAATTCCACAATAGGTTGTTAGACTTCATGTTCCTTATGTACTTCTTCAGGTTCTCTACTTTCTTGTTGGTCTCAAACTTCTTCGAGCTCTACATTCCTCCCACTGATTCCATTGGAAATAAATTCCTTTTCAAGAAATACAACAGTCCTAGCAACAAACACTTTTTTGTCAGTTGGTATGTAGAAGTAGTATCCCCACATTTCCTTGGGGTATCCAACAAAATAACATTTTTCATATTTGGGTCCAAGCTTTTCAGGAAATTGTTTCCTAACATAAGCTTCACATCCCCAAATCTTTAACATAGACAAATTGGGACGATTCCCATTCCATATCTCATATGATTTCTTTTGAACCGATTTGGAAGGTACATGGTTAAGTGTAAACATTGCAGTTTTAAGAGCATATCCCCAAAACGATATTAGAAGTTCGGCTAAACTCATCATTGGTCGTACTGTGTCTAATAATGTGTGATTCCTTCTTTCTGACACACCATTAAGTTGTGGTGTACCAGGTGGAGTCCAATGTGATACAATACCACGGTCTCTCAGAAGGTCATCAAACTCTTGGCTTAAGTATTCACCACCTCGATCTGAACGGAGTGCTTTAATACTCTTAACAAGTTGCTTCTCAACTTCATTCATGAAAGTATTGAACATTTTAAGAGTTTCTGACTTGTATTTCATAAGATATACATAGCAATACCTACTGAGGTCATCAGTGAAGGTAATGCAATATTGATAGCCTCCTCTAGCATTTAATCTAAAAGGTCCACATACATCAGTATGTATGAGCCCTAGCAGATCACTAGCTCTCTCACTGTGTCCAGTAAAGGAGTCTTAGTCATCTTCCCTAATAAACATGCTTCACATGTCTCTAATGGTTCAAAATCAAAAGAGTCTAGATAACCATCCTTATGGAGTCTAGATATGTGCTTCTCATTTATGTGCCCAAGACGACAATGTCATAAGTATGTTTTGTTTGAGTTGTCAAGTTTTAGACTTTTAGTATTTACATTGTATATGCTAGTCTCAAGTTCTAACAAGTAGATACCATAAGACATAGGGGCATTACCATAAAATATCTCATCTTTAGAAATAGAAATCATTCCATTCTTAATGTGAAATTCAAATCCACTATTGTCAATACAAGATATAGAAATAATATATCTATTAATGGCAGGTATACAATAGAAATTCTCTAATTCTATTACAACGTCTGTAGGCAAAGATAAACTAATAATTCCAACTATGGTGGCATCAAATCTTGCTCCATTAGCGACCCACAGCTCGACTTGGCCCTTTCGTAAAGGCTTACTTCTTATCAGATCCTGCATATTAGAACATATGTGATATCCACATCCAGTATCTAGTACCCATGATGAAGAAGTATTTAAGTTTATCTCAATAGTGTATATACCTGAACTGGAGATCTATATCCCCTGCTTCTTCTTCCTCAGTTCCTCCAGGTAGAGAGGACAGTTTCTTTTCCAATGTCTAGCCTGGTGACAATGGTGACAACTGCCTTCTTTGGAGATCCCACCTTTAGCTTTGAGCGCGGATGACTTTAGCTTCTTCCCGGCTTTAGAACCTTTCTTAGCCTTGCCTTTTCCTTTTGACTTTCCCTTTGTCTTGTTGATTATCATCATAGACTTGGGCTTGTCTTTCTTCATCTGTGCTTCAGCTGTCCTCAACATGCCCAACAATTCTTACAATGGCTTGTCAAGATTGTTCATGTTATAGTTCATGACAAAATGATTATATGATTTAGGCAACGATTGTAGAATCACATCAGTGGCCAACTCTTGACCTAGAGGAAATCCCAACTTCGATAGGCTTTCCATGTACCCAATCAAAGTGAGTATATGGGTGTCAACTGAGTCTCCCTCTTTCATCTTGCTCCTGAACAAAGCCTTGGAGACATCATATCTCTCCTATCTTGCTTGATGTTGATACATGTTCTTGAGATGTATTACCATCTCCAAGACATTCACATTCTCATGATGCTCTTGCAACTCATAGTTCATTGAGCACAACATTAGGCACTAGACATCCACGACATCATCAAGGTGCTTCTTGTAAGCATCCTTTTCAGCCTTGGGTGCATTTGAGGTGGGTTCCTCTGGCTCTGGTGTTTCAAGAACATAGTGAAAAACACTAGAGGGGGGGTGAATAGAGTTTTTAAATATTTTAACAATTATTTAACTCAAACAACCAACCACAGGAATATTGGACAAGGGGACAAGGATTTAGAGTGGTTCCTACCTTAGAAAATAC
This sequence comes from Alisma plantago-aquatica, assembly GCA_963693085.1. Taxonomy (NCBI): domain Eukaryota; kingdom Viridiplantae; phylum Streptophyta; class Magnoliopsida; order Alismatales; family Alismataceae; genus Alisma; species Alisma plantago-aquatica. Next base: position 544,553,567 of record OY856414.1, read on the forward strand.
TAAGGTAGTCAGTCCACTACCCGGTTGCTTACCCAACCGGGATTTGGAAAGAATTTAATTTTATTACCTCGCAAGGACTTTACATAAAATTACAATTCTTTCCCTAAACCCTTCAAGCAGCCTTCACCTTGAAGTAATTGCACCAACCTTGAAGCAGCCTTCACCTAGAAGTAATTGCACCAACCTTGAAGCACCCTTCCTCCTGAAGTAGCTTCCCGTTGCAATAGCCTTCTTGAAGTAGCTTCCTGTTGCAATAGCCTTCTTGAAGTAGCTTGAAGTCCACCTTCTCCTCCGAGAAGAACCTTCTCCAATCCGCAGCCTCCAACCCTAGGAGTAGCAAGGAGAATACAAAGAATAAAAGGAATAAGAAGGAAAAAGGAAATTACAACTTATCCTTTGAAGCACAAGGCTTGATTTGCCTATATCAAGCATGTAGATCTCCTAACCAATGTGTATGGAAGTGTGATTGCAGTGGATAGGAGATACTAGCCTATAGGACACGAAATTAGAGCAAGTAGAGGAATTGTCAATGCAAGTGTTGCTCAATTTCTCAAAACAGATTGCCAATTGTTAGTGTATGCTCAAGTGTATCACAAGTATAGCTTGGTGCATTTAGGTGTCCTAAGGCATGTCCTATTTATAGGAATGGCCTACAAGTGCTTGAGGACGTTCTAGATACTTTCTTGGGGGTTCTAAGTGCTTAACTAGCCGTTAGGTATAAGTAAGTTGCATTAGTAACGGCTAGTTACTTTATTCTGCAGTTGCTGTCAGAGTCCATCTCGGTCGAGAAATTGTCGACCGAGATACCTACTCGGTTGAAGTTTTGTCGACCGACAGGCTCTCTGGATCAAGTGTTAGCAACGTTCATTTCCAACTGCCAACTACCTTGTCTGCTGTGTCTAACGGCTACTTGGGTCTTTCTTGGTCGAGAAGTTTGTCGACCGAGAGTGTCTCGGTCGAGGAGTTTGTCGACCGAGATTGACCCTGTTTCAATCTTTCAATTAAGGCACTAAGTGTGTGTATGAGTGTGCATATGTTACACTATTGAAGGGGATGACCTATCTAGGTGTGGTGATTGGCTAGGGAAGATCTAACGCTTGATTTACATGAAGTCTACGTACTTGTACATTATATATTTGTACAAGTTTACAATTGATTACATTTCATGACATTTACAATCATTCAAGCATATAGATTCCCTAGAGCTTTGTCATCCACCTCATTCCTACAACACTCAAGTCGCATGTTAGATTAACAAGAATGAAATGTTTGTCATCATCGAAACAAAGGGATTTATCATAATGTCCAATTTATCCAACAATCTCCCCCTTTTTGAAGATGACAAACATTTCCTAAATATGAAATAAGGAAATATAAAGCATGTGAGTTTCATGCCTGAGGATTACCTTTTGTAGCCATTCTTGTTTTGCAAGTGAGTGCTGGATAAGATGTTATGAAACTTATTTATAACTCATGTACTCATTTATATTTTTGATTTTATATTCTTTCTCCCCCTTTGTCATTTCAAAAAGATATCCAAGTTGAATATCCCCCTTAATTTTATACTATGCTCCCCCTTAGATATATATTCTATTAGGAAGATGGATTTAATATCATTTTTTTCTAATTTAGCCACAATTTGTTTCTCAATCATTTGCAAAGGATGTTAATCCTTGAAATGATATGAGATCATGTTAGGTTCATGACATATGTATTGATTTCTCACCCATTTTACAAGGGATGTTAAGCCCTAAAATGAAATGAGAATCCTTTAATCTTTAGAGTACATAAAAATGTCTCTAACCAAATGCATGGGATATTAAGCCTTGATTTGTTTAGAGAGTTCCTTTAAGAACAAGATATATCATTTTTATGAAATTCATAGATTTCTTCATAACCAAGAGTAAAGATAATAAGGTCGTAACAAGCTCCAAATGATATTTACAATGTTTTTGTAAGCTTCTTAATCAAATAATCAAATTTGTTTTTATGAGCTCCCCCTTAATCTTACCATTAAAGCAATTTAAAGCTTCTAAGGTCACATATGATTTTAAATTTTGATTTTGACCTTTATCAAAAGTATACTAAGATTAAGTACAATAAAATGATGTCCAAATAATCATTTTGTCAAAGCTTATTTTAGGTCGACCTTGACTTCGACCATATCACCCCTTGGTCAAATTTTATTTCAACCAAGAGGCAAATGTTGTAGGTTGCACATTGGAACATTCAAATATTAAGTATAATTCCTGTAGGTAGCTTAAAGAGATATCAATTCTTTGAGTGAAACTTATTATGAATGATGTCCCTTAATATCAAGTACTATTTCTTTTTGTGATCTTGTGTTCAGATTAATCATGTGATTCTTCAAGAAAATATATACTCTTGAAAGCAAGATTAATGTCTCAAGTTCTTAAAATACCAATAGAGAAATTTTATCTTATGTGTTAATAAGCATTGACATTCTTGTTCTAAAGCAACATGTGAAATAGTGAACACATATGTATGATGATAGAACATTTGAATCATGAAATTCAATACAATGTTGCTATGTAGATATGTCAAGGAATACTTTGAATAAACCATGAAAACAATAATTTTCCTTGACTAAATCAAATATGATTCATAACATAGATGAAAATATTCTCATATAAGTGTTCAAGATAATTGTTCATGCCTAACCAGCTTTTTCAACAAACAGTCTTCTTATAGCACAATTTTCATAAATATCTATCTTAACTCATGATGGAAAACTTTAATATATTGTGTTCCAAGAATGATTTCCAGAATTTATTCTTATTTTGCATGTAAAACAGTCATTAACAGCAAATAGATAGCCACTTGATCAATCAAAAAAAATTATTCAGCAATTTTACTACAGACTGAAATCAGTGACCTGCTCGGTCGAAGATTTCTCGACCGACTGACTGCTCGGTCGAAGATTTCTCGACCGATCAGGTTTCTGTATTGTTTTCAGAACTATTTATTGATTCCAAGTATAATAAGATTATGCAAGTTAGAGCTCGATTGTGTTGAGATATGACATTTGTATATCAAGAATCAGTTTAGGTCAAATCTCAACTAGTTAAATTTAAGCTTCTAAGTTTTAGGAATCCAAGCTAAATCATCATTCTTTTTCTTATATGGGCATGAAAATGAATAATGTCCAAGATGCATGCAATAATGACAACTAATAGAGTCAACTTCATTTCTCTTTCTAGGAATTGTGTTCCTAGGTACAAACATAATCTTAGTCTTGGATGCTTTAGCTATTTTGGGTTTATTTCTCTTTGGATCATATCCTAATCCTCTTCTTCCATTATAACTAGAGGAGATTTTCTGAATATTTTCAAGTATGTCATTTCCTCTTAACTCATTTATATTTCTTTGTAACTTAGCAATATCATCCATCTTCTTGTTTATATCTTTCTTTGCTTGATCTAAATCAGATACTAGAGAGTTTCTTTCTTTGACAACCTCATCATAATCTAAGTGCGAACATAGAACATGTTGTATTTGAAGATCATTCACTTGAGTTTGCAAGTTTAACTTTTCTAAGGAAAGAAGATTGCAATCAGCTTCTAACTCCGCAACTGGGAGTTCCACCTGAGGAAGCAGGTGCCGCAGTAGCTACCGAATCTTCTACTGGTACATGGACAACTGTGTGGACTGATGGACTTACTAGTCTGGATCGTTACAAAGGATGATGCTACCACTTAAGATCATAATCTTCATTTGCCTTTTTGAGATCTTCATTTTCAGATGCAAGAGCAAGAAGTTTAATGTTTAAATCATCATTTACTTTATTTGATTTCTTAAGTTTCTTCTTGAACTCAATATATTTCTCATGAGTATATTGAAGACTAGCAATTAGATCTTCTTTTGGTAGATCAAAAAGACTTACCTCTTCTTCTTCATTTGTTGTAGCAATGAGGCATTCTACTTCTTCTTTTCCATCATCACTATCTTCACTTGAATCATCCCATGCAGCTTTATATGCTTTTTCTTTCTTTTTGTGAGATGATTTCTTCCCTTTCTTGAGTTTTGGACAATCACCTTTCATGTGTCCCTTCTTGCCACATTCAAAGCACCTGGAAGAAGAAACACTAGGAGTTTTATTAGTTTTAAAACTTTTATATTGCTTACCATTTACAATGAGAGTTTCTTCTTCACTATCATCTTCACTTGTGTCATGATTGTCCTTGGTTGATGCTTTGAATGCAATGTCCTTCTTTTTCCCTTGTTGAAGTTCACGTTCTCTTCTTTCTTCCTCTTCTAGAGTTGCTTCATGAGCTTCTAGATTGCCAATGAGTTGCTCCATTCTCAGTCAAGTGAGATCATTGGCTTCTTCAATGGCTGTCACCTTGGGCTTGTATTTAGGAGGAAGTGATCTAAGGATCTTTGACACCTGATCTTCTTCAAGAACAACTTTTCCTAAGGCATGCAAACCATTTACAATAGAAGAGAATTTTGCATACATTTCACTAATAGTTTCATTTGGATCCATACAGAAATGTTCAAACTTTTGTTTAAGCATGCTAATCTTAGAATTCTTAACTTGAACAGTCCCTTCATAAGTTATGGAGAGTCTATGCCAAATCTCATAGGCTGTATCACAATTTGATATCCTATTAAATTCTCCTACTGAAATTGAACAATATAAAATACTTACAGCCTTTGCATTCATTTGAGCTGATTTTACCGTATTGGTGTCCCATGCTGCATATTCTACTTGAGGAAGCTCGTAGGGGGTTGACACCATCCTCCATAGATCCCAGCTAATCCCTTGGAATTAGAATTGCATCCTTCTCTTCCAGTAGGTGTAGTTTTTCCCATCAAACATAGTAGGCCTAGTCACAAGTGTTCCTTCAAGATTGAGGTTATTGAGCAACCCATCACCCATTCTTCAATACCTGGTTAGGTTTCCTTGAAGCCTGCTCTGATACCAATTGAAAAACACTAGAGGGGGGGTGAATAGAGTTTTTAAATATTTTAACAATTATTTAACTCAAACAACCAACCACAGGAATATTGGACAAGGGGACAAGGATTTAGAGTGGTTCCTACCTTAGCAAATACTAAGGTAGTCAGTCCACTACCCGGTTTCTTACCCAACCGGAATTTGGAAAGAATTTAATTTTATTACCTCGCAAGAACTTTACATAAAATTACAATTCTTTCCCTAAACCCTTCAAGCAGCCTTCACCTTGAAGTAATTGCACCAACCTTGAAGCAGCCTTCACCTAGAAGTAATTGCACCAACCTTGAAGCAGCCTTCCTCCTGAAGTAGCTTCCCGTTGCAATAGCCTTCTTGAAGTAGCTTCCCGTTGCAATAGCCTTCTTGAAGTAGCTTGAAGTCCACCTTCTCCTCCGAGAAGAACCTTCTCCAATCTGCAGCCTCCAACCCTAGGAGTAGCAAGGAGAATACAAAGAATAAAAGGAACAAGAAGGAAAAAGGAAATTACAACTTATCCTTTGAAGCACAAGGCTTGATTTGCCTATATCAAGCATGTAGATCTCCTAACCAATGTGTATGGAAGTGTGATTGTAGTGGATAGGAGATACTAGCCTATAGGACATGAAATTAGAGCAAGTAGAGGAATTGCCAATGCAAGTGTTGCTCAATTTCTCAAAACAGATTGCCAATTGTTAGTGTATGCTCAAGTGTATCACAAGTATAGCTTGGTGCATTTAGGTGTCCTAAGGCATGTCCTATTTATAGGAATGGCCTACAAGTGCTTGAGGACATTCTAGATACTTTCTAGGGGGTTCTAAGTGCTTAACTAGCCGTTAGGTATAAGTTAGTTGCATTAGTAACGGCTAGTTACTTTATTCTGCAGTTGCTGTCAGAGTCCATCTCGGGCGAGAAATTGTCGACCGAGATACCTACTCGGTCGAAGTTTTGTCGACCAACAGGCTCTCTGGATCAAGTGTTAGCAACGTTCATTTCCAACTGCCAACTACCTTGTCTGCTGTGTCTAACGGCTACTTGGGTCTTTCTCGGTCGAGAAGTTTGTCGACCGAGAGTGTCTCGGTCGAGGAGTTTGTCGACCGAGATTGACCCTGTTTCAATCTTTCAATTAAGGCACTAAGTGTGTGTATGAGTGTGCATATGTTACACTATTGAAGGGGATGACCTATCTAGGTGTGGTGATTGGCTAGGGAAGATCTAACGCTTGATTTACATGAATTCTACGTACTTGTACATTATATATTTGTACAAGTTTACAATTGATTACATTTCATGACATTTACAATCATTCAAGCATATAGATTCCCTAGAGCTTTTTCATCCACCTCATTCCTGCAACACTCAAGTAGCACGTTAGATTAACAAGAATGAAATGTTTGTCATCATCGAAACAAAGGGATTTATCATAATGTCCAATTTATCCAACACATAGAGCTTACGCTCATGCGTGAGAACAATTCTCCGCGTCCTAAACCAATTTTGAAAGTTGGTTCTGATAAGTTTGTCCTTATCAAGGACCGATCGCAATGAGAAAGTGTGAGTGTTGTTTGCCATTTGATTTCTACAAAAGAAAATGTTTGCATTTAGTCCAAAACATTTTGACTTTTAAAGATTTGATAAACGAGATTAATTAGGCCTTTAATTAGTTGCGCTCCAACTATTTTTTTCAAATTGATTTCCCTCACTATCAAATCAAAAGATCACAGCGTACAACCTTCTAGTAAGCCAAAATCCAAAATAATTGTATCAATGCCCAGCCAACGCCGGTGTCAAAGACCAAATACTAAGGTAGGCAACTTTTACCAATTGCATCATATGCAACTCTTGGATAGATGCTCATGCACAAATCCTTGCCATGATGCATATGTGTGCCCCTAGGCACTTGATCCTATCAAGGTTCCCTAGTTAAGTCCAACCCATTAGCCAATACGATGAGTGTGCACCCTACAGAGGAAGACCCACACACCCACCATCATACTTCTACGAGATAGACAGTGTACCACGCGAAGGCATGCCCACACATTTTCGATCAAGATTTTCATGTGTGTTTCTTTATGGAAGACAACTAAAACTTAATATTATTAATTGAGGGATTTTATAAATACATATACATATCCAAACACCACATACTTATAGTATGTATCATATATTACTATATTCACAACCAAAAATGATAGACATGCAATCACAAACACAAATACATCGGTTATGGCCATACTATTGTAATCCTTTGGAGCAACAAACAATTACAGTCCACCTATGGTCTTATGCATCTCATGCAACAACACCTGTGAATCAACTTGTAAGGATCAACATTACAATGAAAAACTTCATGGATGCTCCGTGAGGTCAAAACTTCAAGTTTCTTCTTGGAATTGGATCTTCATGTTGCTTCTTGGAATTGGATATTCATGGTGCTTCTCCATGGACGCTCCTTGGAGATGGATCTTCAAGTGGCCTCCTTACATCGAGTTTACAAAGGCTAAAACTAATCCTATCACTATTACATCGTATGAGTACAAATATAAAGGAAAGAATTAATTATACTTTGAAAGAAGAGATGAGGCTAGGCATGCAAGTCGAATACTTTATACAAAAGATCCACATACAACCATTATACATCCAAAGAATTCTCAAAAAAACATGCCCACAAGATCCACAATCACATTCATTCACAACATCCATAAAAGGGGATTCTAGGCCATAACCGTGTATGCATTCACCACGTAAAACAGATTTGAAAGGCAGAATGTATGATATCATAGGTATATCTACATATACATATATACATTTTAAAATTGCAGTACTTTTAATGCGGGACATTCCCCATTAAATAAATTTTGACTCCCACGCATACTATGCAAGGTACACAGGGGCAGCACCCCTGTGCGGGCAGAGCCCCTGAAAGGTCTATGGAATTTTACTTCCATGCGCTTAAGAAAATTAATATTTTCCATAGTCGACCCCGTCCGAAACAACAAAAATAGAAGGTTGTGGCGTATGTGGAATTAGGTTTAGATTTGCACATTACCAGTTTTAATTTGCATCGTATGCAACATAGAAAACAATATATAGTGATTCGATCAAATCGAAATGAATCCAAATACGCCGTAAATCAACATTTCTATGATACCACTGTTGGGTTTTGTGGAGAAAACATGTGCGTCAGAAGCAACAGAAATTCCACGCAACCCTAAATAGGATCTCATCGATAATAGTGTATTTGGAAAGAGTTTTGCAGTATATACCTTATCACGGAGCAAGTTTGGAAATGTCTTACTGCATGATGGTGTGCAACAACACTGGCCTACACCAACAGAACTTCTCTCCCATTCAGATGCGCTCCTTTTGTGCAGTGATGTACGTCGCCCGTAGCGTGCACGGATGGCTGTTGATGTCCTCCGAACACAGGTGTCTCAATGTTTGCATCTCTACTTCATCCACACGGATGGTTTGGAACTCCACATCGCGCTTCTCAAGCCGGTGGGAAGGACTCATCTCTATGTGGCGGCATGCTAGCACCGCGATGCTATCCTTTCTCTCCTGAGGACGGTGATGGCTATGGTTTACGTACGTGAGCGTAGACTGAAAAGTCTCTCTCAATATCTTATATAGATATTGTCCGTCAAGCCTCTTTTGAATAGGAGACAAAAAATTAGGGTTTCCCAAACCCATTAGTAAATAGAAACATTGTGTTAATTAAAACGCTCATGGGTTAATTAGAATATTCTAGAATTAATTAATTAACAAAATAATCTCATTAATTGATTATTTAATATCAGAATCCATGCAATAGCTCGGGATGGCTCTATGGGCATACAAATACCAATAATACTTTTATCTTAATACCTTCATTTTAAGCATGTACCTAAAATGGCATGAAACACAAGCATGGATCAAGATATTGAAATATAATGTGTATGTGGAGTGCTTACAAAAGTGTGCAAGTAAGATAATAACATATAATCAATCAATTATTTGCAAATAAGAATTGGCATTTTATTCCCAGATTTTAACCCACGCTTGACATGCTATCTCAGGTGTGATCACTCGCCCTCTAGGGATTGAGTGCATCACACCTCAATCCATATCATCCTATGGTTCATAATATGATATCTTTATTTATGTGATACTCATAGTAGCATTATAATTGAAAATAATGTAAATAAACACTCAATAATTTATTTCAATGATCCTTGAGAATTCCTTAGAAATCAGTGAAAAATCATATTGCGGGTAGTCATAAGTGTAGCCACACATTTCAATGTTGAGCCATGCAGGTCATGCAATTACACTTTAAGTATATTCAATCAATCAAATCAACGGATTGCATGTATGTAAATCGTAAAGTGTCACCATCATAGTAATCAGATTAAACCCTACTCAGATCCTAATCTAGGGTTTAGATTTCCTTGGTATCATGTTATCATTAGTGTTATGCTTCAAAACCCTAACTACTATATCCAACATGTCCTATTATTATCACTTAGATTGAATCATGTTCATTTATGACATGACACGTTATGACTTTTAACCTTAATTATTCATATGCATGCTTGTCTACTTTAGGAACCCTACATATACATCATCATTGTTGTTGTCATCTTATATTCTCATTATGTCCAACATTGTTAGATAAAAACACATAGGAAAGGTTTTAACATTTTTAATACTTTAGTGTCCAATCTAGGGTTTTCATTTATTTACCTTCACTTTAACACATGTAATACCCTACTTTTAGAATAGGAAGCATAATTAGGTCTCAGTTATTTTTTTATGTTCCTTTCATTTTTTGATTAATTTGGTATATAGATTTTCTATATTTGGATAACACTATCATTTTCTATGTTTGTTTAAGATAAACATCATAAAACACAAAGATACTTTAATATGATTCCATCTGGTGCTTTACTATTTGGTCAGAGACAAAGGATCCATTGCCACTTTGGGGTGCGAGTCAAATCCTTAGCCAGCCAATTCACCTTTGAACTAGATATAACTTGTTGGTTCACGACTGGTCCTGACCCAGACATCTTCTTCCCTATCTGTAGGGTTTCATCCGTCTGAGCTCGCTTTCCGACAGTGAGGCACAATGCCTCTTCCCTACCCTTCTCCAGTGAAGCACTGCCAAGGATTCTTGTGTCCTCTTCCCCGACTCCTCTGTAATTGCTATTACAACCACCAATCAAGCTCCAACCTTCCATCTCCTTCCTTCTTCATACTTCCTCTAATGGCAAAACCTATAGTCATCTCACTCTCTCAACACAGTAGCTCTTGGTCTAACTCCTTCTTCAAAGGGATGTAGTTCCTTTTTGTTTACTCCTATGAGAATTGACACCACATCAGCAGAACCTGGCTCCATGACTAGGTGCCTTCACTAAGCTTACCCGCTACCATCCTACCTTTCTCGACCACCCTAGTCGTCTGTTCAACTTGCATGGGTGTTGACTAACACTAGGCAAGGGTGTTATAGGACCAGCCTTGGGTTGTGTCGACCACTTCTTGTGGGTGGTCAGAGCAAGGAGGTTGCAACAGCTAGAGGTAGCCAATTCTTGTCCGCTCTCTACAGTTGGTTGGCAGGCTCCTTTTCACAGAGAAGAATCCTAGACCATCATGTTAATGGCATGTTCAGAGAAGGAGGGTTTGCTTATGACTGTTATGGAAGGTTATGCATCAAGGAAGGGGAGGATCGGGTGTCATGTATACGTACGTATACATATGTTTGTATAGCACTAGGGTTTAAGGATCACTGGGTGGGTTTCCTAACTTCTACTTAGTTGTAAGGTATCTCGCTTAGGAAGTCCTTAAATATATTTTCCTTACTGATGACTTTTATTCTTATAAATCAAAGAGAAGATAATACCATATTCTCATTAGGAATTTGATTTGGCAACTAAAAGCCATTAAGGAATGCAAACAAAATATGTCTCTTTATTGGATGATTTGATCATGAATACTTGATTATTATTCTATCTCTCTCTTTGATATATCCCCCAAATCAAAATAGGAACAGACTAATACTTTCCCAATTTATATCTAATATTGTGGAATTCATTGGGAAATCTTTCATATTAAAAAATTGATCTTTTAAACATATTCTTAACACAATTACCATTACCTTATGAAACACCTTTTTCCTCCCAATTTCTAGAATCCCCTTGCTTTTTGTTGTTAACTTTAAGTATACCAAAAGTTAATTCAAAACAATATTAATTGATGTCTCAAACATTGTGTTGCCATTATTGGCTAGATAGTTAATCCTTCAATTACCTAAAACACCACACAACTTATTTTCTTTCGGAAACTTGTGTATTATCTCATTTCTAGTATCCAAGAATTCATTGAGCCAGTAATATTTATTTGTATACAAAATCTCTTATTCCTTTTTCTTGTTCCACAAGGACATATTTGCAACACGAATAGTCTCATGAGTAACATTGTTATTTTATTATTGTTATTCTATCAAAAATATCTTTGGAATATTAACAATTCATGGCTTATATTTATATAATTAAATTTTATCAAAATTGAGGATATTACACCTACCAGGGTGTCTCTGACACCTAGAACCTTGGCCCAACTAGGTAGAAAGTTTCTGCTGACACACCTGTTACATGAAAAGATTATAGAACTTAGCATGGGTAGGGAGTTGTCGCTGATGCGCCTATTACATGGAAAGATTATAGAACTTACCATGACATCTGGATCTAGAAGAACCCTAATCCATCTTCTCCCCTAGAATGATGGTCCTCCTCATAAAAGAACAATATACAAAACATCAGAGGGAATAACCATCTACATTAGGAGATTGAGGTGGGTGTTATCTTCAATTGCTTGGGGTCTCAACTTCTTTACTTTACAAGGAAAATAGGATGAAAATGTGGTATATTGGAAGATGTTTTTTTATCCTAATACTTGAACCTATAACCATACTTAACACACTAAATTTATAGGTTGAATGCCTAGATCAATCTTAATCACCTAATTCATAAAAAGGAGTATCAAAGTGATATGCACCCATAATCAATACAAACATAAGTCCAAATATGCATTTAAGACATCATGGAAGGTGTACCCATAACCAGTGCCACATACCATCAACTAAAAAATCTCTATTTTAAATTAAATCTATTACAAAAAAATGGATCCCCTTGCCAAAAAGAACAAAAATAAAATATATAATAAGAAAATAAGAATAAATGTTGAAATGAAATATCATGCTTGTCTGCTTGAAGGATCACATATTACTACCATTGAAGGCATCAAGGCAAGCCATTATAAGTACTCGAGAGAACAATCTTTGCCACCATGGAATAGATCATGAGTCATATGCTGACCATTCAACCACATCTTTGAAACCACCTCTAGATTTTTACTAGAGTTGATCATCAACTTCTTGAAGAAAGGTGGTACACACGTTGATAGCACTTAAACTGCCTCAATAGTGACACTAGGCAGTACACATTACAACACTCCAAACATGAAAGAAGTATCAACCACTAAAGTCAGGAATGGCCACTTCACAATCCGAGTTGTCAAGACGGAACTCCATCCATCCCCAACACCCATCCACTGATGTCAAATTAGAAAGCCACCATGCTAGATGGCCACATAGCTCTAGAGGCTTATCTCTTCAATGTGCTTCAACAAGAACTCTGTTACAATGATATAGTGAGGATTTGAAGAATCCACGAACCCTTCGTGAGGGGTCTCGTGCAGCGACCACCTGAGCTACTGCTCACCGGCCAATCGAGACTAACTATCATAATTCGAATATAAAAAATAACATTTGCAATAATTATAAAATTGATTAGTGTAGTAGTTAATACACAATATACTTATTTATTCACAATTCAATTTAATGTACAACGTTCTATATGTTTTTTGTCGTCACAATGTAATACAATATGCAAACTTATGTAGCAGCTCCACAGTACTTGTATGAGTGGAATGGTTAATGCAATTTGCATTTATTGACATAGTGACATCAAACTAAAATGTTAATATAACTTTTGATAAATTCTAGAGTGATTAATAATGTACAATACATCCCTACAATCTTTTAGAAATATTAGATTCCATTAATATACATAAGATATTTTTTATATTATTCGGTCCAATCGATCTAGACCGGTTTCTATTGGTTTTGGACCGAACAGGACCGATGACCGAATTTTGGATAAATAGCAGACCGAAGACTGAACCGAAAGTCAAATCAGTCCAAGACCGCACCGGACCGAATAGCCGGTCCGGTCCGGTCCACCAATCAGGATCGAGAAATGTAAATGTACAGCCCTAAATGGAAGAGCAGTGAAAAATACGAACAGACAAGATGAAGTAACCTCTAAGATTTTCTCAAATCTCGTGGGCCCAATCCCGTCACGTGTGGACAGTATAAAGCTCCTAGTCGATCCTGCGATCTCCTGATGCCGGCCGACAGGGCATGCTCCAGCACTCCAGCATGTCTACACCGAAAAACTAGGGAGACGAAAGGCGAAAGCTAATGGTAGAATGCGGCTGGCTCCGTTTCTACCCATACTACGTGGACGTCGTCGGTGAGGCTCTATTGCGTCGGCGGCTATGCCACCGTGGGATATTACTCGTGGCCGCCCAATTACTCCCAGAAAATCACTAGCTACTCCTGCGCACATGTGCCACTGATACCCTGCCATACATCATCAACCCCACCTGATTGTTGATCGGACAACAACGACGGGTCAATGGAGTACTGGACCGGAGGTTGTCTGAAAGGAGGGTCCGGCCTCCACCTGCCACACTTGATGATGTTCTGTACTCCGGCGTGGTGGTCGGCGAAACTCATCAGAATTGACCAAGTACCCAGGATGGTCCCCGGCCTCCCGGCAGATATACAATTATTACTTCAGCAATCAACTACTCAAATTGATTCCCCAGATATAGTTGACATTAAGTCTTTCACAATCATCCAAAGTAATTATGCCTGAATGGCGATTTGCAAACCTTTGACTGCATCTCCCCTTACAGTGTTGACCCATCTTCGTGTCTATAGTTGCTTATGTTAAAGATCACTCTCTGTCTACCCACATAATCCTTCTTCCGATCTGTCCAATTTTTCAAACTCGTGGCACTAGCGATTGCCACCTCCTGAAAGGATGTGCATTAACGCCGCAGATAGAATAGCTGTCATTAACTTGTCTGTTGAATGATTATATCTTAACGTGTATTTGCAAACTGTAACTGCATCATGGCCTTAGATGTTGGCTCAAGCCACATTATTATTTAAAAGTTAGCTTGTATGGATGTTCTCTTCCTTTCTACACCAACCTCTCTCCGTTAGATCTCGCGCGTTCTATTCAAACCATTTGCCCACTGCTTGTTGGAGCCTCCCTCTCGCACGTGGAGCTAATGGAAGGCCGCCAATTTGAAGATTGAAGAAGACGGTTCGATCTAAGATCCGTTCTTGCTTGCCTAACTAGGTAGGGCGTTAGCTAACCGCACACTTGCTCAAGCTGTTCTGTTTTGCCGGAACTAGCTACAACTCTCACGGATTCTCTAATCGTAGCCGGGGCGGGTCTTTATTTTGTCGTATAGCATCCACCATAGGAGACAACGCATGGTAGATGTTTGATATGTGATTCAGTTAGATTCTTTGGAAAAAAAAGTACTCCATTCGATTCTTTGTACTCAGTCACAAGCGTAACTGTGCAATTACACTAATAATTTTTTCTCTTTGAAAAAAAAATTGCAATGTGTTGCTAGAAATTTTTGGCCCAACAGGATGGTCCTTCCTTTTTGCGAAGTCAGTCAGCTTAAGAGATATGTGAAGTGGTCACTCAACAGAAGCAAGAGGACACGTGTGTATTCGGATGGACTATTAGGCCCTGTTTGGTAAAGGTGCAGTAGGGTGACATTTTATGAGTTAGAAAGCTGATCAAACTAAAACATGCCTTTCAACTCTGTTAATTGTATTTGGTTCGATGCAGTTGTGATTGAGTACATTTAAGCACATCCATTTGATTTCTAAGAAAAAGAACTATACCCTACAAGTTGCAGAGTTTGTATGCGCTAACTGTGGCGGCCCCTACGAGAGCAGACAATACGAAATTGGTATTACCGTGTGGCCTGTCGGGCCGGAACCCTTCAAGTCTATCACATTTTATGATTTTGTCGGCTGGGATAGTACAAACTCACAGAATTTAGAGTCAATTATGCAGTTATGTGGAGTTGCAATTCATTCAATTACATCCTACCAAACTTAACCAAACAATATAGAGTTTTTTCCTAAAAACCCTCTCTAATTTCTGACAATTCCTGTTAACTCCCTACGGTTTAAAAAATCCTTAAAAACCCCCTTCATTTAACTCCGTTGTTTGTAAGCCGTCAAATCTAACAGCCTTGCCTTGTTTTTTTCTTTTCCTCTCGATTTTGGACTCGCTTCCACTATTCACGTGTCATTATCTCTTATTTAATTTTAATGCTTACCATATATTCTCTATTCACATATCAATTGTTTAGATTTTGACCACCCCGAAGAAGCACCGGTTTTATGACCCATGCAACGTAAACCCTCCATCCGTCGACAATATACACGATGGAGTGAACATTTCAAAATCATATAGTGTGATGTCCTACATGTCAGAATCTATTCATTTTTTTTATGCAACATCCGATGGTTTGATCCTAGGTCTCTTTACCCGTAAACCTACTTGGACTTAAAATTGACGTGAACATACTTTCTTTTGAAATGTCAAATAAATAATCAGATCTGAATTTACAATGCATAACTTAATGAAATCTTAAATTTGTCACTTTCATTACTTATAGATTAGTATCATAATATATAATGATATTTTTTCTTATTTTACAGTAATATTTTACAAGGAAAATCTAACCACTTCTGATATTGGGAAGAATAAGCTCCCAAGACCTATTGTTTTGCTGCATTTCTTCCCGTACCATGCCAAATAGTACGAATACAACATTTGGCAAAGCGTTTGACAAAGTATTTGACCTACCATTATTCCAGTCCAGTGAAATGGATCACCCTATGATTTTGTTCTGGTGAAAAAAATGACATCCACAAACGTTGTCGACTGCTGTATTAAATACAAAAATAGTACAAAATGCTAGCAGTAACCAACCAGGTGTTTGGTAGCAACGATTGCAAACTGATCGCCTCTATCCAGAAATATTTAATCACTATCTGAGTAATCGCCACTGCTTTTTCAAACAAAATAGAAATGCTACCATGGGAAATGTTTAACCAAATTATCAACCAACAATTGCTTAATTAATATTTCTGATCAAGATCATGTGATCATATTAAACTTTGAGTCGGATGGAGTCAAATTTAATTCGGATTTATTATGTCTGGTTTACAATAACGTTTTATATTGTTTATATTTTTTATAATATTCATGTTCTATACGGATTTGTGCTCGTTTTGAGTTTGAAATTTTGTAACTCTTGTATGAATCGAATCAAATTAGAGTTACACATTTTCATATCAAGTCACATTTGAGTCGGTAAGCCAACCCACCACTAAATGTGTACTATTTATTATATATAAGTATTGAGGTTATATAAACATTGTTTTCATCAAAATAATTAATATGTCGTTGTTGAATATTTCTTTGACAATGCTTCAAAATTTACAGACCGAATATACTAATATCTTCTTATATCCGAAACAAAATTTACATATACAATCCAATATAAGGATCCAATCAGACTCTTATGGTTATTGTTTTCTGAGATTTGGACAAACATACCAATTGAATGCTCGGATTTTAAATATGAGTTTCACTAAGTTATGTTGACTCAATTGTCTGTAAAATCTAAACTTTTGATCAAATATCAACCTGATAAGCCCCACGTGTTTGTATATTATTGAAAAGCAACTTTATATTTTATAATATTACATGTTATCAAAATAATAACACCCATATATTGTATTACTATTAATATTATTATTATCGTAATTAAAATACAATGATATTTCATAGCACCGCTAACCAATGTGGTCGAGAGTGCTAGTAACAACACGTATAACAGTAGGTGATGGTATCCGTTAAGAGTAGGGGGCATTCTGGAATTTGGTTAAACTAATAGGGGGTTATTTGGGACTTGGCAAAGGTGAGGGGATATTTATGAATTTTGGGAAAAAACTCAACAATATATACTGAACAAATGGTTGTAAAGAACTTGAATTACACCTTACCAAACATGCCGTTAGCGGAAGTCTTGTGTATACAAAGTAATTTCTGACACGTGATATTTAACCGAGTTATTTTGTAAAACAATTCGTTATCATTTCATTTAGCATAGCAATGACCACGCTACTTTTAACAATATCACTTAGGGGCCGTTTGTGTTCCGCTTTTTAGAATGCAGGTGTTTGATACATAGGTTTTGCACTAGCAGCAATGCAACTCTTTGGTCAAATAACGGTTGCTGCAGCAACGGTGTGTGCCCGAGAGCTCGTGTGGGGGCCGTCCGGACAGAAATGCGGCGATCCTAAATCCTTTATATCTTGACGTGCTTCGTAAATGCAAATTTTAACTGCTGAATCTGAACAATATAGTATTTGTAATTACAACCTAATAACCACTACAGCTGGTACTGTATAAGAATGCCGCATTGTCAACTTTTTCTCCCAAATTAGACCTTAATGCTTTTCTTGATGGTCTATGGAGGACATTTTGACAGTCTCATTCACAATGATATTTTCTTTTGGAACAGTAATGCATTGTTAATCTGTTCATCCTAACTAAGCAAAACAGATACACTACAAGATCGACACTTCGAAAGTCTCACACACACCCTCAACGAATAAGACAATGCTGAAAGGGATTTTATGACTCATAAAATATATAGACAATGCAATGATTCTTTTTTTATTTTAAATTTCATTTTTACCTGTTGAAAGACTGTTCGTACCTACAGAGTCGTATGTGATCATGGACTTGAAATGGGTCGTATTGCCAACCGATCGTAAAAACCAAAAACTGAACTCGACATTAAGGCCAGGGTTGGAGCCATAGGGAATCATCCAACGCCTAGTCTCGTTTTGGGTGCCCTATTAAATTTTAGAATTACTAAATATTGAAGGGTGTGTTTGAAATTTTTTTAGCCTTGTGAAAGGTAGTGTGGTTGGTGATTTCTCATGTTCCCTAATTAACATACCCGGGTTTGAACCACATGGATAAAATTTCTAAAACCACAAAAAATTGAATTATATGTTTCTTTGTGTAAAAATGTAATTACTGCACACTAATTTTTTTCCAATTTATATATGTATTGTCTGTTTTTAAGGTAGTAAAGAGGTAATTTATTCAATTTAACCTCTACTCACAAACAAAACCAATAAAAAAGCCACTAATATCTGCACTAGGATGAAAGGATTCACACCGACCCTTATACACGGGGTACAATCACAATAGACAATAAGAAAACAAAAATTTTAAACTAGACTGACTTACAATTTAGCAAGGTCATCAACTAATTTATTTGTTGTCTTCTTTGTGTACCTTACCATGTTAACAATCACAATTTCTAAGTCTATGAAGATGTCCTCCTTGCAGTTACCATACTCAATGCAAGTAGTGAGTCAAACTCCAACATCATTCTGATAACCCTTTGTTCAACAAGCTTTAGGCTCCAACAAATTGCATATAGATCTACTTCAATAGATTATGATCTTAGTTGTAGTCATAGCTTTGTTATACAACTATAATCCGATGTTATCTAGAACCATCACACTCGTGGCATGATGATTTTCACTTTTCATTGTGTAACATTCACGTGAACTAAGACTCGAGACTCTAGGACATTTTCAATTTTCATTAATTTTCTTTCATGAAAAATTAATTAAAAAATATTTTTGTTACTCAGAACTAGCTTTTCATCTTCTTGCAATGAATTTGTACTTTTCAGGTACTAGTTTATGGTTTAGATTCAAACCATTGACTATGGATATTCTACTCCTATATTCTCATACCCTACAAATCTCTTGGAAAAGTCTCAAGAATATAGAGCCTCAACTTCATGGCTAATTCTAGGTACACCGCCAACAATACAAGAGGTTACACTGGCAGACAAGGAAGAATCAATCATTATTCTAGAAGAACATGTGATAGAAGAAGAAGAGGAAAACAATACGTCTTACCTCGTGGAGGACAATGAGGATGTGACAGTTCAATATGACGAGCATATCGTTTTTGAGAAAATAAAAGGCATCATAAAAAATAGCTCATTTGGGTCCTATAAGACGACAAACAAGCAATGTATGAAGCTATAAAATTGATCTCGGACTTGCTGCATCGGTCAAGTCACATGCATTTCATGGGCACAACTATAGTACCCATTACATCATATTAATATCTTTGTTGAGAGTTGTGATTTGTTGTGGATAGGGAGAATCCTATCCATGGTGATATATTTGAAATTATTTCCTTACTCATTGATGGATGATGCAAACTTGATCTCTTAGTCTACCTTTGGAATCCATAGGCACTTGGAATGAGATGATTATCACATTCTTTAAGAGGTACTTTCCTCCTCAAAAGACTAATTACATAGTGGTAAACATCCATAGCTTCAAGTAGCATGCAAATGAATCCTATCCAAAGGCTTGGGCACGTTATCAGAATATGCTAAGGAAGGTACCACATCATGGTATTGTTTTATATGGTCTACAGAAGACACTGCATTATGGGTTACACAAGGGAGATATGACTATACTTGACATCTTAGGTGCAATGTTCTAATTAATTAACAAGGTATCAAAGTGTCATGAAATTCTAAGGAGCATGTCTAAGAATCAATCATGGGGTGATGAAAGTGAGTATTCATCATCATACAAGAGTGACATGGAATAACTTGAGTTATGGAGCTCATGAAACTGATGGATTAATTGACAAAGAAACTAGAAAGGAAGACTACATCCTCATATATAGATGAGAAATAAGAATGAATATGCAATAGTCTAACAACATAAGTAAATAGTACTCATGGTGGTAAAATATCACATGTTGGTAGAAGGATCCCAACAATTTTTAGAAGGATTCCTCATAGGTGAAATGGCCTCAAGGGAACCAATAAAACATTTCATAGAACAATCAACATCAAAGAGGTCCAAGCAGGCTTGAGAAGTTCAAAGACATGTTTGGAAATTTTATAACTAAGAATGAGTAAGATCTTGACCAACCAAAGAGAGTTTGGCAAATCCAGGGGGACACATTAAAAGTTTGGAAACTTAAATCTCACAAATGATAACAAATTTAGCATACTTGAAGAAGCCTACTCAACAAAGTTTCCTAGGAAACATCGATGTTGGAAAAATTAATCAAAAAGCCAAATTAGTAGCATTTTGCAATAGGAAGGTGATAGAGAAGGAACATGAAGCATGATATAATAAGAAGTAGATTGAATCAACTACAATTACTCCTAAAGGAAAAGTTGAAAAAGGAGAAGATAGTTCCAGTCTAGGTATTTGAGCAAGTGGTAGGTGAAGATTCTATTAAGTCCAATTTAGGGGGAGAAAAATCTCCTAAGAAGGGCTATGTTCCACCACACCTCAGGACGATTGTGGTTCCTTTTTTGAAAAGACTTTAGAAGACTGAGGAAAATTGGCATTTCAAAAAGTTTTTAGACATTTTTCACAAGCTTCATGTGAATCTTCCCTTAATAGAGGCTATTGAGGATATTCCTTCATATGGTAAACTTTTATAGGACATCATTACCAAGAAGAAGATAATGGCATATTTTGACGTGGTAGCAAAACAGGAGGATGCTAGCATGATGATTCAAAGAAAGCTACCCAAAAAAAGAAAAGATCTAGGGTGATTCACCCTATTTAATAAGTAGTTTCTATCAGAAGATGCCTTATGTGATTCAGGATCCAACATCAACTTGATGCCACTTGAGACTTTCAAGATGGGTTTTCCACATAGTAGGAAGATTAACATGAAAAACTCAAATAGCCTATTAATCCTTTATATGACCCTATTGTATTTGTGAATATGTCTTGGTCAAAGTGGACACATTTATATTTCCTATAAACTTCATAGTTATGAAGATGCAAGTGGACTATGGGTCTGAGATATTCTTAGGTAGACTTTTATAGGCCACATAGAATGTCAAATTGGAGATGGGAAGAGGAATGAAGACTCTTGACATTTAAGATGGTAGGAAGTAGTTCAAACTTCTAGAATAGCCCAATAAGCCAAAAAAGCTTGGCAATGCAGCTACATGCCTCACCATGCAACATATTGATACAAATGTCTCCATACTCTCAGGAAATCCATTCTTGGGCATGTAAAGTACCATGCATGGGGTGATAATGGGTGTCTCCATGTAGAGGTGATCTAGAAATTTTACACAATCTTGCTTGCTAAATCTGTGAGATATCCCAGAGAACTAGAAGATTTCAACATGCCTATGCATATTTCTAAAGGAACTGGGGCAGCTTGAAAACATTCAAACCCAACACTATTACTTAATGTATACTTGATGAATCTCATAGAGGTTACCATTCATGAGGATCTTATAGAATAATGTGTCTTTTTTCTGAAGGCAGTACAACACGTAATATAAAGAATTTTGAGGAATTGGGTCCACCTCCACCTCCA
Organism: Alisma plantago-aquatica; assembly: GCA_963693085.1. NCBI lineage: Eukaryota > Viridiplantae > Streptophyta > Magnoliopsida > Alismatales > Alismataceae > Alisma > Alisma plantago-aquatica. Next base: position 544,575,149 of record OY856414.1, read on the forward strand.
TTGGTGATGTCAATCATGTGTCATCCTAGTATGGAGTTGAAGACGTTTCCACGACATCCAAAGTATACATTTGTCATAGAACTATCTCTTACCTAAATAAAGATTTTAAATGACTAGACAATCTATGGTGAAATGACCTGAGTGTTCATCCCTAGCATGGTAATATCAAAGCGGCATTGTAAAAGTGTAAAATCTTAGCATACATGAAAAAAAACTAGATGCAGACACCAACATATTCTCAAAAATCAACAAGAATATAAATAGCAACATCATTTATTATAGATTTGACAATTACACATTTAAGAGAAATTGAATAATCTTTGTCATGTACACTAAATTAGGATCTTATAACCAGTACAACCTAAAAACCTACTCACAAGACATCAACTTCCAAGCCATCTTCGAATGTTACACGAAGCAATTATCAACTCCAAGGTGCTAAGTACAGGGTAAAATGATACATATATCTAAGCTTTTATAATTTGAAAACATTTGTTGAAGTAAACAGACATGAGTAAAAGAGTTAAGCACTTAGCAAAAATGAAAATCCATTTTTTAGTCATGTTGCTCCATTATACCAACAATATCATGTATCAATAGGCCTTTGTCAAACTTCCCATCAGAATGGGTCCGTGAGGGTGCATAAGTCTCAAAGCTATTACCTAACACAATTTATCAATATGGTTTACCCTAGCTTACAACTCAAGTATGATGCCATCCCTTGTTCCCTTGTCTTGAGAATATAAGTAGGAGGACAAAATTATATAATATAGATCTATATTATATGTCCAAGTTATTAAATGAATGAGTCATCACATCAAGTACAATACTAAAATACTACATGCTGATATATAGCAAGTAAACAATCATACATACAAATCAAGCATTCAACAAAGAAAATCATAATTATATAACTATTAAATAATTTACATGTTTTTGATAATCTTAACCTATCGTTGACCATCTAGGTCACAAAAAAACATATTAATAGCATCATCATTGTAAATTTACAATTTTATGTTTAAGAGAAAATCATATAAGTCACGTCTTGTACATTAAATTGGGATCTTACAACTCATAAAACCTGGACATATGCTCACAAACCCTCAACCTCCAATTCATCTTTGAACCTTAAGCATATATAAAATAAGTATCAACACCAAGGTGTTGAGTACATGGCAGAAAGATACATATATCTAAGGTTTTCATAATGCGAAAAGATATGCAGAAGTAAACGAATATGAATAAAAGAGTTAAGCACTTAACAAAATGAAAACCCATGTTTAGTCTTTTTTTCCATTTTACCAACAATATCATGTATCATAATTCCTTAGGACAACTTCCCACTAGAAGGGGTCTATGAGGGTGCATAAGGCTCAAAGCCATTAGCTAACCCTGTTTATCAACATGGTCTGCCCTAGCTTGACAAGTCAAGTAGGATGCCCTTCCTTTTGTGTCCTTGACCTATGACTATAAGCAGAAGACCAAGTTTCTAAAATGGAGATCTATATTATGTGTCCAATTTATAAAATCAATGAGACAAAACATCAAGTACAATACTACAATACTACATGGAAATATTTGAGCAAGTAACCAAACATACACACATATCAAGCATTCAACAAAGAAAGCCATAATCATATGATTATTAAATCCTATACTTGTTTCTGATATTCTTAACCTATCATTGACCATCTAGATCACAAGAAACAACTGATTAAGAACAAGATCACATGCATGCACTATGTTCTCATCCTTAACCCTAATTAGCTTCATTTTTTAGAGTTTTATCAAATTAGTTTACAAGGTGGTTATTAGTACATTGGGTAATCTCATACTATTTTAGGGTTCATCATGAAGGACTAATTCTAAGGTTTCTACTACATTATTCAAACACGAGGTTTAACCTTATATGAATTTTAGGGTCAAAAGACTAATAATGGGCCTAGCTTGGAGGTTGGTGTTGTGGAGGTTACTTCCTGTTCTAGAATTTGGCACAAGACGTGCTTGGCTTGGGATTCTTGCCGTCAGGAGTATCACTGGGTCAACGACAGCTGGACTGTTTGAGAGAGAGATAGGCCTTGGAAGATTGTCCACAATCAGCCGCAGGTGCCTTGGGACCAGATTCTTTGGAGAAGTTACCACTTTCCCAAGTGGAGATTTTGTGCTTATAGAGCAATCCTTGGTCGGCTTCCTATAAGAGATAGAGTTAGTAGATGGGCGGTTGGCTCTAGCAGCATTTGCCTGCTTTGCTGTGAGGAGATGGAGTCTCATCAACACCTTTTCTTTGGCTGCTCGTATGCCAAGTACCTTTGGGTTCGTTACTCCCTTAAACTCAGTTGGGGGGGGTAACCCGCCCACCAACCTTATATATACTATGGGCTGGACTTTGGAGTTGATGACTATGGATTGTCATCTCAGTAGGTTTGTGGGGCTGATCTGGACGGGTCTCATCTTCCTCCTCTGGCAAGAGAGGAATTGTAGAGCCCATGGCAAAAGGGCGAGGGATAAATTTCAATTTTTTGATGAGTTTGTTAATAGCTTGTGTTGGTTTTGTAAAGCTAACCCGGGTACCCTTGTTAGGGTCAAGCCAGAGGTTAGGTTGATGTGGGGTCTTTGATGACCTTGTACATTATACAGGGTGTTCACATCTATACTCTTTTTTGGGGCTCTAGTAATATTTTACCTTATCCAAAAAAAAGATATTTAAACACGAAATAGGGTATATTCACAAAAAATAATGTCATATAAATCACATTCCAAGGTTATTTGTATGTCCCCAAGGTCTAAGCATCCTATACCCCACATTGGGTTCAACACTCCCACTAACATGCAAATATCGATAAAGTGCATTTATAACCTTAGGTGTCAACATATGAACTATGTGGTACATCTACATCAAAGTGATCATAGGGAATATGTTTCCTGATTTGGGAAGGTAGGACATGAAATTAAGACATATCTCAAGATTAGGGTACAAGAAGGACAAGCAAGCCATTTATGTCACTTTAGGTCATTACTAGTGGATTTTTAGTCAAGTATACCATCATAGAACAAAGGAGAAATATCACATACATTAGTGTCACCTAATAGCATAAGGTTATTGATTTCATAGATCTAAGAGATTTGAGTGGATAAATGAGTTCAACCACATCATTTTATTAGGGTATAATCAAGCAATGTCATACTTGGGTAATATTTACGCACATTATTTTATATAAATCAAACTTAGAAAAAAAGGTTGTAGGGTGTGTTTTTGTATCATAGAGGAGTATAAATTCACTGATTTCAAGACATTAGGTGTCATCAAGAAGCAAGATTAGCATTAATATAACAAAGTATGTCATAAAGGTTAAACAAGTCATTAAACTACATTAGAGGCATCCAAGGTGCATGAAAGGTGACTAGTGTCTTCATTAAGTTAAAGAATGTACACAATTAGTATTTTGATGGTTATAAGGATAGACAATCAGTAATGGTTGTATATTAATCATGAATGCATAATAACTATAGTTCAACATAGTCACAAATCATATTATTAGTAAAAAAGAAAAATTAGAAGTACATTTTAGGTCTGCAAGTATGTCCATTATATATCCCATTGAGTTGATAGATTTGATATATGATTTAATATAATTTTGCCAAGGGGATTAGGAGATTTCATTTTTTGAGAATCTTGATCAAGAACTTTGGAGATGCAAATAAAATTGCTGCCATCATCTAAGGAAAGATCCAAGCACTAGATCAGTGTCTAGGAGGTTGTGATCATAGGATCCGACCCCTTTTGAAGTGCCTAGTGGGATGAGTCAATGGTTTCCTTGATCAGGTGAGACTCAAGATTGGGCACAACACATAGCAGGGTGGGTTTGGGGTGATGGATCCTTGGCAATCCCACTATACATGTCATCTTTAGCTTAAGTAGGACCATATGTGGGGCGTCAGATGGTGATCTCATGACAGTTGGGTATTCTCTCCAATCAGTGAGCTTGGATATGATGGGGAAGACCCCCGACGACAGTGGTGCTCTAAAAGGCCTTATCAGGGCTCCATGTTGCTGGGAAAGGGAACGATATCACACCAAAAGATGGGACGTGCTACATATCATCCATAAAAAACTAAGGTGGCCATATTTTGTGATGAGGTCAAATAGGGAGGGATAGCCATAAGCCATCTCGTGGTGGCGCCGCTCAGATGGGAAGAAGAAGATGGCTTTGAAGAGGGATATTTTGGGTTCAAATGACACAATAATGAGGGGAAAAGAAAGAGGGTGATAAAAGGAAGTGTGACATAGGGTAAATAATGTCAAAAAAGACACAAGCAAGGGTTTAGGTGGTTGTTGATGTGGTGTGGGACATGCTACAAAAAAGCCACCATACATGGGTACAAGGTGGAAGATGACAATACACTTGTTAGATCATAGGGGGCCCAATCTGTGGACATGGATATGAGGTATAAAGTTGATCGATCCAAAATGATAGGTGGAGGAAAAACACCTCATGTATAGGTCCTATAGGTATAAATTGAACCAGATCTGGGAGACCATATCTTGGGGTTTGGATGTCCGATAAAGGTAATTTTTTCTCAAACACAAATGAAAGTGAATGTTTCAAAAATGCCATGTACTAGTGTTCCAATGGAGCTTAGATATGGTATTCAAACTTAATTGCAAGATGGTTATATATTGAAGCATGGAACCTAGTTCAATATTAAAACTAATGTCACATTTTGTAAGATAAGATAAATGTAATTAAAAAAAATAAAATCTTTTAAAGTATGAAATTGAGTACTAGAGAATGAAATTGAGTAGGAAGAGAGATATATGGTATATATTTGAAGAGACTAAAAGTCAGGTCATCACAACTATCCTGGAGGTAGAAGAGAAGCTTCCTATGATCGTCTCTTCTTCATTGAATATCTCAAAAGAGTAGTTGATAGTTGTACTTAAGAATCAATGTGCACCTTTTCAGTGGTAAATAGCAGGCATCAAGGGGTATTTCTTATACTTTTTTTTAAACAAAATTTTCTTGAATGAAGGAGCCAAACATGTGGCTCAACCTTAGAGTACATTAAATCCAATCATGATAGAGGTGGTGAAAGGAGGTAATGAGACTCTTGTTGATATGTCTAGTTTATGAAATTTCTATTTCTAAATGGGTAAGTCGAACACAAGTGGCTCCAAAAAAGGTTAGTATTAAAGTTACGACCAATAATGTAAATGATTTTTTGTATACTAAACTAACAATGATTTGGCATGTTTGCATAGATTTCCACCATATCAATCAATCTACTCTTAAAGACCACTTTCTATTACTTGTTATTGACCATATCTTGGAGCATCTCACCGACTACTCTAATTTTTGATTTTTGGATGGATATTTGTGTTATAATCATATTTCAATAGAGCTTGAGGATCATGAGAAGTCTACCTCACTTGTCCTTATGCCACACTTTCCTATTGCTATACTCCTTTTGGAGTTCAACCTTTAAGGTGCGTGCTGATCATGCTTTTTGATATGTTTAATGGGTACCTTGAGATTTTCATGGAAAACATTTCTATGTATGATGAGTCCTTAGAGTATTTTCTATTGAGTTTAATCATGTGCTACAAAGATGTGACAATGCTCACCTTATTTTGAATTGAGAGATATTCCATATGATGTTAAATGAGGGGATAGTCTTGGGGAACAAGGAGATTGATAAGGGAATAGAGTTTGACCTAGTTACAATTGAGGTTATCTCTAATATTCCTCCACCACCCTTGGTTAAGGCAGTGTGGAGTTACTTTGGGAACACAACATTTTATAGGAGATCTATTGATTTTTGAAGATCGCTAAGCCTCTTTCAGAACTTTTGGAGGTCATGGAGTTTTCTTTTAATGATCTATGTTTACATGCTTTTGATGTTTTAAAGGATAAATTGATCTTTGCACCTATGGTGGTAGATCAAAATTTGAATCTACCTCTTGAGTTGATGTGGACACTTTTGACCTTGTAGTCAGGTTAGTTTTTTGCCGAAGGAGAATTTGTTCTTCATCGATGATTTATTATGATTCTCAAAACCGTAATGATCTCGATTGAACTACACCATCATATAGGTAGATATTTTAGCTATAGGTTTTTCCTTTGATAAATTAAAAAAATATTTTTATTGGGGTGAAAGTAATTGTTTGGATGGGCCATGCTGCAGTAAACTATTTACTATAGAAAAAGAAATCCAAAATCCTTTTTATTTGCTAGATCTTAGTTTGGCAAGAATACAATATACATATTAGGGATAAGGATCACACAAAAAATGTTCTATTAGATCATATTTTTTGTGTGGAAGGTTGATGATACTAGGTTAGTGGAGCCCATTCAAGAAACTTTTCCTGATGAGCAATTGTTGGCCATGAAACATAAATACCTCTTGTATGCTAGTATTGTGAAACATATAGCAATTATAGTGTTTCATGATGATTGGAACTCCCAAGATAGGGAAAAATTCTTTCAATATGTTCACTATTTTATTTGTTATGACCCTATATTGTTGAAATAGTGCATAGATGGAATATTCATAGTGTTTTCTTGAGTGGTAGATAGAGAGCATTCTTGGTGATTGTCACTCATTTCCCATAGGGGACATCATGCAAACTAAAGAGATGTACCTAAGGTTTTGGAATATGGTTTTTATTTCTCTCCTTATTCAAGAACATGTATATGTTTGTGGAAAGATATGATGTGTGTCAATGAACTAGCAACATATATAAAAGGCATGAAATTCCCCTAACAATGTTTCAAGAAGTTGAGGTTTTTGATTTATGGGAGTTTGATTCAATTGGGCCATTCATGTCTTGGTATTAGAGTTGTTGATTATGTGTCCAAGAGGGTGGAGGAAATACCCACCCAGACCAATGATGCATCAGTTGTTTGTAAATTGGTGAAGGATACCATTTTTTGCAAGTTTGGGGCGCCTAGTATGATAATTAGTGATGGTGATTCACATTTCATGAACTGTTAGATTGATTCTTTTTTGAAGATATATGGAGCCTCACACCAAGTAGGAACACCCTACCATCCTCAAAACCAATTCCAAGTTGAGGTCTTCAATGAGGAGGTGAATGTTATTTTAGAGTAAACTATCTCTATCATAAGAACCAATTGTGCCATGCAACTCAATGATGCATTTTGGGAATATAGGACCGCTTTTAAAACTCCCATCGGTACCACACCCTATAATTTAGTTTATGGCACTACATGACACTTTTTGGACAAATTAGAATATAGGGCCATGTGGGCATTTTCAAATTTGAACTTTGATCAATCCTCTAGATGTAAAAAGCACCAATTGGAGTTGAATTAATTGGATTAAATTAGACTTGATGCCTATGAGAACACAAGATTGTAATAGGCACAATCTAGATATGACCTTTCAACTTGGTAAACAAGTTTTTTTTTAATTCAATGAAGAAGTTACACCCATGGAAGTTGAGGTGTAGATGGACTAGTCCTTACACTGTTCTCAAGGCATATCCCCATGGAGTTGTGGAGTTGAGAGATGGCTAGAAATTTGTAAAACCATTTGCCACAGGTTGAAATACTATTATTGAGAAAACATTCTTCATGCACATGAAGAGTTTAAGATCTTAAACCACCCTTTATTTTATGTGACCTAGTCACACCTACAAATTTAGATATAGGATCTTTAGAGGAAACCCACATGTTTAGTTTTCATTTCTTTATATTTAATTATGCAATTTATCATTGTTTGTTTTAGTTTTGAATCATTAATAAGATGATTGATGAGTTTTTTACTTGTGTAGAGAGAGAGAGAAATGTTAGTACCATCGACTTTGAGTTTGGCTGACCCGAATAAGCATCTGAAGGATGAGATGACTTCAAACACCAAAAGTTGGTAGAACCAACTCCAACGTTGCTAGTAGTGACCTAGACTTTGGTAAGGGAATTATTTGATTATGGTACATGTAATGTTTCAATGGAATTAAAACACTATTTTATACCACCCATAATCTTATCATTTAAGTATTGACATAATGAGTAATTCACTCTGAGATGTCGGTAGTTCTAATCTCAAAGTCAATGGCACTGGCTGAATTAATCAGTTTTTGTGAATTGTTAGAGGTTTATCAAGTATCAAATGTGAGCTACGAGCAAATAGGACACCTTTCAGTAATATCAACATAGTCACATGGATCGTAAATGTATGAATGTGATGTACTAAAAAGTCTGCAGTTCCTAATGGAATAGGTAACAGAGCTACTTTGCCACCTACTGCTACTAATTCACCACCTCCCCAGGTTCAATATTATAGATACAAAAAGAAATTAGAATCATTCTTTCTTGATATGTACGAGGAGAAAACCTCTTAAATGGAATCCACTTCCAATTTGGTTCTATTGAGATTGAATTTATTAACTTAAAATACATCTATATGTAAATATCGGTGGCCAGACACTCAATTCGGTACAATTAACATTATTTTTATTGCTTACTGATGGGTCATTGCTTGTTGTAGAATAAAATTTTGGTGGCACCAACATGCTATATGTTACTACCAAGATGAGGACAATAAGCGATCCATAACATCCAATCCAACAACCACTAAAGTGTGAATCCAACAATGATTACCTGTTGATCCATAAGAGCCCCAAAAAAGGGTACCACATACCCATGTCAGTAACACTGACTCAAGTTGATACCATTGACTCAAGTCAGTGCCACATACATGGGGGAAACTGTGTGTTGGTACTTCACTCAATAACAGTTGCTAATACCAACAATAGATATCAAGATTACACTAATAGATCTACAAGTCGGTACCACTAAATTCCAAATCAATACAACCAATGTCCAAGTCAGTGTGATCAAATTTTCACTGATGAGGTGTCTGTCCTCTTATATAAGGGTGAGGAGTCATTTGTATTACTTGAACCTCAAGAACCCATCTCTCAAGCACTCTTATGCAAAGTTGCATGAGAACTTCTTCGATGATCAACCACTACAATAAGATCCTATTCTTTACCTCCTTTCTCTCAATTGCAGGCAAGCGATCCTGTCAATAAGGAGCTTCATCAATGGAAGAATCCCCAAGCCATGTATCCAAATATCGGGGGTTGTGTGTATCGGTGTATATAGGTCAGGGGATGATGACGACTTGCCCCTTCCTAGGTGGATGATCGATGTATGCAAAGATCACAATGGAGTTGTTGACATCACTTGAGGTGTGATTCTTTGCACACCACACCAGGAGTCGAGAGTCATAAACTAAATGGGTAAAATGCCATCTCTACAACACCACCACTAGTACATGAATGGTCGGTAGCATTGGTTGTTTTAAGCCTGTAGCATCACTTAATAACTGACCCCTAAGTGGTCGTTGCTATAGAATTTGCTCTATAGCATCGTTTTTTTTTACAAAACAAAACCGACCTTATAGAGTAAACACCGACGCAAAAGGTTGTAAAAAATCTGACCCAAGCGAGAAAAAGGAGCCTGTAAGGTCGGTTATTCCAAAAAAACCGACCCTGTAAACTCTCTCGGTCAAGAAAATTGTCGACCAAAAATATTTTCGGTCGACAATTTTCTCGACTGAGAGAGTTTACGGGGTCAGTTTTTTTGGAATAAGCGACCCTAAAGATTGAATAAACATTTCAGTGTACACCTCAGTCGAGAAAAAAAATATTTCACACTGAAATGTTTATTCAATCTTTAGGGTCAGTTATTCCAAAAAAACCAACCCTGTAAACTCTCTCGGTCGAGAAAATTTCCGATCGAAAATATTTCATTCGACAAAATTGTCGATCGAGGGGTCCACTGGAATGTTTATTCAATCTTTATGGTCGATTTTTGTAAAAAACCGACCTTATAGAGGACCTTTAAGGTCGGTTTTTTACAAAAACTGACGCTAAAAGTTATATTTCGGTCGAAAATTTTCTCAACCGAGGAGTGTACACTGAAGTGGTTATTCAATCTTTAGGGTCGATTATTGAAAAAACCGACGCTAGAAGTTATGATTTTTTTTTATAATTTCTATAGAAACTGAAATGGAACAGGAGAACAAGAAGATTCATATATTCTGGGAGAGGGGAGCATTGATGCTCAACCGTCACCATTCAAAACCACACATTCATAACAAAAATGATTCATAATCACATCATAATTTACAAAATGATAGATTGCAAGTCTGAGATCATATTAAATGTCAGATACAAAAGTAAATATGAAAGAGTACTCAAACCACATACATAAATGAAGCTAACATATTTAATCCAATGCTATATTGACTTCATTTAGAAAAACATCTAACCACTCTTCTTGGAATTCATTCAAGTCCACACGTGTGTAAGGCTAAGTTGTAAAGATCTGTAATAGAAAATGCACATGCTAATATTTTATAAAATGACTACAATCACTTGTAAATTTATAATGTTATTCTTTATTACCTGACTTATAGTCTGAATGTCATGTGATGCTTGTTTGACAATAGCTTGCATATATTTCATTACATAGTAGCCACAAACCCAGTCATTATTTTGCATAGGACACTACAAATAATGAATTATACTTAATGTTAGTAAACTACTATAAACAACAGTTGAGATAAGACTATAAGAGTTGACATATTAGAGTTGAAAATTAATACTTATAAGGCTAAGCATTTGTCAAAGTATCTACCTTGACAATTTTCAAAGTCAATGTCTTTAATTTTGTGGGTATTTGTCCTCCAGCTTCACGAAAAGCCTTTATACCCCTATCAATTAAATGATAGTTGGTAAAATAGAAATTCTAAATAGAAATATCATGTTGAAGCATTGACTAAATTTATTCTTACTCTATAGCTGACAATTTCAGTTTGTGACTCCTTGTTGTTTTACCCATTGGGTCAAGATAATAAATAGTCATCAATTTTGGGGCAATCACCACTAATTCCCAATGTTTAGCTCTGAGTAAGAATAAAACAAATACTAAAATAAATAATTTTATTCATTATTAAAATTATATTGAATAATAATACTTACTGGACGTTAAAAGGAATTAGGATAATTTCCTTCCCCTCACTAGCAAAATATTTGAATGCAGTAGAGAAGTACTCATTCACATCCTCAAAATGTGTCTCCACTTGACTAGTGATTTAAGGAACTAAGAATCCAACATTCCTTATATCAAAGTTTGTGCTCTCAATATATAAATGGCTGTAAAACATTTGTAATTATTTCCATATATAGAACTAAGCTAAAAAGGTGTATTGGAATTTTGTATATATATTGATAGATCCTTACCTTATCCATACTTCTATTATTAAAGTATTCAGCCAATCATACCAGAATAACTCTATAATATCATCAAGAAAAATAAAACTCTCAAAGTCCCTCCCAGCTGCATCTTCTGTCAAATTGACCAACATATGTGATCCTAAGCTTTGGTTGGCTAAGTATCGACACAAACATTTACATTTGCTTCCCAATTCATCGAATGTAGCTTTGGGAATGAAAGATGGCTTGGGCATAGGAGGATGACTAGTAGAATTTTTACTTTTTGGTTTACAAACTTGTTAATTAAATTACATACTTATATTATACGAGTTCATATATGAAGTCCAATATGAAAAATATGGTAGAAATAAGGTATACCTTGTCATTGATAACCAAGTGTCTAGGACAACCCACCATAGCACCCTCAGCTTCTTCAACTGTACGATATTCAGGATTAGGTATGGGTAGTGGTTTGTCCCCCATTCCGTCATACACAAGATGGATGGACACACGACAAATGTCATCAGTAATTTGTTGGCAATGCAATGTACCACCAAGGTTGTACACATTGCCCGCTGCCACAACATTATATTCTGGAACCTCCACTGCAAGTTTACAGTTCATACCAACCTAGATTGAAATAATATAAGTTATATAAGAAGCAGTAGAACATATACCGATTACAACTATATATATTATCATATATATTATCATATATATATCATACTAGTAACACAACATATAGAACAAAAAGTTACTGCAGATTGTTGTGGTGGGTCATTGGGAGTGCTCCCATGACCTTCTACAACTGGAGCATGGTCTTGCACCTCATCAATTGAGAGACACACAGTATGAATATGTTCAGAAGGTTGAGTAGGCTGAAATGAAGACATTATTTCTTTTACTTTCTGCGCTACTAATGCTTCAACCTCCTCTTGTGTAAGACCTCATGCACGACCTCTTTTAGATTGTGAAGGGCCAAAATAAGACTTGAATCCTATGCCAGCTCCTAATCCCCTAACACGGCCAGGATGCTCCTTCGTACCAAGAGCAACTGATAGTTCATCCATGTGGCCAGTTTGGATGAACTTTCCTTCCTTGCTTTGCTCGTGAAGATCAATCTATTCATAGTTAATATAAATATTAAATCACAATATCAATTAAATATAAATAAATCTAAGTTTGTGGGAGTTACTCTTTACTTAGTTGGGATAAACCTACCATCTTTTGTGCCACCTCCTTAGTTGTAGGGTTGACAATTTCACCTGCTCGATTCTTTCTAGCATCAATCCATGTCAAGTGTTGGGGTGGACACTCAACTTGAGTTGTACTAGATTCTTCTCCAGAAGAGGATTGCTTCTCTTATAGTTGGCGGCGGAAGACATAACCACCGGGCCCCAAGAGATGGTCATGCACATTTTTAGCCCGTCTTTCCTTTTGAGCCTGGTGAATGGCCTGATCATTTAAAATGATGTATTGCAATTTAGACTTCGCAAACATGTATAAAAAGATTCACCTCCTTAATTGTATAAAATTAAAGATTCATACAATATATAACAATCTTTATTACCTGGAACTCTTCCAATCTCCTAGCTGCAACAAATCTTTCCCACACCTCAGGATCTATAAAAATATATACATCTGTTGCTTTCTTCTTTTGTTTAGGATTATTTATAAATTCCCTTGTGAGGTATGTCTTAAAACCCCTCCATCTTACACCACAACGTTGTAGCACTCTTTTCTTGTGATCTTTTTCATTTAGATGAAAACACCCTATACATACAAAAGAAGCAATTAATAATGTTGTTTTGAAAAGGAATTAATTTCAAGCAAATTAACTAAATTAGAGTCAATAGATAAAAACATATTAAAATAATATCACTTCCACTCACAGATGTATCTTTCCATATGAGGTCTTTTTGGGCATTAGGAACATCATCCCAATTTTCTATATCTATTGCCACCTTACTGCGTGCGGTCACCCCTACGTAATGCTTGAAAGCACTAGCATGTTCCCCAATGATTCTTAATTTCCTCATCAGTATCAACTTCCAAATTGTTACAACAATTTCTACATGGACAATATAGCCTATCTGTAGGTAGTTTCCTATGTTCCTCAGCAAATATGATAAATTCATCAAGACCTTTGGCAAACTCTAGACTGCAACAGTTCTTGATAGGTATCCAACTTTGATCCATTTTCTATATCACATTAAAATTAATTATAAAACTAACTGTTTAATATTGATACTATAATCTGTAAGTTTTTATTGATAGGAAGTTAATTACTTATATACTAAAGTGTACCACCTATCCCATTTTTGAATATTTAATCTCACTAGTAACTGTATAATGTATGTTTAGTTTTGAAGAAAATTTCAGCAACATTTTTCCTAAGTTCTCCAAGTACACCGATGTAAATGGAAAATAACCACTCACATATGTACCTAGAGAACAAATGAGGAAATCCTACTGAAATTTTCTACAAAACTAAACATACATTATACAATTACATCCTAAGTGAGATTAAATATCCAAAACAGTCCCAAACTGGGGACTAACCAAAGTTTACTCCTAATAAGTAAATTTTGAACGAGTTTCTAAGTTAATATATAAATGCATTATTTTCATATTTATATATTAAGTTAAACATCATGCATCAACCCTAAAGTGTCAATCTAGGAGTATGCATGTCTAATCTCGTATTAATTTCTAGAATTTATATAATGATTATATATGAAAAAAAACATCTTTTTATTATTGGTTGGGTTATCAAATCATATAAAATGGAAAAAAATATAACTGTATAGTTAAAGGAGCGCAGGTCCACTCTCGGTCAAAAATTAATCGATCGAGAGCCCACCTACGTGCGATGTCCAAGTCCACTCTCGGTCGACAAATTCTCGACCGAGAGTAGACTTGGACGTTGTGCGCAGGTGGACTCTCGGTCGACAATATTTTTGATTGAGAGTGGACCTGGACGCTACTGTGACGGCGAGAATGAACTCGAGAATGAGGGAAGCGGCGACCTTACTTGGAAATGGCGGTGACCTTCGTGGAGGATGTGACGACCTTTACAGAGAGGCGGCGACCTTCGTGGAAGTGTGGAGAGGTGGTGACGGCGAGCTCTCTTTGTGGAGAGGAGGCAAGGGCTTTGGAGGTGTAGAGAGGTGGCAAGGGCTTCACGAACACAATGATCCTCCTCGAACACAACGACGAGCTTCTTGGCAAAGGATTTGGTGGCGCGGCAACATGGAAAAGTGATGACGCGGGAGAGAAGGAAGAGAAGGTATCGACGGAAGAACAACATAAGGAGATAAAGAAGAAAAGGTATCGGCGAGGCGGGAGAGAAAAAGAGAACAAAATTTATGTTTCACGGGAGAGAAAGACTAGGTCTCGACCACTTAAAGCCCAGGGCCGAACCTGTAGCGTCGGTTATTTAAAAACACTCCAAGTATGCCCGTGTCAGGTTATTTAAAAACACTCAAACTCATTCTCGTTCGACGACTTTCTCAACTGAGGGGACCTCTAGGGTCGGTTATAAGGAAAACACCGAGCCTAGAGATGTTTATACACGCACGAAAGGAAATCTGGATCTAAAACCCTAAACACCAAACTCCTTCTCAGTCGACAAATTTTTCAACCGAGTGGTTCTCGGTTGACAAATTTGTCGACCGAAGGGAGCTCTAGGGTCAGTTAAAAGTAAAAAACCGATGCTAGAGGTGCTTATACACTCGTGAACTAAACTGGATCCAAAATTCATCTCGGTCGACAATATTGTCGACCGAGGGTCCCTCTAGGGTCAGTTATAAGGAAAAAATCAAACCTAGATGTGCTTATACATGTACAAAGGGAAATCTAACTCTCCTTCTCGGTCGACAAATCTGTCGACCGAGAGGTTATCGGTCGACAAATTCGTCGACCGAAGGGAGCTCTAGGGTCAGTTAAAAGTAAAAAACTGACGCTAGAGGTGCTTATACACTCGTGAACTAAACTGGATCCAAAATTTATCTCGGTCGACAATTTTGTCGACTGAGATCCCTCTAGGGTCGGTTATAAGGAAAAAACCGACCCTAGAGGTGCTTATACACACACGAAAGGAAATCTGGCTCTCCTTCTCAGTCGACAAATTTGTCGACCAAGAGGTTATCGGTCAACAAATTCATCAGCCGAGGGGAACTCTAGGGTCAGTTAATAGTAACAAACTGACGCTAGAGGTGCTTATACATGTGTGAACTAAACTGGATCCAAAATTTATCTCGGTCGACAATATTATCGACCGAGGGACCTATAGGGCCGGTTAAAAGGAAAAAATCGACCCTAGAGGTGCTTATACATGTGTGAACTTACCTAGATCCAAAATTCAACTCGGTCAACAATATTGTCGACCGAGGTGACCTCTAGGGTCGGTTATAAGAAAAAACCGACCCTAGAGGTGCTTATACATGCGTGAAGGCAAACTGGATCCAAGATGTCTCCCACATTTTTTGTAGACATATAAGGTCGGTTATTTGGAAAACCAACCCTATAGATCAAGGTGTGAAGCCAAAATCGAGAAAATTTTTGCCGTGGGAAATTGTAATTGTCTTTCTAATCCAATTGTCTATAAGGTCACTTATTTTATGAAAACTGACCCTATAGAGATACACTACAAGGTCGGTTATTTTAAGAAAAGCGACCCAAGTGGTCTTAAGTGGTGCCCGCATTTTTTATAGACATATAAGGTCAGTTATTTGGAAAACCAACCCTATAGAGTTACACTACAAGGTCAATTTTTTTAAGAAAACCAACCCAAGAGATCTTAAGTGGTGCCCACGTTTTTTGTAGACATATAAGGTTGGCTATTTGGAAAAACTGACCCTACAAGTAGTGACATTATAACCCATTTTTGTACTAGTGCACTGTTATGACCCCACCTCCCGATAACCCCTAATTAAGGGAGACCAAGAGGTCGAAGACGCACCCATAACTTCCAAATCAAAGGTTCGACACTTAACCAAGAACAATTATTAAATTTCAACAATTTATACTGAAAAGTTATATGAAAAATAAACTTTTTCATAAATTTTTGAAAACTTGGATCACTAAACTTCTATCCACTTATGGATTCTACTCTAACTAATCCTCCTTGTATTTTGCTTCATGTATATTGCAATAAGACGATTTACTGTTTGTCCTTTTGGCTTGAACCTAAAACGTTGACAAACAAAACGTCAGTCAGCCGAAGCTGGTATGTGGGGGAAAAAAATCGTGCAACTATGACAATAATGTAATCATTCAATTAATCATTTAACAACCAAGATTACATTTTAAATATAACTCTGTGATCCATGAGTATCCTATCCTCTGTGCTATCCCTGCAGTGGACCTGGATACTACCTTCCTTATGGTAGATCCCAAATAAACCCCTCATGGTCCCACCAATAGGTGAACCAATTTCTAGGGTTGAATCACATGGAACCACTCGTAAGTAGCCCACTCCTTAACTCATGGCAGGCTAATGGGCCTCATGACACTACACTTGGTAGCCTAATTTCTAACCCACAATAACCTAGACCTTACTCTAGGTTACCCCTTTTTTTCCTTTACAAGCCACAGAGGTGGACCCAGATCTAGCCAGTTATACATGTATATTCATAGTGATAGTCATATTCACTCTATAGTTGCATGAAATAAAAGCATCCAACATTTATTTCAAGCCATGAGGGAAACATCGATAAAATCCTCAGAAAACTAGTCGGGATAATCATAAGTGTAACCACATACCTGATTTGATGATTTCACAAGCATGAAGCAAATCCAACCAAGAATGCAATCCAAGCAATCAATTCAACAATCACATAATTCCTAAAAAGAATATGTACTCTATTTATTACACACTTTATCAAGAATCTACTTTATTGACTTGGATTCACTTTCTAGGGTTTCTGGATCCATTTTAGGGTTTCATTTTGCAATTAGGGTTTCTGTTCAGTTTTTACCATATTAAACCCTAATTTTATGTCATTACTCATAAACCCTAATCATCTCATCTATTCTTCAACATTAAGGTTATCAGAACAACATATAACACTATTTTCATATTAAAGGCACATTAATCATCAATTAATTTCATAAGCTTCTTTTTAATTAAAGCTACTATTTTTATCCTTTTAATCCATGACAAGATTATTATACACATTCATCAACAATTCAAATTGCATTATGGTCTAATTAACTTATGAACTCGATTTGCCATAAATCTACCTTTTATTCATGAGAAAACCCTAATTACTACATATAGGGTATTTATTTAGAACTAAGGACTTTTATGTACAAATAACTTAGAACCATCATTTAACAACATATTTTCACAATTTTCAAATTAAATATGATCTTAGCCTCTTTTACCCTAAATTAGGGTTTCTAAATTATTTAATCATTCTCATATGAGGTAAAAACCCTAAATCATGTAATTTCACATCTAGATTAGGTTTGAATCTAACATTATCATTCAACAGGTTATTAATATTTCAATTAACCCATTAAGCATTCTAGATTCAACCTTTAATCACAAAAAGGGGTTTTAACTTGATTTTAATGCACTTTTCATCAACTTATTGTACTTTTGCCATTAGGAACGGAATCAATTTTTAATATCATTTTTATTGGATTCCTCTTGTTCTCTAGATCAAAATACATATATTATTTGTATTTATCTGAGCTACGGTTTATGAGATATGATTTTTGCAAAGATTTACTTACTTGGCCAATCGGATTGCGCCACATGTTCCTTCCATGCAACATGACTTGCAGATTTGGAAACATTTTGAATTGTCGCGATTGCCCTTAGTTAAGTTGCGCATTCCTTTAGCTCGCGAAGGGTAGAACTATCCAATGGCTCCTCCACCCTTCTTCAACCTCACGCAGCGCCGTGGCTGCTGCCCTAGACGCATTTGGGAGTGATTCTTCTCCTCCCCCGGACCCCGACGGCGTCCGGAACCTACTCCATCCTCTTGGGCTCCCTCCGCCGAACCTACAACACTCTCGGATGTGCTCATGGTGGAGGAACACGGCCTGGGCAGACCTGCAACACATGGTGGCCCTACAGGCTTGTTGCTGCTGCCACATGTGATCCAGGGCACGAAAGTGTCAGCCATCCCTCCCCTGGTGTTGTGGGAGCATGCAGAATCAACCCAACTCATCCACTGGTCCCTCGTCGCTCCATAGATGTTCTATAGCACATGGTTAGGGTTTCAAACACCAAGAAGCAATGGGGAAGAGAGAGGGAGATGTAGGATTTCTTTTTAACTCGAACCAGGGTTCTATCCTCTTTTATAGGGTGAGTATCCACGCCCTAGTAGGCTTGCCCTCAAAGCAACCAAGCCCTCTTCTAAATAGGAAAGTTCTTTCTTCACTACTAAGCAAGTCTCTCTCTCTCTTTCCAAATTTCCTTCGATAATCCTTCTTCTTTAATTATTAGGATATCAAAAATTATATCTTTTTTCTTTTTACTTGCTTTTTAATTTATTGACACGAAATTATATTCTCTTTTATTAGAAAATACTTCCTTTCTATCCTTATCACAAAATCCATTAATAATGTATCACATTATCCTCTTAATTTGTAATTTTAGTATTTTCTCTTTCCTACCTCTTTATTGGGACTCCTTGGATCCGAAGAAACTCTATTATTTCGAAATCGTTTTTATTGGATATTCATTATCCTTCTAGATGCATCTATAAGCATTATTTCTTCATTATCATATATGTTTATTTCTTATTAAAATAACTCTTTTTGAGATTTTCTCTTTATTTCTCTTTTATTTTCCTCACTGGCATTCCTTTTAATATTAGCAACCTCATGGATATGAAAATTCACCAAGAAAACTCATTTATGCCTCTTTCCACTCATTTTCCACATTTTATCATTATTTTCAATTTCTTTCTTAATAAAGAAATACTTAATTGATCTTTTCTTTTCGTATTGCACTCTTTATGCAACTTTGGACTTCTTGGAACCCAAGAAACCCAAGAGGCACGAAATCCCTCTTTGTATTTGCCTTCTAGAGGTTTCAACATTTTTCTTTTCTCAAATATTCAATTATTCATTCACTAATTGAATATTCTTGTTATTTGGGCCCAATAGCCAATAAAGCCCACAACACAAACATCAAGGCTATTGTAAACAAAATCCATTTTTTTCAAACAAATCATATCATTATATGTTCAAATTTCCTTAATATTAGAAATTATATTTCTCACCAAATAAATCCAAAAATTGGGGTTGTAACATCCTTCCCCTCTTATAGGAATTTTGTCCTCAAAATTCTATCAAGCAATCAAACAATTCAGGATAAGCCTTTTCCATGTCCATCATTGGCCCCTATGTGGCTTTACCTTACTCATGGCACTTCCAAAGAACCTTTATCATCACATATTCTTTTCTCTGAGTTCTTTCATCCTGGCGTCTATAAACTGCACAGGTGGACTCAGGCCATTTCAACCTCCCTTGGGGCTTACTAGGTTCATTGCTCAGCACATGGTCGAGGTACCTCACATAGTGCTCTAAATTGGACACATGGAACTCATCACACATTACTTTATCCTGAGGGGTAAGGTCAAACTTAACCTTCTCCACCGAACCATGTCAAAAGAACCCATGCATCGGGGACTCAACTCTCTTAGCTATAACTTAGAGGGGTCAAATTTTCATGTCACATATTCTCCCACAGTGAACTGCATGTCAGTCTACTTTGCATATGCTCATGACTCTTGTCATCTCTAGGCTCCTTTTAGCCATTGCACGATCAAAGCGACTTCATCTACACACACTGTGGTCCTTTGCTAACCATCACGTGGTCCTTTCACCAACATCACATTACTGAAGTGGTGACTGACACAACCTCTCTTACAGAGCTTCTTTAAATCCCGATACTGGTTATGGTGGTTATCTTCACATCTTGCATAGGACAAGAACTGTCTCTAGCTAGCACCCTGAATGAGCACATATGCTCTCATCAGACCCTTTAGTCTGGATCATACTAACCATTAGTTAGGGCTGATAAGATGTACTAACATCGAGTTCTTCATGTACCTACTTCCACCTTTTGGAAGGGAACCTTTAGGTCAAACTCAAGAACTTTTATACTCAACCTCATGGTGTAGTTGAACCATCTCTCTCATATGTAGTTCAACCCAATCTGTCCCTTGACAGAACTCTTTCTTTCTCATGTCATCTAGGTAAGGTGGTCTACCATAACCCATATTGCATCTTGACCTTCATTGGTCTAGGGGAGACTTATCACAAAATCCATAGTGATGAACTACCATTCCCTCTCAGAAACTCTTTATCCATTATATCCATGCACTGGGTTACTGGTGTTCATCCTTCACCCTCAGCTTGCATGGCCATATACCACATGAAACTTTATCTTAGGTATCTAAAGTACCACTGTCACTCATTATCTTCATAGTATGGTGTATGGTGATCTTAAAATCATGATCTCCTGTATGTCATTATTCTTCAAGATCAAATCCTCAGAAACCCTAAATCACTCTAATCAGGGTTTCATCTCCTTCCTTTCCAAAGAAGTGTATCTGAGGTTCTATCACCATCATTTCATTATATCTAGGACTAGACTGGCTAACCAAACAACCATTAACTGATCTCGTTACATTGGTGCTAGCCAAACATATCTTCTTTTCCAAACTTAGGGTTAGCCTAACAACCTCTTCTAGCCAAACTAGGCAACTATATCTCAACCAGAGCATCCATTACCACTTCACATCCTTATGTATTAGGTAACATTGAAGACATACACTTCCATGTATTTCACTTATCGTCTCACCTCAAACTCTATGTCTATCTTCATTAAGAACACTCTCTAATTTCATCATCATGGTGATCAAACTCAACTTGGTATAACTTGTAAGTTCCACATAACTCATGATAAAATATTCTCAAAACATGACTACTTCCCGATGTCTATCTTCATTTCTCTTAGTGTTGGTAAACCATCCATGTATCATTCACTCCACCAGGGTATGTTATCATCTCTAACCTCATATCTCGTGGCAACGTTCCAAACCACATCATCTTTTATCCGGGGTGTTTGACACACTTACTGTCCTATCTCTTACTCCCATAACAAGAGGAACTAAGCATTTGGCAGCAGTCCAAATACAGAGTTATTCCTGTTCCAAGAGTAGAGATGGTACATCCCACCTTGCCAGTACACCTTTAAATCTAAGTTGAAACGTGTCGTTTATGCCTCTATATTATAGTCATCTTGATATCAAAGTTACCTCCATGGAAAACTAGTTTCGAACATACTTGGGTCATCACCCAATCCTTGGTCATTTCCTCCAGGTCTATAGGGTTCCGGTACTTTTAGGGTCATCCCTCTTCCCTTATGCATCTAGAGAGTGCCCTATTCATCTGCCCTTTGGGACCCATGAGTTCATGAAGGTGATCAATCTCCTAACCCATGGCCCTTAGACAATGATAGTTGTTACCTCCCGACCCAATGGTCCTGCACAACTAGGAAATTAGGCAACTCCTACTTCCATCGGTCTTATCCCTACCTGACCCTAGGATAGACTTAGGATTCCATTATAGTACATTTCCAACTTAGAACCATACCCAAGCCTTCATCATCTCTCTTTCTGCATTCAAGGGCAGACTTTCATCCTTTCATAGGGATCATGGTGACCTGCCTACCTTGGTTAGGCCCCATACCGGTTACCTCCATGGTAACACATCCACATGCACTTAGAGATGGTTATCTATGGGTCTATAGGTTCATTCTCATACCATGTACTTTTCACTTAGCTTCTCAAGCTCCTATGAGACCTCTTTAGGTTTCCTCAAAACCCACAAAACTGGTATATACCCTACCAAAGGGTCCCTCTCCTAGGATGGGAGGAAACTACAACTCTTGACAACAAGGTCACAAACATCCTTAGGGTTTACATCCATATGAGCATGCTTGACCCTAGAAACCCATTAAGGCACAAGCGGACCACCTACTAAACCATGCTAGATCACACTTATTCTCATCCTCAACATTTGGTCAAGATTATACCTTCCCATGTCATCAACTTAGTTGTAAGGGGTTCATCGAACATACCTTAAACTTAAGGGACTTCCCTTTTCCTCCATACATGAGGAGTACCATGCTCAAAACTATAGCAGCTTAATTCTCATCATGAGCATTAGGTATACCACTTCCCCTCTTAGGCCTAGGAACCATAGGTTCATGTTCTTGATGTCTAACTGTCTGCTCAACCTCTTAACCACAAACCAATCATGTATAAGGCATGACATGCACTCCATGTCATCCTTCTACTCGAGAAACACATCAGGGTCGAGTCCTCTTCAAGGACAACCAAAAAGGTACACGGCCTCACAACCTGTTACCAAACCTCTCCAGGTCTAAGGAACTCTTCTTCCTATCTCAGAAGGTAAACGCCTATACCACAGGCACATAGGTACCAGAAGCATCATCCTCTCTCTAGGGTTTGGTTCCTCACATGGAAACCAAGACATCATCAACCTCTAGGGTTCAAGCATGTAGTGACCACTATCATGTACTTAGGTTGCATCATTGTCAACTCCCTACTTTTCCTCATATCTCGGAGTCTAGGATTCCAACCTTCTTGCTTGGTTCCTGCTCTCTCTCTTTCTAGAGCTAACCTTAAAACCAACCTCACCATTAGAGGTCCTCTTTTCATGAAGGGTAAACCTCGAAAGCATGCCCCTACCTGGATGAAGACTATGTTCAACTTATGTTCACTCAAGGTTATCCATAACTCTCACAAGCTATCCATCAAACTCTCCCGGCCAGGGTTTCAACCTATTTCTCGCACTACTGATACACTCTGGGTGCCTATTATCCCCATACAGGCTCATGGGGTTTCCATAGGTTCTTCTCTAACCTCAACAATGAAGGAGCTATCCTTCACTCGAATATGCACGACCCATCCCAGGGTTTGGGTCACCAGAGGTACTAGGTCATCCAATCCTCTCATGGCTCATACATCATCCAAGGTATGTCCGTTCAAACACCTAGTCTAACTCATCACACCATCTCTCTCTCTCTTTAACCTTCACTTAGGGTTAAGGTTAACATCATCCTCAGAGGATGTTCCAGGTCTCTACCTATAATGGAGATCTCTGCCTCCATGACTAACTCTCTTTACTTATCCTCCTGACAAGGAGGTCTATTCTCAGGTCTCTCCTGAGGGCATGACAACTTATTTCATACGACCTAAGAATGTACCTATTCTTTAGTTTGCACTTACTCTATTAAGCTTATGTCCATGACATATTATTTACATGCTTTTCATTAATTTGATGGAGGATTCCTTAGACCTTATTAACCTTACCCATACTTTAAGAGGGTGAGGAGAAGAGGGAAAACCCTAATCCTTAAGGTCCTTCAAAGAATTTGTGATGAGAAGGGATGAATAAGATGAGAAAGTCCTAAAGGTATCTTATTTCGATTCATACCCTAAGACTTTGGCCAGGCAGTCACACGGATATGGGAGTCCATGTATTCCGAATAGCGGTGCGGAGAAAAATATTGCCAGCCCCCGGTCATGATCCTTTTCTAGACACCTCCGTCTTTTGGATAATCCTCTAATAACTCCCTTGGGTTCTATGGAGTTTGTAAAATTTAATAATTATTAATGGTTAAGTGAGGAACCTATGTTCTGATACCAAATGTTACGACCCCACCTCCCGATAACCCCCAATTAAGGGAGACCGAGAGGTCGAAGACGCACCCAGAAATTCTGGATCAAAGGTTCGACACTTAACCAAGAACAATTATTAAATTTCAACAATCTATACTGAAAAGATGTAAGAAAAATAAAATTTTGCATACCTTTTTGAAAACTTGGATCTCTATACTTCTATCCACTTATATATTCTACTCTAACTAATCCTCCTTGTATTTTGCTTCATGTATTTCACAATATGACGATTTACTATTTGTCCTTTTGGCTTGAACCAAAAACGTCGACAAACAAAACATCGGTCAGCCGAAGCTGGTATGTGGGGGAAATAACAATCATGCAACTATGATAACAATGTAATCATTAATTTAATCATTTAACAACCAAGATTACGTTTTAAATATAACTCCACAATCCATGAGTACCTTATCCTCTGTGCTATCCCTGCAGTGGACCTGGATACTACCTTCCTTATGGTAGATCCCCAATTAACCCCTCATGGTCCCACCTATAGGAGAACCCGTTTCTAGGGTTGAGTCACATGGCACTACTCGAAGTAGCCCACTCCTGAACTCATGGCAGGATAATGGGCCTCATGACACTACACTTGGTATCCCAATTTCTAACCCACGATAACCTAGACCTTACACTAGGTTACCCCTTTTTAGCCTTTACAAGCCACATAGGTGGACCCAGATCTAGCCAGTTATACATGTATATTCATAGTGATAGTCATATTCACTCTATAGTTTCTTGAAATAAAAGCATCCAATAGTTATTTCAATCCATGAGGGAAACATCGATAAAATCCTTAGAAAACTAGTCGGGATAATCATAAGCGTAACCACATACCTGATTTGATGATTTCACAAGCATTAAGCAAATCCAACCAAGAATGCAATCCAAGCAAGCAATTCAACAATCACATAATTCCTGAAAAGAATATGTACTCTATTTATTACACACTTTATCAAGAATCTACTTTATTGACTTGGATTCACTTTCTAGGGTTTCTGGATCCATTTTAGGGATTCATTTTACAATTAGGGTTTCCGTTCATCTTTTACCATATTAAACCCTAATTTTATGTTATTACTCATAAATTGTAATTATCTCATCTATTCTTCAACATTAAGGTTATCAGAACAACATATAACCCTATTTTCATATTAAAGGCACATTAATCATCAATTAATTTCATAAGCTTCTTTTTCATTAAAGCTACTATTTTTATCCTTTTAATCCATGACAAGATCATTATATGAATTCATCAACAATTCAAAGTTCATTATGCTCTAATTAACTTATGAACTCGATTTGCCATAAATCTACCTTTTATTCATGAGAAAACCCTAATTACTACATATAGGGTATTTATGCAGAACTAAGGACTTTTATGTACAAATAACTTACAACCATCATTTAACAACATATTTTCACATTTTTCAAATTAAATATGATCTTATCCTCTTTTACCCTAAATTAGGGTTTCTAAATTATTTAATCATTCTCATATGAGGTAAAAACCCTAAATCATGTAATTTCACATCTAGATCAGGTTCAAATCTAACATTATCATTCAACAGGTTATTAATACTTCAATTAACCCATTAAGCATTCTAGATTCAACCTTTAATCACAAAAAGGGTTTTTAACTTGATTTTAATGCACTTTTCATCAACTTATAGTACTTTTGCAATTAGGAACGGAACCAATTTTTCATATCATTTTTATTGGATTACTATCGTTCTCCTGATCAAAATACATATATTATTTGTATTTATCTGAGCTACGGTTTATGAGATATGATTTTTGCAAAGATCTACTTACTTGGCCAATCGGATTGCGCCACATGTTCCTTCCATGCAACATGACTTGCAGATTTGGAAACATTTCGAATTGTCGTGATTGCCCTTAGTTAAGTTGTGCATTCCTTTAGCCCGCGAAGGGCAGAACTGTCCAACGCCCCCTCCACCCTTCTTCAACCTCACGTAGTGCTGCGTCTGCTTCCCTAGACGCGTTTGGGAGCAGTTCTTCTCCTCCCCCGGACCCCGACGGCGACCGAAACCTACTCCATCCTCTTGGGCTCCATCCGCCGCACCTACAATGCTCTCGGCTGCGCTCATGGTGGCAGAACACGGCCTGGGAAGACCTGCAACACATGGCGGCCCTACAGCCTTGTCGCTGCTGCCACATGTGATCCAGGGCACGAAAGTGTCGGCCATCCCTCCCCTGGTGTCATGGGAGCATGAAGAATCAACTCAACTCGTCCACTGGTCCCTCATCGCTCCATAGATGTGCTATAGCACATGGTTAGGGTTTCAAACACCAAGAAGCAATGGGGAAGAGAGAGGGAGATGAAGGATTTCTTTTTAACTCGAACCAGGCTTCTATCCTCTTTTATAGGGTGAGTATCCACGCCCTAGTGGGCTTGCCCTCAAAGCAACCAAGCCCTCTTTTAAATAGGAAAGTGCTTTCTTCACTACTAAGCAAGTCTCTCTCTCTCTTTCCTAATTTCCTTTGATAATCCTTCTTCTTTAATTATTAGGATTTTGAAAATTATATCTTTTATCTTCTGTGTACTTGCTTTTTAATTTATTGGCACGAAACTATATTCTCTTTTATTAGAAAATACTTCCTTTCTATCCTTATCACAAAATCCATTAATAATGTATCACATTATCCTCTTATTTTGCAATTTTAGTATTTTCTCTTTCCTTCCTCTTTATTGGGACTCCTTGGATCTGAAGAAACTCTATTATTTCGAAATCCTTTTTATTGGATATTCATTGTCCTTCTAGATGCATCTATATGCATTATTTCTTCGTTATCATGTTTATTTCTTATTAAAATAACTCTTTTTGGGGTTTTCTCTTTATTTCTCTTTTATTTTCCTCATTGGCATTCCTTTTAATATTAGCAACCTCATGGATATGAAAATTCACCAAGAAAACTCATTTATGCCCCTTTCCACTCATTTTCCACATTTTATCATTATTTTCAATTTCTTTCTTAATAAAGAAATACTTAATTGATCTTTTCTTTTTGTATTGCACTCTTTATGCAACTTTGGACTACTTGGAACCCAAGAAACCCAAGAGGCACGAAATCCCTATTTGGATTTGCCTTCTAGAGGTTTCCACATTTTTCTTTTCTCAAATATTCAATTATTCATTCACTAATTGAATTTTCTTGTTATTTGAGACCGATAGCCAATAAAGCCCACAACGCAAACATCAAGGCTATTGTAGACAAAATCCATTTTTTTTCAAACAAATCATATCATTATTTGTTCAAATTTCCTTAATATGAGAAATTACATTTCTCACCAAATAAATCCAAAAATTGGGGCTGTAACATGCACCCACCATCTCTCATTAGAGGCATTCAATGCCATCTTTGGGTGGGCCAACTATTGCATGTGCTGCAACCTAGGTGACTTAGATCATTCAATGTCATGGTGAAAGATGATAGGATGTTGGCACATTCTAATATTAGCTAGCATCATTCCAATATGACCAACATTGGACACCCTTTTGTTTGTGTTATACATAGAATGCTGATGAACACTTTTTTTTACCAAATCTAAGAAGGGGTAGGGAAGTTCTAAGAGATGGATCTTTACGTGCTCAGGAAAGTTCTACCACAAGAAAGTGAGAAGATCAATGTCCATAGATTTATTGTAGGACATGCATAACATGTGGATAAGAGTTAAAAGAGGAAGTTGTCTATCCACTTTGATGGTCTCATCACAAAGATCTCCCTGCATTTCAACCTCGACTTCTCTCATCTCCAACCAGTTGAGTTGAAGGGGAATTTGAACTTTAGATAGTTTCACAATGCCAAATTCTGCACTTAGTATTGAGAATGTGTTGGTATGTATGCCCAGAGAGAAAATCATATGATGATTGTAATGACATATTTTGTAATCAGTTTGATTAATTATGAAGTCAATCTTCCACTTATTCTACTTTATTCAGTTATGACATAATGATGTAACATAATAAATGTATAAAGAATGATGCTACTTGGTGAAATATGCCTTTGGGTTGAGGAGATGAATAATGAGATCATAAATATGTGAAGAGTATATACATTCTTGTTATGTCCCTAGTCGGATGTTACTGTGGAAGGTTGACAGACAACAATAATGCATAAGACTAGAATGTGTGCTGGTTAATGACAAAATCTCATTAGTCATGACATGTGATATTAAGCCAAGCACATAGATACTTGTTAGAGAACATTGTATATGACAGACCCACCTTAAGATTAATGCATGGAAACCATAATTGGTAGTTAGAATCATCTCTCACAGTGATGGTGGTAATTGTGGTTCTTAGACCTAAAATCACTATACCATCACATGTTGTTTGATGTACATTGACATTATCAAACTTGATCTTGAATAAGGATTTCCATAAAGATGATGCTCAAATGCATTGAGACACATGGGGAATGATTGTAAGTGTTGTAGATGGGATTTTTCCCTCCTACAAGAGTTTCTTATCATGACCATTTGATAAGTGAGACAGAGAAAAGCATGGCCATGCACATGTGAGTCAATAGATTATATTGAACTCAAATATATCTCATATAGTTTGCTCTAGTTCAAAGAACATGTAGTTAATGTTGAGCGGATGATTATTCCATTCCTTGGGTTTAACCTGGATACCAGAGTCAAAGGAACCAAACAATCACTGTAACAATGATCAAAGATTGTAGGTTGAATTTGTTCTCCAATTTTCCAAATTACTTGGGTAGAAATGATGTCTTACTAGATACCACTCATTGATTATGATGTCATAAATCAATTATGGACATCCACCTCCAATGTACCTTGGGACCTATAGGGTCACACACATAAGATACATCTAGAATAGGAATTTTGTTATGAATGTGGTTTAAACTTGATTATTAAAGTTTTAGGTATTCAATTTAAACAAGATTGGCAATCAGGACTCTAAAATGATCGATCCACCAAGTGAACAAAACAACTCAGATGTATGAGCTGATCGTTTCAGGTTGTGGACCAAGCATTTTGTTGATCAATGATATTAAATCAAGAATTGATGTTGGCATCATCTTGTGCATTAACTGAATATTAATTTTCAATACAATAATAATTGTGAAACATTATGAAATGACTGTTTCAAGGGTAGAAATGACCAAATCACGTGTTAAATGACCGATTCAATGGTGAAGCAATTGGTTAGTTGTTCATCTAATATTTGTTGTCTTCTTTAAGTTGTTGTAATGTGAGAACCCAAGAAAATGCTACCTACCAAATGGAGGAATAGAAAGGGAGAGACAATTTGGAGAGCAAGTCAATGCTAGAACATTGGCCGTAAGATATAAATTCTTCTTATCCATTCATCTAGAACAAAAAGAGTTCCTGATGGTTCACGTTAACTACTCTAGAGGCAAGGAGGCCTTTGCCACCCATTAGGAAGATGCAGTCAACCACCATCTGTGGTGATCAACCAAGAGGCTGGCACCGATAGCCATCGAAGTACAACTTGAGAAAATACCATGCTTCAGCAAGGGATTGTTGTTGGACATGCCCCAAGATCAGGTATATGTGTTGCAACCTTATTTTCTAATTCCATTGTTGTTGATGCAATCTACCAGTTTAGGAATCAAGAACTATTTTTTATTATTTCTTCTACCTTATGTATTACCCTGCTATCCTAACGATGATATCAAAGTCACATTAATTTACAGTGTCTCATCAATTTTAATCGATGTGATCGGATCTATTTCGTTGCATACGATGTGAATATTAAAAATGGTTAATGTGCAAATCTGATAAATTACCACATACACCACGAATTTAAGTATACACACATAGATACATACATATACATTTATATACATACATATACATATATATATGCAACCCCTTCATCTCCATTTGGTCTGTCTCTGGCGATCTCTTGTGCAATCGTCGCTGACCCTACGGACATGGTGCCCACATCATCGACCACCCTAGTCGACGATGTCCAACCCACTCCAGTAGCCACCAACACCATCGCAAACCTTAGCACCAACTCAACAACAACAGAGGAGGAAGGAAGGATCATGTGGTGAACCCTAGCTAGGCAAGTTTGAAGGAATAAGATGGAGGCCACAAATGTGAAACTAGGTTCTGATGAGGCTAATGATGGATGGGGAGGAGAAGATGGAATTCCCAAAACCAGTGGAGAAAGAAGGCAAGATCCACGTTGAACTAGAGTTCGACAAATTCGAGAGGATGTAGAATGTGTGGGAGTTCACGATTCTGATCTACATTCTCAGGAAATGGTCATTCTACCCTCATATGAAAGCATGGATACAACGAAAATGGAGACCCAAAGGAACCTTTGACCTCCTATTGAGAGAGAATGGCATATTTTTGGTTAGGTTTGTAAATGCAAAAGACAAGGTAGAAGCTTTGAACTCGGGGCCAAGGTGGTTTAATTACCAATTGGTGATAGAGAAGGATTACAAGTACGGGGATGAATTGAAGAAGGAAATCTTCTCCATAGTTCCAACCTGGATCACAGTGCACTCTTTTGGCCATTCTTGGATGAAGATGGTGGTGGGCACGATCACCAGTGGGGTTGGTATGGTCCTGTATATCGATGAAAAATCTTTGGAAGGAGATGAAGCTCAAGTTCTCGTGGAGCTCGAGGTGGAGAAGACAATGCCTTGGGAACATGAAAGGTAGAGAACCCATCCCAGTGAGGGTGGAGTATGATCATATCCTGACAAGGTGCACCATATGCAAAGCCTTTGGACATGCAGACACTCACTGTGATCGAAAACCAGATGCTAGTAGCAAACTTGGCAGATAGGTTTGGATGGAGAAGGCAGCGACAACCAAGGAAACATGTATCCCTGTGGATGGCTCCACTGGTGGTGAGGAAAGATCAACTAGTGAGGGTAACAAAGAACTAAAGAGACAAGCAACCCCAAAGCAAAAGAGTCAAGCAACAACAAAGAGAAGGAAAGGATGGGGCAACAAGTTGATACTCCATCCAAAGAAACACGCAACTGTGAAGACGGTGAGTTTGTGTCAAGATCAAGAAGGAAAGGGTTAACGAAGCTATGTATTCCTAGAATCCAAGGTGTGAGCACCATTCTTAATACAACAAATAGTTTTGACGTGTTATCCGAATCAGATGTTGAGGAGGGAAATGCAACTAAACAACAAGAATAGGTGGGGAAAGGCAAGAATGCCAGGAAGGAGCCTGCTAGGCGTACCAGGTCAAACAAAAATATTCGATATGTCCATGCTCCTATGGATTATCAAGGGAGGGTGTGATAAAAGCAAGAAAAAGGAAATTAGAGAATGGATCACTGCTAGTGGTCATTCGTTGGTTGCCATGGTGGAAATGAAGATAAAGGTACATAATAAAAATAGTATTAAATACTTATTTCTGCAAGGTTGGGAGCATGTATCCAAAATAGACTGTGCTGAGGTTGCTAGGGTATGTGTGGCATGAAATCCAAATGCATGGCAACTTTCTATGATATAAATGTCAAATCAACAGGTTACAGTGGACTGTGTGAATAATGGAGGCTTACATATGTGGTTGACAACTGTTTATGGTCATAATGATGTCAAGGCAAAACTAGATTTATTGGACAATTTGGCTTCTATATCAAAGAAGGTTCAGCTTCCCTAGATGGTGATTCGTGACTTTAATATAGTACATTCGCAGGATGAAAAAAGAGGCAGAGGACTAGCTATTAATGCAAAGGTAGATGATTTTTATTGAGCCATTGATAAAGCTTGTTTGTTTTAATTACCAATGGTTGGTGGTGATATATTTACCTAGAATAATGAAAGAAGACTGATGACAGAATAGCAAGTAAACTGGATAGAGCTCTGGTGAATGATGAATGGCTGCATATTTTTCATAAAGTACAGGTTAAGGCCGAAGGCTCAGAGTTGTGATCATGAACCTATCTTAGTACAGATAACATAGAAAAAACAAAAGAGGAAATCTTTCAGATTTCTAAATTATTGGTCTGATTGGAAAGGGTTTGAGGAGGTTATTAGAGAAGGATGGAATACCAAAGTGACGGGGAATCCAATGTACGTGTTTGCAAAGAAGCTTGCTAGTACCAAGGCAACTCTGAAGAACTGGGTCAAAGCTGAAGTGAACATCCCAAAGCTGATTAAAGAAACAAAAGGTGAGTGCAAGGAAGTTAGAGAAAAACTGACAGGTGATCCACTTAATCCAGAACTGATTGAAAGGGACATGGAACTAAAGCATGCTTGAAGATCTAAAAAGGGCGGAGGAAAAATTTTACTGGAAAAGAAGTAGAGATAAATGGCTTGATGATGGGGACAAAAAATACCAAGCTCTATCACTCGGTTGTTAAAAGGAGGAAGGCTAACAATACCATTTCTGAGTTGATTGATGCAGAGGGGAGAGTTGTTAATAACCAGGAAGACTTAGAAGAACAGGCGGTGAACTTCTATACATCTTTATATAACAAAGAGTTTGATCAAGATATATAGATGGATGAAGTGAAGTGGAAGTTCAGGCTTACGAGCACACATAATAATATTCTTACAAGAAAGGTTAATGAATAAGAAGTCAAGGATGCTGTATGGAGTATAGGTAGCAATAAATCCCTATGTTCATATTGCTTTAATGCTTTTTTCTATAAGAAGAGTTTGGACATCATCAAGGAGGACCTGGTTTCTTACATCAGGTGGTTTCTGGAAGGAGGCAATATGACTAGACAGGTCAATCACTCTTTTCTTGTTCTCATTCCCAAGAAGAAGGTAACATCATCTCTTGTGGATTTTAGACCTATTGCTTGCTGCTCAGTACAGTATAAGATCATTTCTAAGATTCTAGCTGTTAGACTGAAAATGGTTCTTCCCTATCATATTTTTTAGAACCAAGGAGCCTTTGTGACTGGGAGGAGCATTAGTGATTGTGTTTTGTTAGCCAGGGAATTTCTTCTAGACTACAATGTAATGAGAGGCAGTACAAAAGCCTGCTTAAAACTGGATGTTTCCAAACCTTATGACAGCACCAGGCGGGAAAAACTATGGTGGATTTCAAAACAAATGGGATTCAATGAACAGTGGATTGACTGGATGAAGAAATGTGTTGGCACTACAAGCTTTTCTATCCTTGTTAATGGCACGTCTACTGGTATGTTTAGAGGGGGTAACAGATTACATCAAGGGGTTTCTCTATCACCACTCTTTTTGTGATTGTCATGGAATACTTTACACAAAAAATGCAACAAGCTAAAATAGAGAAGGAGATCAAGCCCTACATAGTCCATGACACAAAAGTGTTGACTCATGATGTTTGCAGATGATGTACTAGTATTTGTTGAAGCCAGACAAAATTGTCCAAAAAATCTCAAAAATGTGCTATGGAAATTTAGAGAACAGACTGGATTGTGCGTTAATGCAAGTAAGACACATATTTTCCTATCTAAAAATTGCTACCAAATGGAAGAGAGGTTGGTAAATGCAATGGGGGTGGATAAAGGAAAATTTCCTACAAAATACTTGGGTTTCCCCTTGGCAGGCGGAAATCTATAGGTAAAGGATTTTACGAACTGCATAGACAGGATGAACGCGATGGTGAATAGATGGCCTACACAGAAAACATCAATGACAGGGAGAACAACACTATTAAATGCTGCTATAGAAGGTCTCCTTATATTCTATTCTAGGTCTAGTAAGGGGAAATACCGCAATTAGTTCTTGATAGAATGGAGATGAAAATGGAAAACTTCCTATGGGCAAGTGAATATCATCCTATGAGATATGCCAAAGTGGCGTTTCCTAGAGATGAAGGAGGACTGAACCTGAGGACACCAAGAGACATTGCTAGATGGGGCATAATGAGGAGAGTCATTTCTTATCATGAAGGCAGCTCAACATGGGGAAAATGGATGAGAGAGAGAGATATCCAAGAGGATTAGACTTCAAGCCGAAGACTAGAGAAGGATATTCATGTACAATAAGTGTTATGACGGAACTCTAGAGGCATATGAAGCACCTATTTGAGGCAATAGAAGGAGGGAGCTGGAGACTTAGAAATCTAAAGACTTGTTTTTTTGAGACTACACATTCAAGAGGCATCAAAGATATAGGTGGGGCGCTGATATGGACTGGAGTGCATGTCCCAATATGGAGCATGTGTGTCTATAAAATTCTGCATTGTGTCCTTGCTACTCTAGATAGAATCAAGAAATGGAACCCAGATATTCGGTCTATATTCTTATTGTGTAATGATGCTGAAGAATCAAATTCTCATCTGGTGAGTGAGTGCAAATTCACTAAGGAAGTATCGAGTATAATATGCAAAAATTTCAAAGTGCATATACATCTAAAAGCTAACATTAGGAAAATGCTAGAAAAGTGTGGTGATGATGCAAGTAGAGGCTGCTGTTTGCGACCATTTGTTACCATGTTTGGGAGGAATGTAATGCTAGGAAACATCGTGGAACTGAGGTTAAATTTTCATGTATTGCTGTAAAAATTAGTAAAAGTGTTAAACACAAGTTGTGTATTAGCTAGAGAGTGAGTTGTATCTCTTCTATTTTATGTATGGCATTGGGCTTACATGTAACTCTTGACCTTCAATATTTTTAGGAGGACGTTAGAATATATTTACCAGATTCTGATATATATATACATACATATATATATATATATATATATATATATATGTGCGTGTGTGTGTGTGTATGTATATGTATGTATTTATGTATGTATATATATATGTATACATACATACATACATACATACATACATACATACATACATATACGTCGACAAGGAGTGACTCAAGTGGTCAAGCATGGTGTCTCCTCATGAAGGGACCCGGGTTCGAATCCCAGTTGCCACCTTGATTTACTACCCTCCTGGGTGTTCGGCCTCCACCACGGGCATGGGAGAGGGGGAGAGAAATTTTTCTCTCTTAATCCCATACATACATACATATACATATGAGTCAGGCTAGAATACAGTCGAGTTTATAAATCACACACTAAACTCAAGTGTTGTTTACATATCAAGACTATTTGTTTTGCAAAATGTAAGCCATTGATCTTCATTGTTACACTATAATTAGGCTACATGAAAATTTTGAGCTCATTTGGATGAGTATAAGTCACTAATCTGAGGGCAAAAAAATTGACACACCAAACTAATTTGAAATGCATAATTTTTGTATCTTCATAACATGACCTGTAAATGTCAAAATGGGCTAAAATTTTATATATGAGCTATACACATGATGTTTAAGGAAATCAATGGATTAGATTAAAAAGAAAATATTGTATCATGGAAAACTACTTGAGTGTATTCTGCTATGAATACACTATAGTGAATTGTAGCCTGACTCACACTCTCTCTCTCTCTCTCCCTCTCTCTCTCTCTATATATATATATTGTTGGTATGTATGCCCTGAAAGACAATCATGGGATGATTGGTGGGATACATTAAGATTGATTTGATAAACATCAAAGGAAGGCTTCCAATTCTTTCTGGTTTAGTCATATGAGATAATGATAGAACAAATTGAATGTCTAAAGAATGACAATACTCAATGACGTATGCTTTTAGGTTCAGGACCTGAACGATGAGATCATACAAATGCTAAAAATTTGTACATTCTTATTATGTCCCTAGTCAGATGTCGTTGTGGAAGGTAGATAGACAACAATGACACACAAGCTAAAGATGATCGAAATAAAATGAGAAAACATAAAACACCCATAAGGGCAGTTCGAGTATTGAATAAGGAATGGATCCTTTTTTCATGAATTCCATTCTTTTTATTATTATAAACTCCTGGTTGTTCATTTAGTACTGCACATGGACATTATGAATGGAGAGTAATGTCTTTCAGATTAAAAAATGCTCCACAAATATATCAAAGAAGAATGGATAAGGTATTTGAGCCTTATAATTCTTTTTGTATAGTTTATGTAGATGATATTCTCATATCCAGTAAAAATGAGCAAGAACACTATAAACATCTGCATTTTCCCTTCTTTGTCAAAAAGTAGGAATAGTACTCTCTAAAAAGAAAATAGAAATCTATAAACCTAAAATAGAATTATTTGGACTAAAATTAGACTCAAGAAGAATAGAATTACAAGAACATATTGTAGAAAAAATAATTATGTTTCCAGATAAAATACAAGACAAAAAACAACTTCAAAGGTTTTTAGGATGTCTAAATTAAGCAATTTATCAAAAATCTAGAAAAACAAGGGAACCCTCTACAAAAACTATTAAAGAATAATGCCATTTTCCTTATGACAGAAGAACTTATAAATCATGTCAGATTTATAAAAGAAAAATGTTAAAATCTACCAAGATTACACCTCCCTTTAGAAGGAGATGACTTAATAATAGAAACGGACGCCTTCAAAGAATTCTGGGGAGCAGCGCTAAAGAAAAAAGATGAACAAAAAGAAAAAATTTGTAGATATACCTCTGGAACATTAACAAAAATAGAAAAAATGTATCACTCAAATGAAAAAGAATAGCTAGCACTAAAAAAGGGAATTAAAAAATTCTCCTACTTTTTACTACATAAAAAATTCATAGCACGAGTAGATAATACTCAAGTAAAAGCTTTCATTAAGAATAATTTACCATCGACTCCAAAATATAAAAGATTAATCAGATGGCAAATATTTTTTGTAGAATATATTTTTAATATAGAGGTTAATAAAGGTGAGACTAACTTTCTTGCATATTTCTTATCAAGAGAATATAATGGAAGAAGTTGAAAAGAAACTTGGAGAATTAGAAGCTCGATTACAACGCAATTGTAATCTATTACAAGATAATTATGTAGAACTAATTGAAATGATCCAAAAATAAGATAAAATTATAGACAATATAGAAAAACGCAAGTAAGATATTGCAGGAATTATTGTAAATCTAAATTGCTTTAGAAAAGAAATACAACAGAAAGGATCAGAAACAGTACGGATGGATGAAGCGATAGGTAAAAGACCAATCGACATATAACTTCAAATATCTAATTCAATCAGTAGTAAAAAAATTACTGACAGTACTAGCCTAACTACAAGAGAAAACAATTTTAAAACTGTAAAAACCAGCCTCACGGCTGAAAATATTATCTCTTCGGAGAAAGATGATAGCCAAACGGCCAGAAGCAGTTTTCAAACCGCAAGAACAAGCTTAAGTGCGAAAGATAATATCTCCTCAAAGAACAGTTCCTGCTTAACAATGGAAAATACTATCTCTTCAGAGAAAGTACTCCGCAACATAGCAGACAATATAAAATTGATGCCCGAAAAAATATTTAAATTGACGGTATCTCAAATTGAGCATGATTATGACCTGCGATTGAGCCTAATTTTTTTTTTCAAAAAAATGTGAAAATGAATACAAATCTCTATTAGAGATTGTTTACAATCTCAAAACAATTGAGACTTGTGTCCCAGATCACATAGGGGTTTATCCTAGAATCAACTTTGACAAAGGTGCATATCCAAAAATTATCAAAGATTGCTTCAGAATTGGAGCTGCAAATTTAATTTATTTAAGCCCTGATCTTGGAGAAATCCAAAGGCTTCCCTAAGAAATTATTAAAGTCGTCAAAGATTTCCAAAGTAATAAACCACTAGTAAAGCCTACTAGTGAGATCTACATCAAGATCTTCTCAGCATCCAAAGACCGAAAAAAGTTAAAAAAGTTTAATCTAGTCCATTACATCCAAATTGGAGTATCATCTCCCGAATACATCAAAGAAATAGAAGGATGTTTCTAAAAAGAATTTGAAAGAAATAAAATTGACAAAGAATTTGTTAAAGTCAGAAGAGCTCTAGGGTTAAGAGTTCTCTTTCAAGTAATAGAAAAATTAATTAATGAGAATCGAACCTGGTTGCATAAAGCTGCGTACAAGAAGAACCAATATATCAACAAAGATTAATCTAGAAGAACCAATATATCAACACAGATTAATCTTTCTACCACAAGAAGAACCAATATATCAACAAAGATTAATCTAGAAAGATTCTTAAAGAAGATAGAAACTGAACAAATTAGATAAAGTCACATATGCCAGCAAGTATTCTACGAGATCAGAAAGCATGAAGGAAGAATATGTCCAGCATGCCAAGACAAAATGGATAAAGACAACAACTGCAGTAGTAGTCGCTAAAGATGACCGACAAAAAAATCAGTAATGACGAACAAGAAATCAGATACAACAACCATTATAGAAGAACACATTCACAAAGTAGAGCATCCTCAATCAAACAAGTGTTCGTGGAAGAAAGACATAAAAAGTAAAGAATTTACAACCGGACAAGTGTGCGATAGGTATGTACAGAGAAATAATAAGAATGTAAGCATCCATGTAAATGAGAGTTTCTATATAAACTCTCGAGGACTTGTAAGAGACTCACTTAAGGTTGTAAAGAGTCCAGATAGAGTATGTATCTGTTCTAAGTGTTTCAATAAAGAGAATCGTCTCAATTTCATTCCCAATTCCATTCCAATTTCAATTCTTGAAATGAGTCTTGCAAGATAATCCCTATAGCGTAAGAAACCAGCTTTAGCTAGTGATAATAATCTTTGTACTACTATACAGAAGGAAGATTTGTGTGTAACCTGTTACACCCCCATTCCAATTCATCTTCACCTTTCGAGAGTCATCTCTCCCTTAAAATATCCCGTAGGCCGTCGTCCAAAAAGTTCGATTAAACAAAGGAATGTGCAAGGACGTAGGGACATACAAGCTATAGGATTATGATAAGGAGTTTGAGATCTGGAACATCCATGTCCAATGATTGCTTCTCTTTGAAATAGTTAAGACAAGATTGACTGGCACTGAAGATAAACGGAAGCAAGGTAGGATACACAGGTATATAGACCTAATTTTTCTCTCTATAGTACTCCGAGTATTATTATCCTACTACTAAAAGCTAGTTTCTTATGCGTCAAAAGACAAATCAAGCATGGTGCTACTAAAAGTTCTATTTAAAATAATTAATAATCATAGACAGAGTGATAAAGTTGAGAACATACAACA
The DNA here is from genome assembly GCA_963693085.1 of Alisma plantago-aquatica. NCBI lineage: Eukaryota > Viridiplantae > Streptophyta > Magnoliopsida > Alismatales > Alismataceae > Alisma > Alisma plantago-aquatica. The sequence goes on from OY856414.1 coordinate 544,614,168, forward strand.
CCCATAAGGGCAGTTCGAGTATGTTTTCAAAGCATGATAACAGAATCAAAAATTTTTGCCAATGAAAAATGGTATTAGAGCCAAGTAACAATCAAAATAAATATGAAAATGAAGATAATAATATATACAAAACTTTAGACTTAGAATTTGAAGTAAATATTGAATGATATGTATAATAAGTTAGAAGTACAGGTTCATGAAAATAATTCAAAAAAATTTCAAAAGATTCAAGTAACGATAGTAGAATTACAGAAAACAATGGAATATCTATATGAAAGAAAAAATAATGAATGTATATCAAGAATAAATATTTTCTAAACAAGTTGAAATGAAATAAGCCTATGTCTTCTTAATATAGAAGAAACATATGACTTTAAAATTGAACAATTAGAAAACAAATATTTAGAAGCTGATGCAGAAGAATTAGATAATTTAAGCCAAGCAATTGTTAGATTAACAGAAAGAATTAGAACCATAAATCTAAAACCTATAGAAGGAGAGGCTTTTGGAAGTCAAGTGACGATGACTATTCCTACAACTGTCCCTAGTGGACAAGGAAGTAGAAATCAAACACCAGAACAACTAGGAACTAGATACTGGTCAGATCCTAGTTTTAGAAGAAAATTGACTGACAGAAATAGATACGAAGGAATAAATTGGGCATCAGATAGAAGACCAAATGAAATTGCTCTAGAAACCCCAATATACTATATGAATCAAGAATATATTAGTGCAAATGGAATTGATTTAAACCTAAATTATGTCTGAAATATAGACGAGGCTATAAAAAGATGGGTGAAAGCCACATATTTGTCAATAACATCACAGAGTTATGACATTGATACAACAACTAGATTTTGCCATTTAACTTTCCAAGGAATTGTAGCAGATTAGTGGAAAGGATTAAATGACAATGATAAAGAAGCAGTAAAAGGAACGGAAAACACCCTAGCTCAAGTAGTAAATAATTATGAAAATGAATTACGAAGAGAATTTCTAGTAGAAACATGGAATGTAAATAGAGATGTAGAAAAAGAAAAAGAAAAACAAAGATTTACCTTTTTACTATATAATCTAAAGTCTTGCGACATGTGCCGCATAGATGATTATATATGTAAATGTTAGGAATACTTTTATAACAAATATGATAGAACTGACAAAGAAAATGTAACAAACAAAATCCTATTAAATTTATTTTATACAAAGGTATCTGACCCTTAGGGATTTAAATCCATGTAATTATATCCTCAACATATAGGACAATGAGCAGACACATTAGGAGGACAAATAAAATTTCTAAAAATGAAATTAGAAGAATGGTGTGCCGAGGCTACACTAAGTAGAAAAACAAATAAGGTAGTAAAATAAGGACTTTGTTGTTCACAAATGACCCATCTAATAACAATAGGATGTGAGCCAATGAGGTATAATAGAAGGAATAAATATAAGTTCAAAAAGAGAAAAAGGCTCGGATTTAAACCGAAACCAAAACAAAAATATTATAGAAGAAAGAAGAACTATAATAAAAATGCAAAGAAACCAAAATAATGCAAATGTTTTATGTCAAGAAAAAGGACACTATGCTAATGAATGCCCAAACAGAGGATCTAAGAAAATTAACCAAAAACAATTCAAGGAAATAATAGAAGAGGAACTCTCCGAAATAGAAAACATTCAAGAATTTGTTCAAATAAAAGATGAAGAACAATCAGATGGATCAATCTATTATTTCTCAGACACAAAATCAGACTGAAGAAGAAATAATCGAAGAATATCAAGAAGAAGTAGGAAACTTCTTGCAAGAGGTAATAATAGATAGAAGATTATTTAATCAAATAAGAAACATTGAATTAAGATTATAAAACTCAGATGTATTTAGAACATCTCTTTTTGAAAAAATTACTCAAAGAAAACATATTTTCTATTATGGAATAACCAATAGATAAATGCCTATGCATATAGGATATACTAGAAATAGAATAAATATACCATTACTTCGAAAAGAAGACTTAATGAGAAAAATGAAAAAAAATAAAAGCTAGGTCTAAAATAGGATGGATTCATATAGGAGCTATTCAAATGATGATAAAAGAAACTTTTTGAGAAGGAATAGATTCACCTATAAATATTGTATTAATGGACAATAGAATTAATGATAGAAGAGATGATGTGTTAGGGATATTAGAAGGAAATCTTAGTCATCAAAACTAATCTTTAATATTTATCCACGGATAAGTTTAAATATTAAAGAAAATAATATAAATAGAACTTTAAGTTTGATACAAGGTTTTTAAAGAACGGAATTCATGAAAAAAGGATCCATTCCTTATTCAATAACCTATACAATAAGCTATGCTCTTAGCAACACCCATCACTCTAAATTTTTTGAAGATAAAGATACTTCCTAATATATTCAACTATATAAGAAAAATTACAAAACCAGACATAATTTCAGAAATAGAGATACCAAAAAATATAAATATAGATGTCTCTGAAAAAAGCTTAGTAACAGATAATAAAATTCCAAGAAAACTACGCTATGAAGGAAATCAGTTACAATTAACAAATGGAGATAGAATAGAAGAACCTAGAGCAAGCACATATAGATATAACGGGAGACTACGACCAATACCAAGAAATTTACAAAGAACATCAAGTTTAAGAATTCTATCAAATAATAGAAATGCTAGAAATTGTAAACTATATGGAAAATATTTTAATGGACAAGAATGAAATATGACTAAAATATTAATAGATTCAGGAGCAGGAGCAGGAGATTCATTTATTCAACAAGGAATGATACCTTATATAGAACAAATACCCATATGATCAATTATGCAGAACAATTTATCAAAAATCTAGCAAAATTAAGGAACCCTCTACAAAAAGTATTAAAGAAAAATGCCATTTTCCTTATGATAGAAGAACTTATAAATCATGTTAGATTTATAAAATAAAAATGTAAAAATCTACCAAGATTAGACTTCCCTTTAGAAGGATATGACTTAATAATAGAAACGGATGCCTCCGAAGAATTCTGGGGAGCATTCCTGAAGAAAAAATATGAACAAAAAGAAAAAATATGTGGATATTCCTCTGGAACATTCACATAAATAGAAAAAATGTATCACTCAAATGAAAAAGAATTGCTAGCACTAAAAAAGGGAATTAAAAAATTCTCCTACTTTTTACTACCTAAAAAATTCTTAGCACGAGTAGATAATACTCAAGTAAAAGCTTTCATTAAGAATAATTTACCATCGACCCCAGAATATAAAAGATTAAGAAGATGGCAGACATTTTTGGCATAATATATTTTTGATATAGAAGTTATTAAAGGCGAGAGTAACTTTCTTGCAGATTTCTTATCAAGAGAATATAACGGAGCAAGTTGAAAAGAAACTTGCAGAATTAGAAGTTCGATTACAGTGTAATTGTAATCTACTACAAGACAATTACGTAGAACAAATTGAAATGATAAAAAAATAAGATAAAATTATTGATAATAGAGAAGAAAGCAAGCAAGATATTGTAGGAATTATTGTAGATCTAAATTGCTTCAGAAAAAATACATCAGAAAGGATCAGAAACAATACAGATGGATAAAGAGACATGTAAAATACCAATCGACATATCCCTCCAAATATCTAATTTAATCAGTAGTCAAAAAACTATTGATGGTACTAGCCTAATGGCAAGAGAAAGTAATTTTAAACTACAAAAATGAGCCTCACGGCTGAAAATATTATCTCTTCGGAGAAAGATGATAGCCAAATGACTAGAAGCAATTTTCAAACTACAAGAAAAAAGTTAAGTGCTAAAGATAATATCTCTTCGGAGAATAGTTCCCGCTTGACAGTGGAAAATACTATCTCTTCGGAGAAAGAACTTTGCAACATAGTAGACAATATAAATTGATGCCCAAAAAATATTTAAATTCAAGGAATTTCAGATTGAGCAGGATTATGACCTGCAATTGAGCCTAACAGAATTTTTAACAAAATGTGAAAATGAACACAAATCTCTATTAGAGATTGTTTACAATCTCAAAACAATAGAGACTTGTATCCTAAATAACACATCCATTTATCCCAGAATCAACTTCGACAAAGGAGCAGATACAAGAATTATCAAAAATTGCTTCATAATTGGAGCTGCAAATTTAATTTATTTAAGCCCTGATCTTAGAGAAATCTAAGGGCTTCCCCAAGAAATTATCAAAGCCGTCAGAGAATTCTAAAATAACAACCCACTAGTAAAGCCTACTAGTGAGATCTACATCAAGATCTTATCAGCATCTGAAGACTGGGAAAAGTTAAAAAAGTTTAATCCAGTTCATTGCATCCAAATTGGAGTATCGTCTCCTGAATACGTCAAAGAAATAGAAGGAAGGTTCCAAAAAGAATTTGAAAGAAATAAAATTCACAAAGAATTTTTTGAAGTCAGAACATCTCTAGGGTTAAGAGTTCTCTATCAAGTAATAGAAAAATTAATTAATGAGAATCAAAGCTGGTTGCATAAAGCTTCAGACAACATAATTATTATTTCTACCACAAGAAGAACCAATATATGAATAAAGATTAATCTAGAAAGATTCTTAAAGAAGATAGAAACTGGACAAATAAGATCAAGTCACACATGCTAGCAAGTATTCTATCAGCTCAGAAACACGAAGGAAGAATATGTCCAACGTGCCAAGACAAAATGGATAAAGGCAGCAACAATCACTATAAGAAACTGGTGTATTAACGTCAAAGCTCACGACCACTTTATTATCTTGACGTAATTGCTACATAAAAAGTGGCAAGAATTTTTGTTGGCCGTTATTGATGTACCCAATAATGACCAAAGTTTCTTTCTGATGTAAATTATAAAACTTTCTGTCGTTAAAACTCCTCACCCCCTTCCGTCAAATCAAGCCCAAAGCATACACCCACACCAATTGATTTCACTCACAAATATTATTCATACTTTTAGAAATAGTTTGTAATTTTTGTATATACATTGGTATGATAAATATATTTCATAAAAAATTAAGTTCTCCAGGTCCCCTCTTCTTACGTTTCCAGAACGATCACCCAATATTCCATAACAATTGTTGAACTACCTCTCTTGATGCGGGCGTGAACTGCTCTGCCCTAGGGGCATCACCCTAGGGGAGGTAGTGGGTGAGAGGATCTCAATTCGGAGGTGGTGCATGGGCCTCCTCAGGGATCTGTTACTGGGCGATCCTCCTAGCTGACCTATTGAGGGTGGATCACGGTCATAGGTATCCTATGCAACGATGCTGAACCTGTTCATGAGGGAGCGGTAGAAGAAGACGACGACCTACAACCTGGCCTCCATCTCCATAGACGACCACGATGTGAGGCGAGGAACCTACCTGGAGATATGGCCCCCTTCTCTTTCACCTCTTGACTCCGCCTCCCTATAGATCACCATCAATTTTGGACTTCCACGAGCGGTTCCTTGTGTGGAAGTCCAACTAAGGTGGGTTGTCGGCGACTCAACCCCTGGGTGACCCAAATGTAGGCGTGGTTGCGGATGTCTATGGTCAGGTTGGACCGGTGGAGAGGAGTGGATACCTGATCTATGGTAATGGGACCAGGTTGCGGAGGATCCAGGTGACCGTGGCTGTGAGGGAGGGCTTGTTGGGCAGAGGGATTCTCGAGCTAGCGATTCCCCCCTCCTCTTCCTCTTCTACTGCTGACTGAGGGAGCAGCAGTGAGAGGTCTTTCAGGACCTTGCCACTGATAGCCATATCCAGCGAGGTGCTTGAGGTTATGCCTCAAACACCTAATCCAAGTCCTACTCAATCCATAGGTTGCGAGACACTGGGTCTTGACGGAGGATGCGTTTGTAGCATTCTTGGCAGCTCCTTCTGGGTTGGGACTCTCTGTGTCCCTTTGTAAGTCACCATCCTGGAAGCTTCTTGAACCATGAATTCACATGGATCGACTTTCATGGACCATGAATTAATTGCAGAAGCGTAATGAGACTGTGTTGATAGAATATTATTATCTCTGATGACAATTCTGAAGTGCTTCAAATAAACTGGTAAGATTTTAAATGTTATTAGCCAATATTCCAGTGCTTTATTTTAACTAGTAAGATCTTAAGAGTTATTAATTATTGTTTGTAGTCTCACTATACCATAGGTGTTATGTTTTTTTTTTCCAATCAAATAGTATTGTCTTCTATTGGAGATAAATTAAACCGAAGAATAATGACTGATTGTAAAATTGCATCTGTATTGTAAGCATTTTTCTCTTCCTAGTCTCGTGTCATTTATTCATGTTAAATCCTACTCAATCATACTTTAGTCTCTTGTTTGTTGTAGAGTTTTCTTTGATTTTGATATAAACTATACAACCATTAACACTCTCGTATAATCAAATAATTGCATAGTATTAGAATGATGGTGTAATCGGGACATGTTTTGTGAAAAAGGTCAAAACCAACAATAGTAAAATGAAAATGAAACTTACGGCTAGCAATAATGAAATCCTACTTACTGCTTTCTTACGTAAAAGTCTAAACTAATCACTTAGTTTGTACCTAATACTTTTCATGTTTGACTCCATTACGTTATAGTGTGACCTTACCGATTATCATTGTAGTTTAATTAGTAAACAATTATTCTTCTTCCAAATACAATATATATGGACTAAGTAATGAAGTTAAAATGAGTCCTTTTCTTAGATTTAGATTATTAGATTAACAAACCAAATGTAGGAAATTTGTCTAATACTTTCAGACTTTTTTTGATATTAACAAATCATTGACTGCATAGAACACTATACCCTTATAAGAAAGAAATTTGTCTAATACTTTCAGACTTTTTTTTATATTATTCTTTGTTCACCAAATCAAGTACTATATTATATTGAAAATTATGTACACACGTGTCAAAATACTTTAGAAAGTAGATGCACTTTCAAGTAAATGGTATTTTGTATAGATTTGTATGCCTTATGGTTTTAATATACAATGACATCTTCAGGATATGAATCAATTGTTTCAAAATATAGTCTTAATCCCTCTAGTGTCATACAATATAATAATGTACATGTTTTATGGGCTTATTTAGTTGTTCTGTGTAGACTTTCCTTTATACACTTAGATAATCACTGGGAACTGCTTGTGCCATTGTATATGTAGACTTTTCTTTATTCACTATTTTCAACATGGTACATAGTACTTAGATGCCATTCTCGTTGGATTAGAATACCACATTTAATTAGGGTAAAAGGAAGCCATAGTATAATAATATAGTAAGATAAAATATTGTATAATAAATCATCCTATAATTAATTTAATAAAATGAAACATCAATTTCTGTAGGAAAATATTCTTGTGTCGGTATAAGCCATTCATATCTTGAATTAGGTTTTTTTTATTGGGTCTAATTTAGCCAATCAAATTAAGCATCACCACTGACATCAAATGGATTTACAATCTTTATCAAATGCACTTCAATCTTTTCAAATATGAAAATCAAATACGATTTACAATTTACAAAATTTCTTCTACATAGTTTTACTTATAGTATCGTGATGATGGTTAATATTCAAGATTTTCTTATACAATTTACTCTTGAATCTAGCTTAACACTAAGAGCAAAAAGACATTACAAATAACTACAACTTTATCACTCACTTTGAAAATTATTTTTTGTAGGACACCTTACATGCAACTACAACATTACAAACCATCGTGGACTTCTACATCATAAGCTTGTTATGGTTTTGTTCCAATAAGTTTTCTTTCATTAGAAGACTTTCCTTGTTGAATGACAACACCGCTTCAAAGGAGTTATCACACATAGTTATATGTTTGTTAATATGCCATGTTGCACATGGAAAATGTGCCCTGTTTGTTAATATGCCCTAATGCACATGCGGAAAATGTGTCTGTTGCACATCTGAAGTTATATATTTGTTGCACATTCAGTGATATGTGCCCCTAATGTAACATTTTTTTACAGGTACATAGTTTTATATATGTGATGATGATTTCTATTCAGATGATATGTGCACACTCATTATGGAAAGAACTATATATTATTTTCTTCTCGATTCATTCTTCGATTAACACATAGTAAATTATTTGATGCAAGAAAAGAATGTCACATACATTAAAGAAATTCTTCATTATGCAAAGTATGAATTTGAGAGAAATTTATATATATGAATATACCAAACCTGCTTGATTAAAAGGCCAACCTTCTATTACAAATAAGTAAGTTTTCAAACATGAACTAACTCATTTTTTTTCTTTGATATATATAGATTCATAGTTACTTTCACTATATGTTCATATGTTTCTTTGAATTTTCAGGTTTTTTTGATGATTTTACATGGAAAAAGACTGAGTGGAGTCTTGCACTGAAACCCTTCTTGGAAACTCCTCCCTATCCCCTAAACTTCTAAATGCATGCCATTTTGTTTTTCAACGCACAATAGTATATGCTGTTTTGGTTTTCGAGTGAGCATATGGAAAATATGCCCCGTAGGGCATGCACAAAATGTGTCCGTTGCACATCCGAAGATATGTGTCTGTTGCACATCCGGAGACATGTGTCCTTTGCACATTCAGCTTTATGTGTCCGACGCACATTCGGAGATATGTGCATTTCATGTATTGTCTTTCTAATACATTGAACTTTCTCTTGTAGGTTCTCATTTATCATTAATTGATGACAATTAATATTCACATGATATGTTGCTCATAGTTGCGGGACTGGACTATATAAGGTTTTCTTCTTCTATACATTCTTCACTTCTAATATGACCTCATTTCTTTGGTGTAAGAAAAATCAAGTATGGGCATTGAAAAAGTAACACTAGTACAGAAATGGGTTATAACGTCACTACCTGTAGGGTCGGTTTTTCCAAATAACCGACCATATATGTCTAAAAAAAACACGGGCACCACTTAAGACCTCTTGGGTCGGCTTTCTTAAAAAAACCGACCTTGTAGTGTAACTCTATAGGGTCGGTTTTCCAAATAACCGACCTTATATGTCTATCAAAAATACGAGCACCACTTAAGACCTATTGGGTCGCTTTTCTTAAAATAACCAACTTTGTAATGTATCTCTATAGGGTCGGTTTTCCAAATAACCGACCTTATATGTCTATAAAAAATGCGGGCACCACTTAAGACCTTTTGGGTCGCTTTTCTTAAAATAACCGACCTTGTAGTGCATCTCTATAGGGTCGGTTTTTATAAAACAAGCGAACTTATAGAGAATTGTTTTAGAAAGTCAATTACAAGTTTCCCGCGGCAAAAATTTGCCTAATTTTGGCTTTGCGCCTCGATCTATAGGGTCGGTTTTCCCTTATAACCGACCCTAAAGGGCTCATCGTTCGACATTCGTCGACCGAATAAGAGCTAGATTTCACGTATACGAGCACCTATAGGGCCAGTTTTTTCCTTATAACCGACCCTAAAGTCCTCCTCAGTTCAGCACCTCTAAGGTCGATTTTTTCTTTAAAACCGACCCTAATGGCTCCTCGGTCGACAAATTTGTCGACCGATATCAATTCTGGATCTAGTTTAGTTCACACATGTATAAGCACCTATAAGGTCAGTTTTGTACTTATAACTGACCATAGAGCGTTCCTCGGTCGACGAATACTTCGACTGATAATCTCGGTCGACAAATTCATCGACCAATAAGGTGTCATATTTCAAGTGTATAAGCAACTTTTAATGTCGGTTTTTTGCTTGTAACCGACCTTAGAATACTATTCAGTCGACAATATTGTCGACCAATATCAATTCTGGATCCAGTTTAGTTCACGCATGCATAAGCACCTCTAAGGTCGGTTTTGTACTAATAACCGACCTTAGAGCTTCCCTCGTCGACGAATACTTCGACCGATAATCTCGGTCGAAAAATTCGTCGATCGATAAGGATTCAGATTTCAAGTGTATAAGCAACTTTTAAGGTCGGTTTTTTGCTTATAACCGACCTTAGAATACTATTTGGTCGACAATATTGTCGACCGATACCAATTCTGGATCCAGTTTAGTTCACACATGTATAAGCACCTCTAAGGTCGGTTTTGTACTTAAAACTGACCTTAGAGCTTCCGTCGGTCGACGAATACTTCGACCGATAATCTCGGTCGATAAATTCGTCGACCGATAAGGAGTCAGATTTCAAGTGTATAAACAACTTTTAAGGTCAGTTTTTTGCTTATAACTGACCTTAGAATATTATTCGGTCGACAATATTGTCGACCGATATCAATTATGGATCCAGTTTAGTTCACGCATGTATAAGCACCTCTAAGGTCAATTTTTTTACTTATAACCGACCTTAGAGCTTCCCTCGGTCGACGAATACTTCGACCGATAACCTCAGTCGACAAATTCGTCGACCGATAAGGAGTCATATTTCAAGTATATAAGCAACTTTTAAGGTCAGTTTTTTGCTTATAACCGACCTTAGAATACTATTCGGTCGACAATATTAGCGACCGATATCAATTCTGGATCCAGTTTAGTTCACGCATGCATAAGCACCTCTAAGGTTGGTTTTGTACTTATAACCGACCTTAGAGCTTCCCTCAGTCGACGAATACTTTGATCGATAACCTCGGTCGACAAATTTTTCGACCGAGGCCGACCCTGTGAACCTCCATTTGATTGAATTAAAAAGGCAATATTCTGATTAAAATATAAATTCAAAAAAAAATCGGAACGGCTAGAAAATCAACCGTCGTAACGGCTAAAAACGTCGTAAAGGCTACTTTTTCGATCGACCGTTGGCCGACCGGGAGACGACCGTTGCGGGCGTCGGTCGACAAATTGTCGACCGAAATGGGCTCTGTTTTGCTATAAATAGAACCCAAAATGATCCATTTCTTCACACCTTCACATTCTCACTTCTCTAGCTCCTCTCTAGTGTATTATTGTGAAAATGTTTAGCTTCTCTACATCCAAGTCTTGCTTCCTACTTCTCCACTTCAAAGCAACAAAATGGCTTCATCATCTACGCGTGGAAAGAAGCAAGTTGTAGGTAGGAAAGCAAGGACGACCGTCTCTGCAACGCTTCCGTTCATCAACGACGTCCCCTTCAACGATGCAGCTGCAGGCGACCACTATCTCAGGCTCTCCTCAAGAACTCCTCTTCCACGACGGCCATTCGACGTCATGGACTTCCACAACATTGTCGATTTGGAGGAACTCTTTGAGGTCCAACATTTGACTAATTTTCTAAATCCCTCCTTCCATTCCTACTCCTCCAAAGTAGTTAATGAATTCTATGCCAATTTAACCCCACATCCTGACCATGATTCCTTCTCCTTTATGGTTGGTGGGTATGGATTCCATTTTACTGAGGAGGGTATTCTTGATATGCTTGACATAGAAATAGAAGAATATAAATATTTTCTTGATCTCACCATAGGAAATCCACTCAACAAACTCTCCCAAGATGACACTACAACTAGCCTTAGTGATGTTAAAAGAGCCATCTTTCAATCAAATACGATTTGTCATGAAGATAGGGGTACCTATTATGCCATAAATTTAAAACCTGAAGCTAGGATCATAAATCTCATTGTTTCCACCAATATCCATCCTAGAGCAAACAAATCTGAAGTACCCACCTTTCGTATGTACCTTATCTATGCCATTCTCAAAGGTATTCCCATAAACTTTATTCGTATCATCCTTAAGAATATGCTTGAGTTTTCTGGCAATCCACCTTATGCTGACTTTGTATGACGAATCACTCAACATTTTCTTAAGAAGAATATTGAGGACGACTTAGGTTACACATTGGATAGAAAACCCCAAAAGATAAGTAAAAATACGGTGGAAAAGATGGGAATCAACTTTGGCCACAAAAGGGCTAGGACTGAAGGGGAGACATCCACCCAAGACATACCTCCACCACCTCCTCCTACCAACCTACCCCATGATCCTATTACAAACACCTTGACATACATTGTTGGATCCCAATATCACCTAAGTAGACAATTGGATTATAATCACCATGCAATGACTTATTTAAACCAAAGGATGCAAACTCTCTCTCCTAACCAAACTGATGAATATCCCTATTCCCTTAATCCTGGCATGATAAATCCATACAATCCTTCCTACAACTACTATGAAATTCCACCTCCACCATCTCCTGATCTCACACATACTCAGTTTTCCTCAATTCAACTTTAAGACATTGCTTCCCACTTTCGCTTTGATCGTGTTCCCACCTTCTTGGAGGCTTATGCCTTAACCATGACATGTGCCTTGGAGTGGCATACACTGGTAAAATATTATGGAGTTGAGCCCTTTATTGGAAAAGACCCAAACATTGATGTAATCCTTCGGTCTTTTCAGTGAGATTATGAGATATCTTTGTAATGATTGTAATGAATATCTTTTTTATAAAGCAAGTATGTCATGCTTCATCTTAATTATAAAGTGTATGGGCATTAAATTGTTATGAATAAAAGTGTTTTCCATGGCTTCATTTGGACATATACATGTTATATAAAAATATTGTTATTTCAAATGATTGAAAAATAAATTATGGCTAAATTTGACAAAGCATCACTTGGTTTTAAAATTAAATATCTCTTTAAGGGGGAGCATAGCATAAAATTAAGGGGGAGAACTAAAGAGTCCTACAAAATGATTATATTGGATATCATGTAAAATCTTGTACAAGTACTTAGATATCATGTAAATCAAGCGTTAGATCTTACCTAACCATTTACAACACTTGGTACTTAATTTAAAACATTGAAACAGGGTTAATCTCGGTCGAAAATATTGTCGACCGAGACATTTTCGATCGACAATATTGTCGACCGAGGAAGACTTTAGGGTCAGTTTTTTTCCTTATAGCCGATCCTAGAGCTCTTCTCGGTCGACAAATTTGTCGATCGAAAGTGCCTCGGTTGACAAATCGTCGACTGTGTAGGAGCCCGATTTCACTTGTATAAGCACCTATAAAGTCCTCTTCGGTCGAAAATATTGTTGACCGAGACACTTTCGATTTCACATGTATAAGCACCTCTAGGGTTGGTTATAAGGAAAAAATCGACCCTAAAGGTGCTTATACGAACGAAATCAGGCTCCTTTTTGGTCGATGAATTTGTCGACAGAAAGGAACCAGATTTTCTTCGTATAAGGACCTCTAGGGTCGGTTTTCTCCTTATAACCAACCCTAGAGGGCTCTTCGGTCGAAAATATTGTCGACCGATACAACCTCGGTCAATAAAATTGTCGACCGAGATGGAGCCAGATTCCTTCGTATAAGCACCTGTAGTATCGGTTATTCCCTTAAAACTGACCCTAGAGGATTTTCGGTCGACAATTATGTCAATCGATAGAATTTCGGTCAAAAAAATCGTCGACTGAGAATGAGTTTGAGTGTTTTTCAATAACACGACACGGGCACCTCTTATTTGTAGCTTCGGTTTGTTTTGTTTAACCGACGCTACATGTCTTTCTCTAAGTAAAAAAGCCGAAACCCTTTCTTCCTCCTGCGAAAACCTTTCAGTTCTATTTTTCTCTCTGGCGGCGTTGCGAAACCCTTTGCTTTCTTGTGTCATTCCTGCCGCTAAGCCCTTGCCTCCTCTCCGTGAAGCTGTGCCACCTCTCCGCGCCGCCAAAGGATCATGGTGTCCGGGTCGTTGCCACTCTCCGCGCCGCAAAATAGAGCTCATCGTCGCCGGAAAATAGAGCTCGCCGTCGCCGCCAAATAGAGCTCGTCGTCGTTGCCTCTCCACTCTTCCACGAAGGTCGCCGCCTCTCCGTGAAGGTCGTCTCATCCTCCATGAAGGTCACCGCCATTTCCATGTAAGTTCTCCTCTTCCGTTCCTTCGTTCCCGCCCGACGCCATGGTTGCGTCCAGGTCCAATCTCGGTCGACAATTAGTCGACCGAGTGCCCACCTGCGCACAGCGTCCAGGTCCACTCTCGGTCGACGAATTCGTCGACCGAGAGTGGACCTGGACGCTGCACGTAGGTGGGCACTCGGTCGACTAATTGTCGACCGAGAGTGGACCTGCTCCTTATTTATGTGTGAGCTATAAATGTTTTAATCATATTTGTTGTTAATGTTCACAAATAGTTCTGAATATTATAATGATTTCAATCTTTGGACTGTTGGAAATGACCTTACTTTTCTAATTTGTACAAGTATCTTTTCATTTTATATGATTTGATAACCCAATAATAAAATATGTCTTTTTTCATATGTAATAATTATATAAATACGAGATTAGACATGTGTACTCTTAGATTGACACTTTAGGGTTGATGCATTTATATAATAGCTTAGAAACCCGTTCAAAATTTACTCATTAGGAGTAAACTTTGGATAGTCCCCGGTTTGGGACTGTTTTTGGATATTTTAATCTCACTTAGGATGTACCTGTATAATGTATGTTTAGTTTTGTAGATTATTTTAGTAGGATTTCTTCATTTGTTCTTTGGGTACATATGTGAGTGGTTATTTGCCATTTACATCGGTGTACTTGGATAACTTAGGGGAAATGCTGCTGAAATTTTCTTCAAAACTAAACATACATTATACAGTTACTAGTGAGATTAAATATTCAAAAATGGGATAGGTGGTACACTTTAGTATATAAAATTAACTTCCTATCAATAAAAAATTACAGATTATTATAGTATCAATATGAAACTGTTAGTTTTATAATTAATTTTAATGTGATATAGAAAATGGATCGAAGTTGGATGTCTATCAAGAACCGTTGCAGTCCAGAGTTTGCCAAAGGTCTTGATGAATTTATCAGATTTGCTATGGAACATAGAAAACTACCTACAAATAGGCTATATTGTCCATGTAGAAATTGTTGTAACAATTTGAAAGTTGATACTGGTGAGGAAATTAAGAATCATGTCATATGCAATGGGATCATACAAGGTTATAATGAATGGTATTGGCATGGAGAGAAATTGAATTATGGATCAGAAAATGTCGATACTAATAGTTCTGGCATAGAAGATATAGATAATGATGATAATGTTAATGATGAACCGATTCAAGATGACCAGATTCAGGATGATATGGTTGATGAGATGCTACGTAGTTGTCAGGACAATGTCATCGATTCACCTTCTTTATTTGCAAACATTGTCCATGATGTTGAAAAACCATTATATAAGGGTTGTACTAAGTTCACGAGGTTGAGTGCTGTGATGCGATTATATACTCTTAAAGCTCAAAACCGGTGGAGCGATAAGAGTATCACTTCATTGTTGTCTTTGTTAAAGGAAATTCTTCCTGAAGACAATGAGATTCCAATTTCAACATATCAAGCAAAGAAAATAATGTGCCCAATGGTAATGGAGGCTAAGAAGATTCATGCATGTCCAAATGATTGTGTGTTATTTCAGAAGGACTATAGTAATTTGATAAATTGTCCAAAATGTGGTGCGTCAAGGTATAAGACTATAAATTCAGCTAAGGCTAAAAATGACTCTCCTGCTAAGGTGATGTGGTATCTACCAATTATACCACGATTTCAATGCTTATTTGCTAATACATAAGATGCGCAAAATTTGTCTTGGCATGGGGAGTTAAAGGTCAATGATGATGGCGTCCTACAACATGCATCTGATTCACCACAATGGAAGAAAATTGATTTATTATACCCTCAATTTGGTAAATAACCAAGAAACCTAAGAATTGGACTCTGTACAGATGGAATGAATCCCTATGGTACATTCAGCAGCCAACATAGCACGTGGCCTGTTATGATTGTTATATACAATCTTCCTCCTTGGTTGTGTATGAAAAATAAGTATGTGATGTTGTCAATATTGATATCAGGGCCCAAGCAACCTGGAAATGATATTAATGTTTACCTTCAACCTCTAATTGATGACCTAATGAAACTATGGGAAGAAAGTATTATGACATATGATGCTTCACGTAAAGAGATCTTCAGTTTGCATGCTATGCTATTTTGCACGATTAATGACTTTCCAGCTTATGGAAATTTGTCTGGATATAGCATAAAAGGATACAAAGCATGTCCTGTTTGTGAGGAAAATACTGATTCAATCAGACTGAAACATGGTGGTAAAATCATATATCTTGGTCATCGGAGATTTCTCCTACCAGTGCATCCTTATCGAAGGCAACACAAAACCTTTAATGGGTCAACTGAGGAACGAAGTGCTCCTAAACCTATACCAGGAAATGTTGTATATGATAGGGTGAAACATATTGTTAATGAATTTGAAAAGAGTTCAAGTAGTCATACACTCGCATGTGACAAATCTCTATACAAGAAGAGGTCAATATTCTGGGATCTTCCTTATTGGAGATCTTTGGCAATTAGACACTGCATTGACGTCATCCATGTTGAAAAAAATATTTGTGATAGCATCATCGGTACGCTATTGAACATACCAGGAAAGACTAAAGATGGCATCAAATCTAGAAAAGATTTAGAATTAATGGGTATTAGAAAAGAATTATCACTGGAGATCAGGGGTCGCCACACATATTTGCCACCGGCTTGTTACACTTTGTCAAAGAAAGAGAAAAAGACTTTCTGTGAGCGCTT
This sequence comes from Alisma plantago-aquatica, assembly GCA_963693085.1. NCBI lineage: Eukaryota > Viridiplantae > Streptophyta > Magnoliopsida > Alismatales > Alismataceae > Alisma > Alisma plantago-aquatica. Next base: position 544,630,738 of record OY856414.1, read on the forward strand.
GTATAATATTAAGGTTCCACAAGGATACTCTTCTAATATTCATAGATTGGTATCAATGAAGGATCTGAAATTGATAGGTCTCAAATCTCACGATTGTCACACCTTAATGCAACAAATTTTACCTGTGGCTATTCGATCTATATTGCTGAAGCATGTAAGGTTTGCAATCACAAGACTCTGTTTCTTCTTCAATGAAATATGCAACAAAGTGATACATCCTGATACTCTCGATAAATTACAGAAAGATGTAATTGTTACCCTGTGTCAGCTTGAAATGTACTTTCCTCCTTCATTTTTTGATATCATGGTTCATCTTGTAGTACATATTACAAGAGAGGTGAAGATGTTGGGTTCAATTTTCTTACACTGGATGTATCCATTTGACCGCTACATGAGTGTTTTTAAAGGTGATGTTCGGAATCGTTATCGTCCTGAAGGGAGTATTGTTGAGGGTTACGTGGCTAGGGAGGTGATGGACTTTTGTAATGATTTTTTGAATTACAATAAAACTTGTAGCGATAAAAAAAATTCCCATCACACTGGATCTTATTGTGGCAAAGGAACTCTGGGAGGACGAGTGAAAGGAAGTATTCGTGAGTTGTGGGAACAAGCGCATTTGTATATTTTACACAACATCGATGAAGTTAGTAGCTACATCACAGAACACAATGATCTTATGAAGAGAAATCATCCGTGATCCAGTTCAATGTGGCTTGCAAGAGAGCATAATCGAACATTTATTAGGTGGTTTGAAGAGAAAGTATTTAATCAACTATCTGAATCACCAAATAATGTTACTGAGAACATAAAATGGCTCGCCTTTAAGCCAAAAATGGATGTCATGTCATATGAAGGTTATGACATTAATAGATTTTCATACTACACAAAGCGTCAAGATGAAAGTAGTGTAGTTCAAAATAGTGGGGTCACTGTTAAAGCTTGTTCATTGTATTTTTCTAGTGCCAAAGATAAAAGACCACGTGAAGCTGAGATGTCATATTACGGCGTCATTGAGGACATATGGGAAATGGACTATACAAATTTTCGAGTTCCTATATTTAGGTGTAATTGGGTTGACAACAACAAAGGAGTTTTAGTGGATGAGTTGAGTTTCAAATTGGTGAATTTTGAAAAGATTGGTTTCAAAGATGAGCCATTCATCATGGCAAACCAAGCAAAACAAGTATTCTATATTGATGACCCGACAAATAAAAATTGGTCTGTCGTTCTTAATGGAAAAAGACAGTTTACTATAGATCCTATAAATGAAGAAGAATACTATGAAAAGTATGATGATTCCAGTCCATTCTCAGTTGGTTTTCCAAGTGTAAATGATGAAGATAACACCGATGAATATTATAAACGTCAAGACCATGCTGAAGGAATTTTCCTTGACTAACAACTCAACCAATACTAAAGGCATGTATTCTTTGAATTATTTATTTTATTATCATGTATACCTTATCACTTGTGCTTTTATTATCACTTATTTTTTTTATCATGTATACTTGCAGGTTCTAAAATGGCGAGTGAAGATGAACATTCTGAGCATGAGCACCATGAGGATGGTAGTGGTGATGCTAAGAACATGAGCGGTCCTACATTGATGCGTAGGCTGCAGGAGCTCAGGGCTAAAGGGGATAAATTGCCAGTCCAGTTTGATATGACAGGAGCACCTGTTGGGGAACATGCTAGTGCTTTCAAGCATTATGTAGAGGCGACCACACGCAGTAAGGTGCCAATAGATATAGAAAATTGGCATGATGTTCCTAACGCAAAAAAAGACCTCTTATAGAAAGATATATCTGTGAGTGGAAGTGATATTATTTTAATATGTTTTTTTATCTATTGATTCTAATTTAGTTTGCTTGGAATTAATTCCTTTTCAAAACAATATTATTAATTGCTTCTTTTTTATGTATAGGGTGTTTTTCATCTAAATGAAAAAGATCACAAGAAAAGACTGCTACAACGTTGTGGTGTACGATGGAGGGGTTTTAAGACATATCTTGTAAGGGAATTTATAAATAATCCTAAACAAAACAAGAAAGCTACAAATGTATATATTTTTATAGATCCCGAGGTGTGGGAAAGATTTGTTGTATCTAGGAGATCGAAAGAGTTTCAGGTAATAAAGATTGTGATGTATTGTATGAATATTTAATTTTATACAATTAAGTAGGTGAATCTTTTTATACATGTTTGCCAAGTCTAAATTGCAATACCTCATTTTAAATGATCAGGCTATTCACCAGGCTCAAAAGGAAAGACAGGCTAAAAATGTGCATGACCATCGCTTGGGGCCCGGTGGTTATGCCTTCCTCCGCCAACTACAAGAGAAGCAATCATCTTCTGGAGAAGAATCTAGTACAACTCAAGTTGAGCGACCACCCCGACACTTGATATGGATTGCTGCTAGAAAGAATCGAGCCAGTGAAATTGTCAACCCTGCAACTAAGGAGGTGGCACAAAAGATGGTAGGTTTATCCCAACTAAGTAAAGAGTAACTCCCACAAACTTAGATTTATTTATATCTAATTGATATTGTGATTTAATATTTTTATTAACTTTGAATAGATTGATCTCCACGAGCAAAGGAAGGAAGGAAAGTTCATCCCAACTGGCTACATGGATGAACTAGCAGTTGCTCTTGGTACGAAGGAGCATCCTGGCCGTGTTAGGGGATTAGGAGCTGGCATAGGATTCAAGTCTTATTTTGGCCCTTCACAATCTAAAAGATGTCGTGCAGGAGGTCTTACACATGAGTATGTTGAAGAATTAGTAGCGCAGAAAGTAAAAGAAATAATGTCTTCATTTTAGCCTACTCAACCTTCTCAACCTATTCCTATTGCGCGTCTCTCAAGTGATGAGGTACAAGCCAATGTAGAAGGTCATGGGAGCACTCCCGATGACCCACCACAACAATCTGCAATAAGTGTTTGTGCTATATGTTGTGTTATTAGTATGATAAATATATGATAATATATATAGTTGTAACATGTATCTGTTCTACTATTTCTTATATAACTTATATTTATTTCAATCTAGGTTGGTATGAACTATAAACTTGCAATGGAGGTTCCAGAATATAATGTTGTGACAACGGACAAGGTGTACAACCTTGGTGGTACATTGCATTGCCAACAAATTACTGATGACATTTTCCGTGTGTCCATCCATTTTGTGTATGACAGAATGGGGGACAAACCACTACCCATACCTAATCCTGAATATAGTACAGTTGAAGAAGATGAGGGTGCTATGGTGGGTTGGCCTAGACACTTGGTTATCAATAACAAGGTATACCTTATTTCTACCATATTTTTCATATTTGACTGCATATATGAACTCCTTTAATATAAGTATGTAATTTAATTAACAGGTTTGTAAACCAAAAAGTAAACCTTCTACTACTCGTCCTCCTATGCCCAAGCCATCTTTCATTCTCGAAACTACATTCGACGAATTGGGAAGCAAATCTAAATGTTTGTGTCGATACTTAGCCAACCAAAGATCGAGATCACATATGTTGGTCAATTTAACACAAGATGCAGTTGGGAGGGACTTTGAAAATTTTATTTTTCTTGATGATATTATAGAGTTGTTCCGGTATGATTGGCTGAACACTTTGATAATAGAAGTATGGATAAGGTAAGGATCTATCAATATATATAGAAAATTCCAATACACATTTTTAGCTTATTTCTACATATGAAAATAATTACAAATGTTTAACAACCATTTATATACCGAGGTCACAAACTTTGATATAAAGAATGTTGGATTCTTAGTTCCTTCGGTCACTAGTCAGGTGGAGACACATATTGAGGATGTGAATGAGTACTTCTCTGATGCATTCAAATATTTTTCTAGTGAGGGGAAGGAAATTATCCTAATTCCTTTTAACGTCCAGTAAGTATTATTATTCAATATAATTTTAATAATGAATAAAATTATTTATTTTAATGTTTGTTTTATTCTTACTCAGAGCTAGACATTAGGAATTAGTGGTGATTGCCCAAAAATTGATGACTCTTTATTATCTTGACCCAATGGGTAAAACAACAAGGAGTCACAAAATTAAATTGCCAGCTATGGAGTCAGCATAAATTTAATCAATGCTTCAACATGATATTTCTATTTAGAATTTCTATTTTACCAACCATCGTTTAATTGATAGGGGTATAAAGGCTTTTCGTGGCTGGAGGACAAATACCCACAAAATTAAAGACATTGACTTTGAAAAATGTCAAGGTAGCTACTTTGGCAACTGCTTACTCTTATATGTATTAATTTTCAACTGTAATATGTCAACTCTTATACTCTTATCTCAATTGTTGTTTATAGTAGTTTACTAACATTAAGTATAATTTGTTATTTGTAGTGTCCTATGCAAAATAATGACCGGGCTTGTGGTTACTATGTAATGAAATATACGCAAGCTATTGTCAAACAAGAATCACATGACATTCACACTATAAGTCAGGTAATAAAGAAACATCATAAATTTACAAGTGATTGTGGTCATTTTATTAAATATTAGCAAGTGCATTTTCTGTTACAGATCTTTACAACTCAGCCTTACACACATGTGGACTTGGATGAATTCCGAGAAGAGTGGTCAGAGCCTTTTATAAAGGAAGTCGATATAGCATTGGATTAAATATGTCGGCTCCATTTATGTATGTGGTTTGAGTACTCTTTCATATATTTACTTTTTGTATCTGTCATCTCAGACTTGCACTCTATCATTTTGTAAATTATGATGTGATTATGAATCATTTTTGTTATGAATGTGTGGTTTTGAATGGTGACGGTTGAGCATCAATGCTCCCCTCTCCCAGAATATATGAATCTTCTTGTTCTTCTGTTCTATATTCAATTTCTGCAGAATTTTTTTAAAAAAAATCGTAACTTCTAGCGTCGGTTTTTTAAATAACCGACCCTAAAGATTGAATTTAGTGTACACTTTCAATGTACTCCTCGGTCGACAAGTTTGTCGACCGAAATATTTTTGGTCGACAATTTTCTCGACCGAGGGGGTACACTGAAATATTTATTCAATCTTTAGGTCCGGTTATTCCAAAAAAACTGACCCTGTAAACTCACTCGGTCAACAATTTTCTCGACCGAGCGGTACACTGAAATGTTTATTCGATCTTTAGGGTCGGTTATTCTAAAAAAACCGACCCTGTAAACTCTTTCGGTCGATAATTTTCTCGACCGAAGGCTACACTAAAATGTTTATTCAATCTTTAGGGTCGGTTATTCCAAAAAAACCGACCCTATAAACGGTCTCGGTCGACAATTTTCTCGACCGAGACCGTTTAGAGGGTCAATGTTTTTTGAATAACCGACCTTACATGCTCCTTTTTTATCGCCTAGGTCAGAATTTTTACAACCTTTTACGTTAGTGTTTACTCTGTAAGGTCGGTTTTATTTGGTTAAATAAACCGACACTATAGAGAAAATTCTATAGCGACGGCCACTTAGGCGTCGGTTAAAAAGTGACGCTGTAGGCTTAAAAAAACTGACGCTACAGACCATTCCTGTACTAGTGTAAGTACTCTTCTTTTATACATAATGAATATGAGAACGTAAGCATTTTTCATCTATTCATAATATATGCATATATATGTATATATGTATATATACATATATGTATATATACATATATATTCATATATGTACATATACGTACATATATGTATACGTATATGTACATATACGCACATATACATATACGTACATATATGTATATATATATGTATATGTATATATACATATATGTACATATATATATATGTATATATATACATATATATATGTATATATATACATAAATATATGTATATATATACATATATATATATATATATGTATATATATATATACATATATTTGATAATTCAAAATAAACATATAAATTATGTCTTACAATTTATACTGAGTACTCAAACATGCAAATAATCTAAGTTGAGCACACTTGGTTGTACTTATGACTTGTATACACTGTATTAGAAGTCACATCTTTAGATGTTTAGAACAAAGCTTACTAATCTTATCATTTGTAAATATGGTGCATTAAACTAGATTCTGAAACATAAATTTGTTTTAGCCTTTATCATTCATACATGTAGTAGAGATTTGTAGATTAAATCTTATGATAAGCTATCACACAAACATGCATGCTTTCACACTTTTAGATCAATAGGAAAAATTTAAAATTGTAGAGTCTGGGAAGCACAAAAACTCCCGGAGGTTGTCGTGTCTAAGTGTGACACCTTTCTGACACATGGAGAATATGCCTCTGACATGTCCACTTAGTAGAAAAAATGTTTTCATACTTATTTGCTTCTCCCAACAAAAGTAGTGAAGTGTTGTCATCCTTATGCCTCCTCTTTTCTTGCTTCTCTACATCTCCATCTCCCCTCCTTATCTCTTGTTTGTGCAAATTAAGTAACACTTAAATGTATGTCTCTTCTCTTTCTTCCCTCTCAATCTCCAAGGCACCTTATTATTTATCTTCTCCATCACCAACATATTTCCTTACACCCTCTCATTCTTCCTCCTACCTCTTTTCTTACTTCCCTACATCTACATCTCCCCTCATCTCTTGCATGTGTATATTAAGTAACACTTAAATGTATGCATCTTCTCTTTCTTCCCTCTCAATCTCCAAGGCACCTTATTTTTCATCTTCTCCATCACCACCAACATATTTCCTTACACCCTCTCATTCTTCCTCCTACCTCTTTTCTTGCTTCTCTACATCTCCATCTCCCATCCTTATCTCTTGCCTGTGTATCTTAAGTAACACTTAAATGTATGCCTCTTCTCTTTATTCCCTCTCAATCTCCAAGGCACCTTATTTTTCATCTTCTCCATCACCACCTACATATTTCCTTACACCCTCTCATTCTTCCTGCTACCTCTTTTCTTGCTTCTCTACATCTCCATCTCCCCTCCTTATCTCTTTCCTGTGTATCTCTTTTGGTTTTCAAGTGAGCATATGGAAAATATGCCCCATAGCACATGGAGACCAATATATAGAGGGATAAGGAATTTCAATCGGTTTACCACATAAGACATAATTGGAAGCATTATCACTTACTATATGCACCACATTTTTAGGACCAACCCAGTCTATCAATTCTTTGTAAAGATTGAATGGGTTCTCTCCGGTCTTCACAATCTCACTAGCATTCAATGATTTGAAGAAAATGGTTCCCTTTGGGTAATACACCAAGAAATTAATCAGGTTTCTCCTCCTTTTATCTAGCCATCCATATGCCATAACAGTGCACCCATATTCTTCCCACGTGGCCCTAAATGAATCTAAAAATAGGGATATCTCCTTCTTCAACTTTTCTAGAAGATTAAGTCAGAGATCATGATAGGAGGGTGCCTTGATACTTGGGCTTGCAACTGCAATTCCATCTACCATTTTTTGAAACAATGGAGAATTGATTGCATTAAAAGGGATACCCGTGTCATAGAACCAATCTTCCACTAAAAGAGTGCACATGCTACTTTATCTCAGTTGTAAGAAATGTAGATTTAATAGAAGGTTGTGACCCGGGAGCGGTGCTTGGGGAAACGTAATCATGAAGTTGACCCTTCCCTTTATCAGTCGCAGAAGCAAAATATTTATAGGAAACCCTAGAAAGAGTATCCAAGACTTGAAGATCATCAACATTTTGATTTTTTGTTGTTGCAAATGGATTGATCTCCTCATTATGGTTTGTTTCCTGCTTCTTTTTCTCCTCATGCCCTTTCAATAGTGCTTTCATTTGTTCCCACACATCATGTGATACACCTTTGCATGCGTGAATCTTTCATCCCATTCCGGCCAAATGTTGTTTCAACCGATGGATACCACCACTCTTAAACATACTAGTACAATGAATACAAGTCCAAGTCTTTTTCCCATCAGGATCAATTTTCTCCACAGCATGCTTCCAAGTGGGGTCTGACTTCCCTCGCACTGAGGGTGCATTCGCTTCTCTAGCATTAGAGGGAGAGATATAGGCGTCAATTAGAAGACAATAGTATAGTATAGCAATAGATATAACATAGCAATTTAGCATTTAGCAATACAAATTTAAGAAGGAAACGTGGAAAGAAGAAGAAGGGAATATGTGAACAACAAGTACCAACAATTCCAAATGAGGGAGGGGATGAGATATAGCAAAATAGGAAGAGAAAAAGAGAAATGAAGGTATAGGGGAAATGAATGGGGGAAAAGGAAGAGAAAAAAGAGAAGGGTTATGGGAAGAGAAAAAGATACACCCTCTCATTCTTCCTCCTAATGGTACATGTTCACCATTACTTACACCATACTTGTCAAGGTGTGCGCCTAGGCGGCCGCCTAAGTGGTAAGGCATCCCAAGGTTGCGCCTAGTCGAGACAACTTTTTTTTATAATGCCAAGATGACGTAGTTTTTTTGGGTTTGGTTGTATATTGACGTATTTTAATGTTTAATGTGGCTATCCTAATGTTCAAAATCAGCATTGCTGCCTATGTTATGTGCCAAATATCACTTTTAATTGGACCTAATACTCTTTTTGGGTTTAACTGGATCTAATACTCTTTTTTATGACTGGATCTAGTACTCTTAGTACAAATTTAATTTTTCTTAGTTTGCACCTTCATTCAGATTGTATTAAGTGGCTATGCTATGAAGGATAGTCATTACATTACTCAATACTTGTAGTTATGTATGACAATAAATATATATTTATTTGTTGATCACTCTCTTACATTCTTTATAATAATTTTTTTCGTGTCCTTGACATTATTGTCAATGGTAATATATTAGAAATGTAATCAGTTATTTTGTCATACAAATATATATATATATATGTATATAAATATAAATATATATATATACATATATATACATATATATACATACATATACATATATATATACATACATACATATATATATAATTATACAATGTGTGTATATGAGTGGGGGAAAATCATGACACATGTATATATACATAAACTATTATTTTTAAAGGTCGCCTAAGTGATGCCTACTCGCGCCTAGTCACAAGGCATTTAGCTAGAATGCCATGATGCCTTCACACCTTGACAAGTATGACTTACACAAATAACAAAAATTAATGTCTCCAAAATTTTACTTCCCTTGATTTTATCATTCCATATATTCTTACTACAATAGTTATATAATTAAGGATCTTGATATATGTTGTGAGTTAATTCATACTTTGACTTGTGGATATATTATTATATGTTTATTGTTGGTTGTATTTCATGGAGCATCATAGATCATTGATTTAGATCAATTTGTGTGTTTATACATAAGGCTTATTGTATGCCAAAATATTCATATATAAATATACATACTTGTATAATAATAAGTTATTTGTTCCCATTGTCATGTCATGTCATGCATTGTTGGAAATTGTGGTGCATGTTCGTTTGTGGCTAAATCCATGCCCGTGTGCATGTTCGTGTTTCCTAGGTTAGGATCCAAGTTTGTTGCAAACATGATAGACAAATTTAGCAATTTGGTATTTTTTTGGTCATTATAGCTATTTCCGATGGAAAAAGAACGTCATTGTTGACCTTTATGATCAAGCGTGCTAGTCGTCATTACTAGTATCAGTGACAAGATTGGGTGGTCGGAACTAGTATCAACGTCAAACATTTTATATAGTCGTTAAAACTATTAACAAAAAACTATATAAGTCGTCATGATTTGTAATAGCGAAGAACTAAAATTATTCGTCGTTATCTTTATTAACAGAAAGACCAATAACAACAAGACGCGACAACTTCTTTTTCTCATCGTTAATAGTTTTAATGACAAACTTATTCACATTTATGACCAGCTTTTTCCACCGTTATTGTTAACTTTTCCTGTAGTGAGTCACAAAAAATGACAACAATGATAAACAAGAAATCAGATACGACAGCCATGACAGAAGAAAGCATTCACAAAGTAGAGCATACTCAACCGGACAAGTGTTCATTGAAGAAAGACATCAAAAGTAAATCATTTACAACCGGACAAGTATGCGATAGATATGGAAAGAGAAATATAGAAAGAATGTAAGAATCCACGTAAATGAGAGTGTCTATATAAAATCTCGAGGACTTGTAAGGGACTCACTTGAGGTTGGAGAGAGTCCAGATAGAGTATATATATGTTCCAAGTGTTTCAATAAAGAGAATCATGTCTATTTCATTCCCAATTCTGTTCCAATTTCAGTTCTTGAAATGAGTCTTGTAAGATAATCCCTATAGCACAAGAAACCAGCTTTAGCTAGTGATAATAATCCTTGCACTACTATATAGAAGGAAGATTTGTGTGTAACCTATTACACCCCCATTCCAATTCATCTTCACCTATCGAGAGTCATTTCTCCCTTAAATTATCCCAGAGGTCGTCGTCCAAAAATTCCGATCAAGCAAAGGATTGTTCAAGGACATAGGGACATACATGCTATAGGATGATGACAATGAGTTCGAGATCTGGAACGTCCATATCCAAGGATTTCTTCTCTTAGAAATCATTAGGAGAAGATCGACTAGCACTGAAGATAAACAGAAGCAAGGTGGGAAACACATGTATACAGACTTAATTTTTCTCTCTATAGTACTCAGAGTATTATTATCCTACTGCTAAAAGCTGGTTTCTTATGCGTCAAAAGGCAAATCAAGCATGAAGCTACTAAAAAATCTGTTTAAAATAAGTAATAATCATAGACAAAGTGATAAATCTGAGAAAGCATACAACACCCATAAGGGCAGTTTGAGTATATTTTCAAAGCATGATAACATAATCAAAAATTTCTGCCAACGTAAAATGGTATCAGAGCCAAATAATAATCCAAATAAATATGAGAATGAAGATAATAACATATACAAAAATTTAGACTTAGAATTTGAAGTAAATATTGAATGATATGTATAAGAAGCTAGAAGTACAGGTTCATGAAAATAATTCAAAAAAAATTAAAAAGATTCAAGAAATGATAGTAGAATTACAGAAAACAATGTAATATCTACATGAAAGACAAAATAATGAATGTATATCAAGAATAAATCTATTTCAAACAAGTGGAAATGAAATAATCCTATGCCCTCTTCAGATAGAAGAAACACATAACTTTAAAATAGAACAATTAGAAAACAAATATTTAGAAGTTGATGCAGAAGAACTAGATGATTTAAGTCAAGAAATTGTTAGACTAATGGAATGAGTTAGAACCATAAATATAAAACCTTTAGAAGGAGAGGCTTCAGGAAGTCAAGTAACGATGATTATTCCCACAACGGTTCCTAGTGGACAAGGTAGTAGAAATGAAACACCAGAACAACTAGGAGCTAGATACTGGTCAAATCCTAGTTTTAGAAGAAAATTGACTGATTGAAATAGATACAAAGGAATAAATTGGGAATCAGATAGAAGACCAAATGAAATTGCTCTAGAAACCCCAGTAGACTATATGAATCAAGAATATATTACTACAAATGGAATTTATTTAAGCCTAAATTGTGTCAGAATTATAGATGAGGCTATAACAAGATGGGCAAAAGCCACATATTTAACATCACAGAGTTATGATATTGATACAAAAACTAGATTTTTCCATTTAACTTTCCAAGGAATCATAGAAGGAATCTTACAACAACTAGATTTTGCCATTTAACTTTCCAACTAGATTTTTCCATTTAACTTTCCAAGGCTATTCTTTCCTTGTTGAATAAATGAAGCTCCCACTCCTGAATCTATTAATATTGTATTCATATATATGATTCCTTGGAAAGTTAAATGGCTTTCTATCATATATGAATACAATATTAATAGATTCAGGAGCAGGAGCTTCATTTATTCAACAAGGAATGAATAGACTTGGATAGTAAAATGGCAAAATCTAGTTGGAAAGTTAAATGGCAAAATATAGTTTTTGTATGATTCCTTCTATGATTCCTTGGAAAGTTAAATGGCAAAATCTAGTTGTTGTATCAATATCATAACTCTGTGATGTTTAATATGTGACTTTCGCCCATCTTGTTATAGCCTCATCTATAATTCTGACACAATTTAGGTTTAAATAAATTCCATTCACACTAATATATTTGTGATTCATATAGTCTATTGGGGTTTCTAGAGCAATTTCATTTGGTCTTCTATCTGATGCCTAATTTATTCCTTTGTATCTATTTCTGTCAGTCGATTTTCTTCTAAAACTAGGATCTGACCAGTATCTAGCTCCTAGTTGTTCTGGTGTTTCATTTCTACTACCTTGTCTGCTAGGGATAGTTGTGGGAATAGACATCGTTACTTGACTTCTTGAAGACTCTCCTTTTATAGGTTTTAGATTTATGGTTCTAACTCTTTCCATTAGTCTAACAATTTCTTGACTTAAATCATCTAGTTCTTCGGCATCAGATTCTAAATATTTGTTTTCTAATTGTTCTATTTTATAGTCATCTGCTTCTTCTATCTGAAGAAAGCATAGGCTTATTTCATTTCCTCTTGTTTGAAATAGATTTATTCTTGACATACATTCATTATTTCGTCTTTCATATAGATATTCCATTGTATTCTATAATTGTACTATCATTTCTTGAATCTTTTGATTTTTTTTTGAATTATTTTCATGAACTTGTACTTCTAGCTTCTTATACTTATCATTCAAAATTTACTTCAAATTCTAAGTCTAAAGCTTCATATATATTATTATCTTCATTCTCATATTTATTTGGATTGTTACTTGGCTCTGATACCATTTTACATTGGCAGAAATTTTTGATTCTGTTATCATACTTTGAAAACATACTCAAACTGCCCTTATGGGTGTTATATGCTTTCTCGGATTTATCATCCTGTCTGTTATTATTACTTATTTTAAACACAATTTTTAGTATCTTCATGCTTGATTTGCCTTTTGACGCAAAACAAATTAGCTTTTAGTAGTAGGATAATAATACTTTGAGTACTATAGAGAGCAAAATTAAGTTTGTATACCTATGTTGGCCACCTTGCTTCCATTTATCTTTAGTTCGAGTCGATCTGCTCTTAATGATTTCTAAGAGAAGAAATCCGTGGACATGGACGTTCCAAATCTCAAACTCCTTATCATCATCCTATAGCATGTATGTCCCTACGTCCTTGCGCATTCCTTTGCTTGATCATACTTTTTGGACGACGACCTCCGGGATAATTTAAGGGAGAGATAACTCTCGACTGGTAAAGATGAAGTGGAATGGGGGTGTAATAGGTTACACACAAATATTCCTTCTCTATAGTAGTACAAGTATTATTATCACTAGCTAAAGCTAGTTTCTTACGCTATAGGTATTATCTTGCAAGACTCATTTCAAGAGCTTAAATTGGAATGGAATTGGTAATGAAATAGAGACAATTCTCTTTATTGAAACATTTAGAACATATACATACTCTATCTAGACTCTCTCCAACCTGGAGTGAGTCCCTTACAAGTCCTCTAGAGTTTATATATACACTGTCATTTACATGGATGCTTACATTCTTACTATTTCTCTTTACATATCTATCGCACACTTGTCTGGTTGTAAATGCTTTACTTTTTGATGTCTTTCTTCAACAAACACTTGTCCGGTTGAGCATGCTCTACTTTGTGAATGCTTTTTTCTGTCATGGATGTCGTATCTGATTTCTTATTTGTCATTGCTGTCATTTTTTCCGGTCATCTTTAGCAACTACTAGTGATGTGTAACGACCCCGTCTCCCGGTAACCCCCAATTAAGGGAGACCCAAAGGTCAGAGCCGTTATTCAATAAACAGGATCAAAGGTTCGACAAATAATCAATAACAATTAAGAAACTTTACCAACTAAACTAAAAACTGGTATAAAATAAAACTTTGTTTACCTTTTTTAAAAGATGGGATTTCTAAACTTCTATCCATGAAAATGCTACTCTAACTAATCCTTCTGTGCACGTTAGTTCTCATTTAATTCCACATATGCCACTTTACTGTTTGTTCTTTTCATTTGTACCTAAAACACCGACAAACAAAACATCGGTCAGTATATCGAAATATACTGGTATGTGGGGACAACCAAAAGTTTGCACATATGGATAACAATTTAAATATCACAATCAAATTATTTAACAAGCCAATTTACACTTTTCAGTATGACATTCTCCACCGCTTTTGCCCTAACCCTGGCATACCCACCTTAGGGTGCCCTTTGCCAATGACTTAAGGCCACCTTCTCAATCCCGAGCTTGGTGCCTGGGGGTCACCACTCATGTTGCCCACTAGTCATGCAATATCATAGGCCACCTTCTTGGTGCCTGGGGTCACCACTCAAGGTGTCCATTGGTCTACCCATCTGGGCCTGACCTTTGGTATCATCCATCAGGGTGGCATGTAGGTGCGAGAATCCATAATTCTATTATTAATGTGATAATCATAGTGACTTTATAATTTGCAAATATGAATCATCCAACCAGTTTAATTGCAATCAATGCGATTAACCATCCGACAAACATGCGGGAAACTAATGCGGTTATTCATAAGCGTAACCACATACCTGTTAAGCAGACTTGAAATAGAATAGTCCAATCAACAAGGCAAGCAAGCATTCAATAAGATCCTGAAACAAACATCCAATATCTTCTATCATGGATCATGGTATCCAAGTCTAATAGACCTATTCGAGCCCTAGGGTTACTATTTCATTTTTAGGGTTTCTATTTTAATTAGGGTTTCCTTTCATCTTTTACTATTTTAAACCCTAATTATTCACAAAAGATATTAAGGTTATCCCTTTACAACATTTAACCTTATTTTCGAATTAAAGGCATCATTGTCATCAATTAAACCCATTAAACTTATCTTACATTAAAACTATCACTTTTATCCTTTTAATCCATGACAAGATCATTATTCTTATTTATCATCAATGTGTAATTCATTATACTCTATTACTCATATGAACGTTATTAATCACCAATTCTACCTTGATTCATGAGAAAATCCTAATTACTTCATTTAGGGTATTTATCCACAAACTAGGAACTTTAATGCTCGAAATAGTCTTAGATTCAGAATATTCCATCTTTAATCATGAAATTAACCAATTAAAGCCATTAATAGTCAAATTAGTCAACATTAGGGTTTCAAGGCCCATTAAAGCATATTCATGCATATGAAACTCTAAATTAACTAATTATATGCAAAGTTCATCCTTTTTCTTACTAATATTCCTTTTTATCATTAACAGGCTAATATCAACTTTAATCATCAATTGGACCCTACTAATCACATTAACCTTATCCAAATAGGGTTTCTTAATCATCATTACACTAAAATTAATAATTTCTATTACTTTTCAAATTTCGATCAGAATTAAGCTTCAAATATATTTTTATTGGATTCCTCTAATTTTTCTGATCAAGTTGATATATAATTTTGCTATTTTCCAAGTTACTAATAAAGAGATATGAATTTTTCAAAACTTGCTTACTTGGACCAATGGGACGCTGACACATCAGCGGTCCCATGCATTGCTCTCGCTGCATCACGCGGCTGGTTTAGAAATATAACGAAATTTCTATTTTGCCCTTGCACGGATCCTGGGTCTTGCACAACTCGGAGGGACAAGATCGTCCAACACCACCTGCCCTTCTCCTTCCTCGCGGAAACCCTGTGGTTCCGCCGCGGCTAGGGTTGGCGCGGCCCAGCTCTTCCTCCCTCGATCCCGATGACTTCCCAAGTGTCCTCCCTACCTCCGATGCGCCTCCGTGCATGCAAGGACGCCGCTGGATCGTGGCCAAGATGGCTGTTCCAGGCTTTCCAAGTTCACGATCTTGCAGCTGATCTATTGCAGGTTGGAGGTCCGCCATCACCAACCTAGGACCCATGGACCACTGTCGAGGGCCGCCCATGCTCCTCTACCTCCGACGTACCTAGGGCATCGCCCAGGTTGCGCTATACTTGGCCAAACCAGGCATACTTGACCTGTCATGCGGGCCACCATTGCTGCCAAAACGTTGCAGCTGCGCGCGAGTCCAAGCCTGCCCTCGATGGTGGAGCTATGCTCTGATTCCGTGGGGCGTCAGGATCCTCTCTACAACTCCGCCTCGCCTCCTCCTGCTTCAGGGTCATGTTGTACCTTTTATTAGGGTTTGGTTGTCAAGATCATGAAGAAGAAGAGGAAGATAGTAAAGTTCGTGGGATCTCTTTCTCCTTGACTCGGGCCAGAGCTCTCCCTCCTTTTATAGAGGGGGAAACGAAGCCTTAGGGTGGCTATCCTTGAGTTGCCAAAACCCTTTCCTATTAGGAAGTTATATTCCTTCATGAGAAAGCAACCTCCTCTCTCTTCATCATCTTTAAGATATTCCCTTTTTCTTTAATTAGGAGAATTTTGAAAATTACATCTTTCATTCTCTTAAAACTTGCCCTTTATTCTAATGGCATGAAATTCTATCTTTATTTAGTAGAAAATATTTCCTTTTAAATAATACCACCTTATTCATTGCTTATGCATTGTTTTACTCTTTTATTTTGCAATCTTGGTAGTTTCTCTCTCTTTCCTATTTATTGGGATCCTCAGACCCCAAGACACTCAAAGAATTCGAAATTCCTTTTTAAGGAATACTCATTATCCTTAAATGCATCAATATGCATTATTCTCATTATCTCTCTTATTTGTTATTAAAATAATTCCTTTTTGAGTATTTTACTTTATTTCTCTTTTATTTTCCTCATTGATATTCTTTTTATTATTAGGAATCATTGGGATACGAAATCCCACTAAGGATAACTCAAAATATACCTCTTTCCACATATTTTCCTATTTCATCAATGTTTTCATTTTCTTTATTAACAAGGAAATAATTAATCGATATTTTCTTTTCTTATTGCCTTTCCTTTGCAACTTTGGACTCCTTGGAACCCAAGGAATCTAAGTGGCACGAAATCCTCCTTGGATTTGCTTTCTAAAGGTTTCCATACCTTTCTCACCTCAATTCTCAGTTATTCATTAATTAATTGAATATCCTTGTATTGGGCCTAATAGCCAATAAAGCCCACAAATAAATCAACAAGGCTATTGTAAATGAAATCCATTTATTCAAAATAGATTATATCATTATTCATTAAAATATATTTAATATGAGAAATTACATTTCTTGCCAAAGGAACCCAAAATTGGGGTTGTAACATCCTTCCCCTCTTATAAGAATTTTGTCCTCAAAATTCCATCAAGCAAGCAAACAAACAGGATAATCCATTCTTATGTCCATCAGGGCTATCATGTGGCTTCACCCTTCCCGTGTGTTTTCCAAGAACCTTCATCATCTCATATTCTTCCATCTGAGTTCTTTCTTACCTTGGTATATCGTACCCTCATAGGTGACTCAGGACATTTCAGCCTCTCAAAAGCTGAAAAGGTTCAGGGCTCAACACATGGCTTGGGTACCTCACATAGTGCTCTAGATCGGACTCATGCAACACATTATTTTATCCTGAGGGGTAAGCTTAACACAACCATATCCACCCATCCATCTCAAATGGACCCATATATCAGGGATTCAGCTCTCTCAGCTGTAGCTTAGAGGGGTCAGATTTCACATTATATTCCTCCACAGTGAACTACATGTCAGTCTGCTTTGCATCAGCTCGTGACTCATGTCACCACTGGGCCCTCTCTCAGCCATCGCACGATCAAAGCGACTTCATCTGCACACACATGTGGTTCTTTTCTGACCTTCGCGAGGCCTTCTTCACCAACATCATCATAATGAAATGGTGACCGGCACCACCTCCCTATAAAACTTCTTGCATCCTGATAAGGCTATGGTGGTTAATGTCACATCTTTAGAACTACTTCATGGTATTACCCTGAACAAGCACACTTGCTCTCATCAGACCCTCTAGTCTGGATCATACTAACCATTAGTATGGGGCGATAAACTGTACAAACACTGATCTCTTCATGTATCTACTTCCACCTCATGGAAGTGAACCCTTGGGTCACATCAAAAACTTTTGAATTCACATCATGGTGTAGTTGAACCAACTCTTTCATATGTAGTTCCACCAGATCTGTCCCTTGACAAAACTCTTCCTTACTCATGTCATCTAGGTAAGGTGATCTACCATAACCCATATTGTATCTTGACCTTTTTGGTCTAGGAGAGACTCACAACATCCATAATGATGAACTCTCATTCCTTCTCGGGAACTCTTTATACTTTACATCCATGCACTGGGTTAATGGTGTTCGTCCTTCACCTACTGGCTTGCATGGCCACATGCTACATGCAACTTTGTTTTAAGCATCCAGAATGCTACCATCACTTACTATCTTTGTAGTATCAAGGTGTATCATGATCTTAAAACCATGATCTTCTGTAAGTCATGATTCCTCGAGGTCGATACCTCAGAAACCCTAAACTACTTTCATCAGGGTTTCATTACATTCTCTTCCAGAGAAGTGCATCTGAGGCTCTAACCCATCCTTTCATTACGTCAAGAACTAGACCGGCTAACCCAGCAATCATTAACTTGTTCAACCTATCTCATTACATCTGAGTGTTCGCCAAAACACATCTTCTTTCCAAACATAGGGTTAGTTGAACAACCTCAACCTCATCTAGCCTCTAGCTAAACTAGACAGTTTATCTCAATCAGAGTATTTATTACCACTTTACCTCCTTAGGTGTCAGGTAATGTGACGATATACACTTCCATGTATTCCACTTATCGCCTTACCTCAAACCTTAAGTTTGTCTTCATTAAGAAATTCTGAGCTCATCCTCATGGTGATCAAACTCAACCTTGGTAAATTCGCACATTCCACATGGTTCATGACAAAACATCCTCACAAGATGATATCCTTATACTCTTAGTGTATGTACACCATCCATGTATCATTCCTTCCACAAAGTTATGTTATCATCTCTATCCTTGTTCCTTATAGCAACGTTTCAACTTACAACATCTTTGTCCTTGGTGTGTGGCATGCATACTGTCCTATCTCTCACTCCCATAACAAGAAGAAATAAGCATTTGGCGGCCGTCCAAATACAGAGTTCTTCCCATTCCAAGAGTAGGGATGGTACAACCCACCTCGCCAGTACACCTTCAAATCTTAGTTGAAACGTGCAACTCATGTCTCTATATCACAATCATCATTATATTAAAGTTACTTCTATGGAAAACTGGCCTCGAACCTACTTGAGTTTACACACAATCCTCGGTCATATCCTCTAGGTCTATAGGGTGCCGGCACTTTTGGGGTCATCCTTCTTCCCTTATGCATCTAGAGAGTGCCCTACTCATCTGCCCTTTAGGTCCCATGAGTTAATGAAGGTGATCAATCTCCTAACCCATGGCCCTCAGACAATGATAGCTGTTACCTCCCGACCCTATGGTCATGTGCAACTAGGGAATTAGGCAACTCCATCTTTCATCGGTCTTATCCCTACCTGACCCTAGGATAGACTTGGGATTTTCTTATAGTACATGTCTGACTTAGAACCTTACCCAAGCCTTCATCATCTCTTTCTGCATTCATGACTGACTTTCATCCCTTCACAGGGGTCATGGCAACCTACCTACCTTGGTCAGGCCCCATACCGGTTACTCCCATGGTAACACGTCCATGCACCTAGAGATGGTTATCGATGGGCCTATAGGTTCATTTTCATACCATGTACTCTTCACTTAGCTTCTCAAGATCCTATGAGACCTCTTCAGGTCACCTAAAAAAATCGACAGAACTGGTACACACCCTACCAAAGGGTCCTCTCCCAGGATGGGAGGAAACTACAACTCTTGACAACAAGGTCACAACCATCCATAGGGTTTTCATCCTCATGAGCATGCCTAACCCATCAGCTACTAAGGTACAAGCAGACCACCTATTAAACCATGCTAGGTCATACTTGTTCTCTTCCTCAGCATTAGACCAACTTAGTGGTGAGGGGTTCATCAAACATACCCTTACCTCGAGGGGTTTCCTTTGCCTCTACACATTATGAGTACCATGCTCGAAACTATAGAGACTCAAACCTCATTATGAGCATCGGATACACAACTTCCCCTCTTAGGCCTAGGAACCCTATGTTCACTTTTAGGTATCCAACTGCATGCTCAAACTCTTAACCATGAATCAAGCACGTTCAAGATATGTCATGTACTTCCCTGATCCTTCTACTCGAGCAACACTTCAGGGTCGAGTCCTCTCCCATGACAACCAACTAGGTATAAAGCGTCACAACTGGTTACTTAAACCTCCTCAGGGTCTAAAGCACTCTTTAACTCATCTAGTAGGTACTCACTTAAACCAGAAGCGTCATCCTCTCTAAGTTTTGGTTCCTCTAAAGGTAACCAGGACATCATCAACCTTCAGGGTTCAAACATAAGGCAACCACTATCATCCACTCAGGTCGCATCATCCTCTATGATCCACTGTTCCCTATGTCTCAGAACCTAAGCTTCCAACCTTCTTGCTTGAGTCCAACTTTTTCTCTCTAGAGCTAACTCTACATCCAGCCTTACTACCAGGTGTCCTTTCTCCATGAAGGATCAAGCTTCACCAGCATACCTCCACATGGGTGAGGCCTATGCTCGAACTTAGGCTTGCTCAAGATCCTTCATAGCCCCTTATGCTTATGTCATAATACATCCATCATGATCTCTCAACCAGGGTTTCATCAAGCTATACCCTACTTGCCTAAGCCCATAGGGTAACTATAGGTTCTTCTCTAACCTCATAGAGGAAGGAGCTATCCTTCACTCTAACATGCATGACCCTTTCCAGGGTTGGGTTGCCATGGTACTTGATTATCAACTTCTCATGGTTCATATGGCATCCAAGGCATGTTCAACCAAACACTCGGTCAACCATGATATCTAACTCATCATGTCATCTTCCTTCCTAACCTTCACTTAGGGTTAGGGTTAACATCATCCTCAAAGGATGTGCCAGACTTCTACCTATAATGGAGGTCTTTACCTCCCAAGCTTAACTCTCTCTACCTATCCTCCTACCAAGGAGGTCTATTCTCATATCTCTCTTGAGGGCAATGACAACTCATGTCATACGACCTAAGCATGAATCTATTCCTTTACGCTTACTCTATTAAGCTTATGTCCATGACATCTTATTTACATACTTTTTATTAATTTGATGGAGGATCCCTTAATCCTTATCAACCTTACTCATACCTCAAGAGGGTGAGGGAAAGAGAGAAAACCCTAATCCTTAAGGTCCTTAATAGAATTTGAGTTGAGAAGGGATGAACAAGATGAGAGAGTCCTAAAGGTATCTTATTTCGATTCATACCCTAAGACTTTGGCCAGGCAGTCACACGGATCCGGGAGTCCTCGTATTCCGACTAGCGGTGCGGAGGAAAATCTTGCCAGCCCCCGGTCGTGATCCTTTTCTAGACACCTCTGTCTTTTGGGTAATCCTCTAATAACTCCCCTGGGTTCTACGAAATTTGTAAAATTTAATAATTATTAAAGATTAAATGAGGAACCTATGCTCTGATACCAATTGTAACGACCCCGTCTCCCGGTAACCCCCAATTAAGGGAGACCCGAAGGTCAGAGCCGTTATTCAATAAACAGGATCAAAGGTTCGACAAATAATCAATAACAATTAAGAAACTTTACCAACTAAACTAAAAACTGGTATAAAATAAAACTTTGTTTACCTTTTTTAAAAGATGGGATTTCTAAACTTCTATCCATGAAAATGCTACTCTAACTAATCCTCCTGTGCACGTTAGTTCTCATTTAATTCCACATATGCCACTTTACTGTTTGTTCTTTTCATTTGTACCTAAAACACCGACAAACAAAACATCGGTCAGTATATCGAAATATACTGGTATGTGGGGACAACCAAAAGTTTGCACATATGGATAACAATTTAAATATCACAATCAAATTATTTAACAAGCCAATTTACACTTTTCAGTATGACATTCTCCACCGCTTTTGCCCTAACCCTGGCATACCCACCTTAGGGTGCCCTTTGCCAATGACTTAAGGCCACCTTCTCAATCCCGAGCTTGGTGCCTGGGGGTCACCACTCATGGTGCCCACTAGTCATGCAATATCATAGGCCACCTTCTTGGTGCCTGGGGTCACCACTCAAGGTGTCCATTGGTCTACCCATCTGGGCCTGACCTTTGGTATCATCCATCAGGGTGGCATGTAGGTGCGAGAATCCATAATTCTATTATTAATGTGATAATCATAGTGACTTTATAATTTGCAAATATGAATCATCCAACCAGTTTAATTGCAATCAATGCGATTAACCATCCGACAAACATGCGGGAAACTAATGCGGTTATTCATAAGCGTAACCACATACCTGTTAAGCAGACTTGAAATAGAATAGTCCAATCAACAAGGCAAGCAAGCATTCAATAAGATCCTGAAACAAACATCCAATATCTTCTATCATGGATCATGGTATCCAAGTCTAATAGACCTATTCGAGCCCTAGGGTTACTATTTCATTTTTAGGGTTTCTATTTTAATTAGGGTTTCCTTTCATCTTTTACTATTTTAAACCCTAATTATTCACAAAAGATATTAAGGTTATCCCTTTACAACATTTAACCTTATTTTCGAATTAAAGGCATCATTGTCATCAATTAAACCCATTAAACTTATCTTACATTAAAACTATCACTTTTATCCTTTTAATCCATGACAAGATCATTATTCTTATTTATCATCAATGTGTAATTCATTATACTCTATTACTCATATGAACGTTATTAATCACCAATTCTACCTTGATTCATGAGAAAATCCTAATTACTTCATTTAGGGTATTTATCCACAAACTAGGAACTTTAATGCTCGAAATAGTCTTAGATTCAGAATATTCCATCTTTAATCATGAAATTAACCAATTAAAGCCATTAATAGTCAAATTAGTCAACATTAGGGTTTCAAGGCCCATTAAAGCATATTCATGCATATGAAACTCTAAATTAACTAATTATATGCAAAGTTCATCCTTTTTCTTACTAATATTCCTTTTTATCATTAACAGGCTAATATCAACTTTAATCATCAATTGGACCCTACTAATCACATTAACCTTATCCAAATAGGGTTTCTTAATCATCATTACACTAAAATTAATAATTTCTATTACTTTTCAAATTTCGATCAGAATTAAGCTTTAAATATATTTTTATTGGATTCCTCTAATTTTTCTGATCAAATTGATATATAATTTTGCTATTTTCCAAGTTACTAATAAAGAGATATGAATTTTTCAAAACTTGCTTACTTGGACCAATGGGACGCTGACACGTCAGCGGTCCCATGCATTGCTCTCGCTGCATCACGCGGCTGGTTTAGAAATATAACGAAATTTCTATTTTGCCCTTGCACGGATCCTGGGTCTTGCACAACTCGGAGGGACAAGATCGTCCAACACCACCTGCCCTTCTCCTTCCTCGCGGAAACCCTGTGGTTCCGCCGCGGCTAGGGTTGGCGCGGCCCAGCTCTTCCTCCCTCGATCCCGATGACTTCCCAAGTGTCCTCCCTACCTCCGATGCGCCTCCGTGCATGCAAGGATGCCGCTGGATCGTGGCCAAGATGGCTGTTCCAGGCTTTCCAAGTTCACGATCTTGCAGCTGATCTATTGCAGGTTGGAGGTCCGCCATCACCAACCTAGGACCCATGGACCACTGTCGAGGGCCGCCCATGCTCCTCTACCTCCGACGTACCTAGGGCATCGCCCAGGTTGCGCTATACTTGGCCAAACCAGGCATACTTGACCTGTCATGCGGGCCACCATTGCTGCCAAAACGTTGCAGCTGCGCGCGAGTCCAAGCCTGCCCTCGATGGTGGAGCTATGCTCTGATTCCGTGGGGCGTCAGGATCCTCTCTGCAACTCCGCCTCGCCTCCTCCTGCTTCAGGGTCATGTTGTACCTTTTATTAGGGTTTGGTTGTCAAGATCATGAAGAAGAAGAGGAAGATAGTAAAGTTCGTGGGATCTCTTTCTCCTTGACTCGGGCCAGAGCTCTCCCTCCTTTTATAGAGGGGGAAACGAAGCCTTAGGGTGGCTATCCTTGAGTTGCCAAAACCCTTTCCTATTAGGAAGTTATATTCCTTCATGAGAAAGCAACCTCCTCTCTCTTCATCATCTTTAAGATATTCCCTTTTTCTTTAATTAGGAGAATTTTGAAAATTACATCTTTCATTCTCTTAAAACTTGCCCTTTATTCTAATGGCATGAAATTCTATCTTTATTTAGTAGAAAATATTTCCTTTTAAATAATACCACCTTATTCATTGCTTATGCATTGTTTTACTCTTTTATTTTGCAATCTTGGTAGTTTCTCTCTCTTTCCTATTTATTGGGATCCTCGGACCCCAAGACACTCAAAGAATTCGAAATTCCTTTTTAAGGAATACTCATTATCCTTAAATGCATCAATATGCATTATTCTCATTATCTCTCTTATTTGTTATTAAAATAATTCCTTTTTGAGTATTTTACTTTATTTCTCTTTTATTTTCCTCATTGATATTCTTTTTATTATTAGGAATCATTGGGATACGAAATCCCACTAAGGATAACTCAAAATATACCTCTTTCCACATATTTTCCTATTTCATCAATGTTTTCATTTTCTTTATTAACAAGGAAATAATTAATCGATATTTTCTTTTCTTATTGCCTTTCCTTTGCAACTTTGGACTCCTTGGAACCCAAGGAATCTAAGTGGCACGAAATCCTCCTTGGATTTGCTTTCTAAAGGTTTCCATACCTTTCTCACCTCAATTCTCAGTTATTCATTAATTAATTGAATATCCTTGTATTGGGCCTAATAGCCAATAAAGCCCACAAATAAATCAACAAGGCTATTGTAAATGAAATCCATTTATTCAAAATAGATTATATCATTATTCATTAAAATATATTTAATATGAGAAATTACATTTCTTGCCAAAGGAACCCAAAATTGGGGTTGTAACATGATGTTTCTATCTTTATCCATTTTTTCTTGGCATGCTGGACATATTCTTCCTTCGTGCTTTCTGAGCTGCTGAATACTTGTTGGCATCTGTGACTTGATCTTATTTGTCCAGTTTCTATCTTCTTTAATAATATTTCTAGATTAATCTTTGTTGATATATATTGGTTCTTCTTATGGTAGAAAGAATAATTATATTGTATGAAGCATTATGCAACCAACTTCGATTCTCATTAATTAATTTTTCTATTACTTGACAGAGAACTCTTAACCCTAGAGCTCTTCTGACTTCAACAAATTCTTAGTCAATTTTGTTTCTTTCAAATTCTTTTTGGAAACTTCCTTTTATTTCTTTGATGTATTCAGGAGATGATACTCCAATTTGGATGCAATGGACTAGATTAATCTTTTTTAACTTTTCCCAGTCTTCAGATGCTGAGAAGATCTTGATGTAGATCACACTAGTAGGCTTTACTAGTGGACTGTTACTTCAAAATTCTCTAACAGCTTTGATAATTTCTTGGGGAAGCCCTTGGATTTCTCCAAGATCAGGGCTTAAATAAATTAAATTTGCAGCTCCAATTCTGAAGCAATCTTTGATAATTTTTGGATAAGCTCCTTTATCGAAGTTGATTTTGGGATAAATGTTTGTGTGATTGGGGACACAAGTCTTTGTTGTTTTGAGATTGTAAACAATCTCCAATATAGATTTGTAATCATTTTCACATTTTGTTAAAAAATATGTTAGGCTCAATTGCAGGTCATAATCCTGCTCAATATGAGATATCCTAAATTTAAATATTTTTTCGGGCATCAATTTTACATTGTCTGCTATGTTGCGGAGTTCTTTCTCTGAAGAGATAGTATTTTCCATCGTTAAGCGGGAACTGTTCTCTGAAGAGATATTATCTTTAGCGCTTAAGCTTGTTCTTGCAGTTTGAAAACTACTTCTGGCCGTTTGGCTATCAGATTTCTCTGAAGAGATAATATTTTCAGCCGTGAGGCTAGTTTTTACAGTTTTAAAACTCCTTTCTCTTGCCGTTAGGCTAGTATTGTCAGTATTTTTTTTACTACTGATTGAATCAGATATTTGGAGGGATATGTCAATTGATTTTTTACCAGTCACTTTAATCATCCGTACCATTTCAGATCCATTCTGTTGTATTTCTTTTCTAAAGCAATTTAGATATACAATAATTCCTGCAATATCTTGCTAGCTTTCTTCTATATTGTTAATAATTTTATCTTTTTTTGGATCATTTCAATTAGTTCTACATAATTGTCTTGTAGTAGATTACAATTATGCTGTAATCAAACTTCTAATTCTACAAATTTCATTTAAACTTGCTCCATTATATTCTCTTGATAAGAAATTTGCAAGAAAGTTAGTCTACCCTTTATTAACTTCTATATCAAAAATATATTCTGCAAAAAATGTTTTCCATCTGCTTAATCATTTATATTCTGGGGTCGATGGTAAATTATTCTTAATGACAACTTTTACTTGAGTATTATCTACTTGTGCTAAGAATTTTTTAGATAGTAAAAAGTAGGAGAATTTTTTAATTCCCTTTTTTAGTGCAAGCAATTCTTTTTCATTTGAGTGATACCTTTTTACTATTTCTGTGAATGTTCTAGAGGTATATCTACATATTTTTTCTTTTTGTTCATCTTCTTTCTTTAGGACTGCTCCCTAGAATTCTTTGGAGGCATCTGTTTCTATTATTAAGTCATATCCTTCTAAAGAGAGGTCTAATTTTGGTAGATTTTTATATTTTTCTTTTATAAATCTAACATGATTTATAAGTTCTTCTATCATAAGGAAAATGGAATTTTTCTTTAATAGTTTTTGTAGAGGGTTCCTTAATTTTGCTAGATTTTTGATAAATTGTTCTGCATAATTTAGACATCCAAAAAATCTTTGAAGTTGTTTTTTGTCTTCTATTTTATCTGGGAACATAATTATTTTTTATACAATATGTTCTTGTAATTCTATTCCGGTTGAGTCTAATTTTAGTCCTAAGAATTCTATTTTAGGTTTAAAGATGTTTGTTTTCTTTTTAGAGAGTACTATTTCTACTTTTTGACAAAGAAGGGAAAATATTTGCATATGTTTATAGTGTTCTTGTTCATTTTTACTGGCTATGAGAATATCATCTACATATACTAGACAAAAAGAATTATAAGGCTCAAATACCTTATCCATTCTTCTTTGATATATTTGTGGAGCATTTTTCAACCTGAAAGACATTACTCTCCAGTCATAATGTCCCTGTGGAGTACTAAATGTTGTTAAAGGTATACTTTTTTCATCTAGTCTTATTTGATAAATCCTGATTTATAGTAAAATTTTGAATAAATATTTACAGTCAAATTTTGAATAAAGAAAACACAAATCTGTAAACCTAAAATAGAATTCTTAGGACTAAAATTAGACTCAAGCGGAATAGAATTACAAGAACATATTATAAAAATAATAATTATGTTCCCAGATAAAATAGAAGACAAAAAACAACTTCAATGATTTTTAGGATGTATAAATTATGCAAAACAATTTATCAAAAATCTAGCAAAATTAAGGAACCCTCTACAAAAACTATTAAAGAAAAATGTAATTTTCCTTATGACAGAAGAACTTATAAATCATGTTAGATCTATAAAACAAAAATGTAAAAATCTACGAAGATTAGACCTCCCTTTAGAGGGAGATGACTTAATAATAGAAATGGATGCCTCCGAAGAATTCTGGGGAGCAGTCCTAAAGAAAAAACATGAACAAAAAGAAAAAAATATGAAGATATACCTCTAGAACATTCACAGAAATAGAAAAAAGGTATCACTCAAATGAAAAAAAAATACTAGCAATTAAAAAGGGAATTAAAAAATTCTCCTAATTTTAAATACCTAAAAAATTCTTAGCACTAGTAGATAATACTCAAGGAAAATCTTTCCTTAAGAATAATTCACCATCGACCCCATAATATAAAAGATTAAGCAGATGGCAAACATTTTTTGCAGAATTTTTTTTATATAGAAGTTATTAAAGGCGAGACTAACTTTCTTGTAGATTTATTATCAAAAGAATATAACCGAGCAAGTTGAAAAGAAACTTGCACAATTAGAAGTTCGATTACAGTGTAAGTGTTATCTACTACAAGACAATTACGTAGAACTAATTGAAATGATCCAAAAGAAAGATAAAATTATTGACAATATAGAAGAAATCATGCAAAATATTGGAGGCATTATCACAGATCTAAATTGCTTTAGATAAAATACAAACAAAAGGATCAGAAATAGTAGGGATGGATAAAGTGACATGTAAAAGACCAATTGACATATCCCTCCAAATATCTGATTCAATCAGTAGTCAAAAAACTAATGTTACAACCCCAACTTTTGGGTTCATTTGGTGAGAAATGTAATTTCTCATATTCAAAATATTGGAACAAATAATGATATAATTTTTCTGGAATAAATGAATTTCGTTTACAATAGCCTTGTTGATTTTTTTGTGGGATTTATTGGCTATTGGGCCCAATAACAAGGAAAAGACAAAAGAAACTCCATTATTTGAGTAAATAAGAAAATGAAGAAAAGAAAGATGTAGAAACCTCTAGAAGGAAAAATAATATAATACAAAGTTGGATTTCATGCCTCTTGGGTTCGTTGGGTTCCAAGGAGTCCAAAGTTGCAAAGAGAAAGCAATAATAAAAGAAAAGAACAATTAAATATTTCTTTATTAAGAAAGAAATTGAAAACAATGATAAAATGTGGAAAATAAGTGGAAAGAGGTATAATTGAGTTATCCTTAGTGGATTTTCATATCCAAAGGATTCCTAATGATTCCAATAAGGAAAATAAAAAGAGATATAGAGAGAAATCCTCAAAAAAAGATATTTTAAGAAAAAAGAGCAAATGCAAAATAAAAAGGGATAAATATGAGAAATAGAAATAGATAAGAGGATAAAGGAAAGAAGATATTCCCCAATATAGGATTTCTTGAGGTCCAAGGGACCAAAAATAACAAGATAATGGCAAAGGGAAAATGAACACTACTTGATTTTGGATTAATTGATGAATAACTTGGATGAGAAGGAAACACTCTCAACTGTTGGAATTTAACCTCCAAATTTAATGAAAGGTTAGATAATGCCAAGATGGAGTTTTCCCTAAAATTTGAGAAGAAAATGTTAAATGAGGAGAGAGAAATGAATTTTCCAAGTTAACATGTTAAATTACCCTTTTTAACTCATTTTTAAATTTTTGCAATAGAGGGGAGCAACGCTGGCCGTTGGATGATCGTGTGGTCCAGAGGACCACGAATCCAAGGGAATGAATGCATCGTCTACCCTGAGTTCCAGTGGGACTAGGAGATGAATTATGAATTCATTTTTCTCAGTTTGAAAGTGATGATTTGATGAACTAACAAGTCCATCAGTTTTGGGAGATCATTCCGAAGAATTTAGACCCTAACTTTGAGGGCTATCATCGATGAGGGGAGAAACCCCAAACCGCAGGACTCCCAGGTCTTAGTCCTATATAAGGGAGGGCACTTGAGGGTACCAGTGTCCTTAGAAACTATCCCCATCACCGCGGAACTCGACGACGAGTGGAATGACACTTTCAATCGCCAATTTGGACCTGATCTACCCCCCTCTGCAACCAACGATCCCGACGGAGTTCTGGTGATTATTTCAAGGTGAAGATCGAGTTCATTTGGGCAATTGAGCAGATTATCATGTTCGAGAGATGACAGAGAAGCTTCTTGGCATCTTAGATTTCTTGCTGATGGCTTTGAGTTTGAAGTCAACTGGCGAGTTGACTACGTTTCATTGCACAGACAGAGGTAGACGACAACCCACCACCTCCCGATCGTGATCCACGGTGGTCTCAGGCTAGATCAAATGCTCCTAAGCAGGAGATGCTTTCTTTTAGGTGCACGCAACTGTGACCATCATATTCGGGGACCGGACCACCGGTCCATAGATCAAGCGATCGTCGATTTTTCGATATTTTCCTCTTTGATCCTATTAAGTTAGAAAAAGACTTTTCTTGTAAAAAATCGTAGTAATAGATAGAAAATGCAGATGAAGAAGTGTTATACATGCAAGTTGATCAGAAAAATATGAGGAATAAGCTAAAAATAATTTGAAAGCCTAAATCTGTCTCTTTTAACAAAAGTATATTATTTTGATGAAAAAGGTGTTAATTTGTGGTTAGAAACCCAAATTGATGATAAATGATAAAGTTAATCTTGAAAATAAGTTAAATCGGGCATTATTAACATGTTTAATGATAAAGATGGATCTTAACCTGTTTTGAAGAGGAAATTGCGAGAATTAGGGTTTTAAACCTAAAATTGTGGTTAATAACTTTATAAAACCCTAAATAAGTGAAAAAGGGGAGAAAAGATTAGTTAATCCAAAATTAGGGTTTCATGTTGCCAAAATATGATCTTAGGATCTTTTGTGATAAATAAGATGAGATAATTAGGGTTTGTGAGTAATTTCATAAAAGAAGGGTTTAAAGTAATAAAAATGAAGTGGAACCCTAATTGTAATAAAAACCCTAAAAAGGACTAGTAACCCTAGGAACAACTAGGATTAATAGACCATGATGACATGATTAATGATAGAGAACTTGGATGCCTATTTCAGGATCGACTTGTGTGCCTGCTTGGTTTCTTGCTTGGTTGAATTGTTCTTCTCTCGAGTTAGCTTGACATGTTTGTGGTTAATTATGGTTAATCACATTAGTTTCCTGAAGAGTTTCTCGGATGATTCACCACATTGAATGCAACCTAACAGTTTGGATGTTCATAATTGCAAATTCTAAAGTCACTATGATTATCACACTTGTAATATAAATGTGTATTCTCGCACCTACATGCCACCCTTATGGATGCTGAAAAACGGTCAATCCCTGGAGGGAAGACCAATGGGCACCATGAGGGGTGACCCCAGACACCAAGCTTGGGAATGAGAAGGTGGTCTATGTTGCATGACTAAAGGGCACCATGAGAAGTGACCCTAGGCACCAAGCTCAAGATTGAGAAGGTGGCCTTAAGTCAAACCCAAGAGAGGGTATTCCAGGGTTAGGGAAAAAGCAGTGGAGATTGACACATTGAAAATGTAAATTGACTTGTTAATTACTTTGGTTGTAATAATTAGTTTGTTAGCCATATTTGTGAATTTTTGGTAGTCCCCATATACCGGCATATTACGATATGCTGACCGAAGTTTTTTTTGTCGACATTTTAGGTACAAGATTGAAAAGGACAAATGGTAAAGCGGCATATGTGGAACTAAATAAGAATTAAAGTACAAAGGAGGATTAGTTAGGATACACTCCAGATGTCGATAGAAGTAGATATCCAAGTTTTTGAAAAAGGTATGCAAAGTTTTATTTTATATCAGATTTCAGTATAGTTGGTAGAATTTGATAATTGTTATTGATTATTTGTTGAACCTTTGATCATGTTAATTGGGATAATAGTTTTGACCTTCTAGTCTCCCTTAATTGCGGGTTACCAGGAGGCGGGGTCGTTACAATTGGTATCAAAGCATAGGTTCCTCATTTAATCAGTAATAATTATTAAATTTTACAAACTTTGTAGAACCCAAGGGAGTTATTAGAAGAATTTCTGAAAGACAGAGGTGTCTAGAAAAGGATCACGTCCGGGGGATGGCAAAATTTTCCTCCACACCGCTAGTTAGAATATGAGGACTCCGGGATTAGTGTGACTGCTTGGCCAATGTCTCAGGATTGGACTCGAAATAAGATACCTTTAGGACTCTCTCATCATGTTCATCCCTTCACAACTCAAATTCTATTAAGGATTATAAGGATTAGGGTTTTTTATCTTTTCCTCACCTTGTTGAGGTATGGGTAATGTTGATAAGGTTTAAGGAATCCTCCACCAAATTAATAAAAAGTATGTAAATAAGATGTCATAGACATACGCTTAATAGATTAAGGATAAAAGAATAGATACATGCTTAGGTCGTATGACATAAGTTGTCATGCCCTCAGGAGAGACCTGAGGCTAGACCTTTGTGTCAGGAGGATAAGTAAAGAGAGTTAGTCTTAGAGGTAGAGATCTCAATTAAAAGTAGAGATCTAACACCTCCTCTGAGGATGATGCCAACCCTAACCCTAAGTGTTGGTTAGAGGGAGAGATGATATGATGATTAGAAGTCATGATAGACCAGGTGTGTGGGTGAACATGTTTTTGGATGCCCAGGACGTTGTGACCCATATGAGGTGGGATGACCTAGTGCTTTTGGCGACCCAACCCTGGAAAGGGTCATGCATGGTTAGAGAGAAGGATAGCTCCTTCAATGATGAGGTTAGTGAAGGACCTATAGAAATCCTATGGGTTTATGAAAGTAGGGAATAGCATGTATGCAGAGTATGTCAGTGGTGCGAGTAGTAGGCTAACACCGTGGCCAGGAGGGTGTGTTGGATAGCTTACGAGATAAGCATAAGGAGATATGGATAATCTTGAGCAAATATAAGTTCTACAGAGGCTTCTACCATGTAGGGGTATGATTGTGAGCTTGATCCTTCATGAAGAGAGGACCTCTAGTAGTTAGACTGGTTGTGGAGTTAGCTCTAGAGAGAGAGAGAGAGTAGGATCCAAGCAAGAAGGTTGGAAGCCTAGACTCTGAGATATGAGGAACAATGGGGAGTTGAGGATGATGCGACCTAAGTGGATGATAGTGGTTGCCTCATGCTTCATCCATGGAGGCTGATGATATCTTAGTTTCCTTTAGAGGAACCAAACCTTAGAAAGAGGATGGGGTTGCTAGTACCTATGTGCAAATAGGTGCTCACCTTCTGAGCTAGGAAGAAGAGTTCTTTAGACCTTAAGAGGTTTAGTAACATGTTTTGAGGCCTTATACTTTGTTGATTGTCCTTGAGGAGGAGTCAACTCTGAAGTGTTGCTCGAATAAAAGGATCATGGGAAGAACATGACATACCTTGGACATGCTTGGTTCATGGTTAAAGGTTGAACATGCAGTTGGACAACTATTGCATAAAGAAATGAACCTAGGGTTCTTAGGCCTGAGAGGGGAAGTGGTATACCTGATGCTCATGATGAGATTTGAGTTTCTATAGATTCAAGCATGGTACTCCTCATGGTTAGAGGAGAGGGAACCCCTTAAGTTTAAAGGTATGTTTGATGAACTCCTCACAACTAAGTGGATGACGTGGGAAGTTATGATCTTGATCCAATGTTGAGGATGAGAACCAGTATGACCTAGCATGGTTTAGTAGGTGGTCTGCTTGTGCCTTAGTAGTTGCTGGGTTAAGCATGCTCATGTGAATATAAACCATAATGATGTTTGTGACCTTGTTGTCAAGGGTTTTAGTTTCCTCCCATCCTGGGAGTGGGACCCTTTCGTAGGGTGTATACTAGTTTTGTGGGTTTTGAGGAAACCTAAAGAGGTCTCATAGGATCTTGAGAAGCTAAGTGAAAAGAACATGGTATGAGAATGAACCCGTAGACCCATAAATAACCATCTCTAAGTACATGTGGATGTGTTACCATGGAGGTAACCGGTATGGGGCCTGACCAAGGTAGGCAGGTTGCCATGACCCCTATGAAAGGATGAAAGTCAACCCATGAATGCAGAGAGAGTGATGATGAATGATTGGGTAAGGTTTTAAGCTGGACATGTATTATAATAGAATCCTCAATCTATCCTAGGGTCAGGTAGGGATAAGACTGATGGAAGTAGGAGTTGCCCAATTCCCTAGTTGCACATGACCATAGGGTCAGGAGGTAACAACTATCATTGTCTAAGGGACATGGGTTAGGAGATTGATAACCTTCATGAACTCATGGGACCCAAAGAGAGGATGAGTAGGGAACTCTCTGGATGCATAAGGGAAGAGGGATGACCCCAAAAGTGTCAGCACCCTATAGACCTAGAGGATATGACCAAGGATTGTGTGGTGACCCAAGTAGGTTCGAAACCAGTTTCCATGGAAGTAACCTTGATATTGAGATGATTGTGATATAGAGACATAATTTGCACGTTTCAACTTAGATTTGAAGGTGTACTGGCAAGGTGGGATGTACCATCTCTACTCTTGGAACAGGAATAACTTTGTATTTGGACTGTAACCAAATGCTTATTTCCTCTTGTTATGGGAGTGAGAGATAGGATAGTACGCGTGCCATACACCAAGGATAAAGATGATGTGAGTTGGAACGTTGCTATGAGGTATGAGGATAGAGATGATAACATACCCTGGTGGAGTGAACGATATGTGGATAGAGAGATAAGGTAGTCACCTTATAAGGATGTTTTATCATGAGCTATGAGTTATACAAGGTTGAGTTTGAAAATCAAGAGGATGAGTTCAAAGTTTTCTTGATGGAGATAGACTTAGAGATGAGATGAGATGATAAGTGGAATATATGGAGGTGTATGTCTTCAACATTACCTAATAGCTAAGGATGTGAGGTGGTAATGGATGCTCTGGATGAGATGCAGCTGCCTAGTTTAGCCAGAGGCTAGAAGGGGTTGTTAGGTCAACCTTAAATTTGAATAAGAGATGAGTTTGGCTAACACTCAGATGCAACGATATCTGTTAATCTAGTTAGTAGTTGTATGGTTAGCCAACCTAGTCCTTGATGCAATGAAAGGAAGGTGGTAGAACCTCAGATGCACTTCTTTGGAAAAGAAGGTGATGAAACCCTGACTAGAATGGTTTAGGGTTTCTGAGGAATCAATATTAAGATCTCCATACACCATGATACTATGAAGATAGTAAGTGACAGTAGTACTTGGATGCCTAAGATGAAAAGTGTACAAAGATGCATGTGTCTCATCTCCATGCAAGCCAGGAGGTGAAGGATGAACACCAGTAATCATGTGTATTGTTATAGAGGATAAAGAGTTCCTGAGAGGGAATGGGAGCTCGTCATTATGGATGTTGTGGTAAGTCTCCCCTAGACCAAGGAAGGTCAAGATCCAATATGGGTTATGGTAGATCGCCTTACCCAGATGACATGAGAAAGAGAGAATACTGTCAAGGGACAGATCTGGTTGAACTACCTATGAGAGAGAGATGGTTCAACTACACCATGATGCAAGTTCTTGAATATAACCTAAAGGTTCACTTCCATGAGGTGGAAGTAGATACATGAATGAATTGATGTGAGTACAACTTATCACTCCTAATTGATGTTTAGTATGATCCAGACAAGAGGGTCTGATGAGAGCATGTGTGCTCATTCAGGGTGATACATGGGAGTAGTTCTTGCCCTATGAGAGATGTCATGATGACCACCATAGCCAGTATCGGGATGTAAAGAAGCTATGCAAGAGAGATTGTGTCGGTCACCACTTCATTAAGATGATGTGGTGAAGGGACCTCATGAAGGTCAGAAAAAAGAACCATAGTGTAAGGACCCTGACCTTCGTTTAGGGCTTATCCTATTTGCTTTGCTTAACCCTGGTGCTTTGGTGCTTGCTAATCACCTTTAATGGTGATTAGGGTTTGGTTGTGCTTTATTGAGAGTTGGAGGTGCTACTTGCAACTAACCCACGTGTAGGGTTTTATGGACAAGTTTGCCACCTTGTGAGGTGTTTTTCCCTCTCTTTGCTTCCTCTTGTGTAGAGAGGAAGGCTTCGGCTCGTTGCTTGAGTTCTTTGGTCCTTGGTTGAGCTTGTTTGGGCCTTGAGGTGCCTTGTTTGGGCTTGGTTGAGCCTTGTATTGGACAAGTGCTGAGTGTATCAGCCTAGGAGTGCTTGTGTCGGCCAACATGGAAGTGTGTCGCCCAAGTTGCAAGCTTGTTGAGTCACCCTTAGTGCTTGATCTAACCTTGACCTTATTTAGTGGACACTTGGTGCATATCTTGGCCATGTGGATGGAGCTTGCTAGAGTAGTGGCTTGAGCTCTAGGACAAGTGTCCCTATGCAAGTGACACCTTGCCATGCTCCACCTTGTTTTCTCCTCCATTTCCTTCTATATAGGTGTGTCATTTCCTTAGCTTAAGGTCCATTTGTTCCTTTGTTTCCTTCTCCACCTTTAGTGCATGACACTGCCTCCTTTCCTTGCTTGTGTCGGCCGACACACCCCTTAAAGGAGCAGCTTGGTGGCCGACACACCCTAGAGGAGAAAATGGTGGTCGACATCCCTTGAAGCTTGGAGTTCTTCTTCCTTGGAGCTTGGAGCTTAAGACGGGTTGCATAAATTCTAACCCTAGCTACCTTATCTCTTGCTATGATCTTGTTTACATGTTAGTAGCTTAGTTTCTTGCTTAGTACCCTTGTTGGCCGACCACCATGTGGTCTAGTGTCTCTTGTGATCTAGGGAGCAATACTCCTTTCTCCCCTTGGTCTAGAGGAGTGAGTTTGAGTTGCTAGTGTCATGAGCAACACCCCTCCTTCTTAGTCGATTGAGGTGAGCTTGTGTCCTAGTTGGTCAAGCAACACTCTCCTCCCACCTTGGGCTAGAAGGGTGAGCTCATTGGTGATGGTTGATGTGCAAAACCCCTCCTTCTTAGTCGATTGAGGTGAGCCATCTTCCTAGGGTTTTCGAGTGCCTTTGTGTTTGAGGAAGAAGATGACCTTGTGAGTGGTATCTTGATGTGTTGCCCGACAACCCCCTTACCTTAGCCTTGCACGTTACCAATGGGTGAGTGTGTGCTGGGCGACAGGTCTGACGGGCGTCAACCCTTGTTGCTGTGACGGGCGTCTGCCCTCACTCTTGTGATGGGTGTCACACCCTTTCCTTTGCTTCGTGTTGGCCGTTAGGCCTTGACCAAGTTGTCGGCCATTTTGTAGTTTTGTTCTCTCTCTCTCTTGGTTGTTATTTCCTTGAGATGACTTGGACGATAGCCCTGTGTCGGGCATTGCTGAGCTCCTTGTGACGGGCGTCACATGTATCAGTCGATACCACTGAACAGCAACGGGCATCGCCCGATAGCACTATGTGCTCGTTACACTTCCTCTTGACGCGCGTCACTCTCTCTTTTTCTTGAGACGCAGCGTTGCGCTGCTGCTGGTTGCAACACAACATTGTGAGATGGTCGTGTGTGTTGAACCTTGGGTGAGGGCAGGTTGCCCGATACATCTCTTCTAGTGAGGGTTGTAGCTCATATAGCGAGGGTTCCACGATGCATAGAAGCCGACTGTTATACATTTCTTGTCCTTGCTTCCAAACGATGGTTACTCCTTGCTCACATAATGGTGATGATAATGGTAAAGCTTGTCCTTCATATCTGACATGACTACATGCATTAAGTGATCATCTTGATTATCTACATAATGATGAGATAAGGATAATTATATAAATAGTTGCTTAATAATGTGTCTCGTGCACATGATCACCAGTTGATGAATAATTAATAAGTATAGCATCCGGAATATCCTCTCATGATAGTAAGCATAGTCCTTATGTTGAAAACTATGATTATTGAGTACTCTAACCATGCAGGTGATGATTAGCCATGAAATGGCTATGAGAAATAGGTGGTGAGTAACATCACTTTAATAAATTACTCTTGTGGACGAGATTACATGTATGATGTGTTTTTCCCATGATGATGATGTGAGCCTTTGAGAGGCAGTGGCAATACATGCTGAGGGATTGAGATCCCATGGTGTGTGATGATCCTTGAGATGGATCTGGATGGTTGGCAAGAGGCCAAGTGATAACATGTGAGGTTGAATCCTTGAGATGGATCAGGTTGATGTGATTACAATAAGAATAAAATGTTGAGTTTATGTTATTTACTTTCCGTTATATCTTGCATGTTATACAACTTGGTTGAATCTTGCAATCCATCTAAAAGATACTAAATAACCATAGTGAAATATATCATGTAGTTGCCCTGGCCATAGATCCATCATCGTCAGGAATTTGAGGGTGGTGAAATGGGTTCTCCTACGGGATTACCCGGAGCGCATATTGTTGAATATGCAAGGTTGCTCCTAGCCTAAACTGAGGAGGTAAAAGTGCAACTGCGGTTGTAGACTCAAGGGTGCAGATTCAGGCCCGTAGCCCAATTGTGATGTAGAGCATGGTGAACAGGCCCATGGCTCAGGATATGTGATATGAGGAGCATGAATGCGTTCATGGCTCAGAGCATGATGAACAGGCCCGTGGCTCAGTTTCACTAGCATTGAGACCTGTACCGAGGCAGGCTAGGCAGAGGGTAGCCTGACCCTATGGCTAAGACCACTTCAGGATGAGACTGCAATCCTGCTTGTGTTGTACTCGTGCACTGACCACGAGGGGCGAGGTCGTGGAGTCCGGCTCTCCTATTGACCTTGTATGGCACCGGCTTGGGTTTCATAACCGAAGGTTGGATTTGAGCGGTACAACTCACTTCCTCAGGGCATAATAATATGTAATTCAACCGTTTAGTATTCACTGCTTAAGGCAAAACATGGAACATTGATTGAGGCCTTGCTTGTGTAGTTAATATTGTTATATCTTGCAGTTACTTCTATATTCCTCGGGTATGTGGCAATATACCTTATCTTAATAATAATGTTATGTAGAAATATACCTTATCTTGTCAATCATGTTCCATTGAGAGATATTTGGTTATATGCCTCTGTACAGCTGGTAAGCTTGTCGGTAAGAATAGCTTTGCTTTATAATAGACTGCTCTTGTTATATCTCTTATCAGTTATCTGCTATTATAAGCTTTATCTTCCTAAGGTTCTGTAGTTGTGGTGGGGAGTTATGTTTACCGCTGGGACAATGTTCAATTGTCTCACTTCATTGAGTTACACCCTTTTTAGGTGGTTGAGCTAGACGTGGTGGTGGTCGCAGAGTTGCGGCTGAGCAGCAAGAAGATCAGTAAAGGCAAGCTTTGGAGATGTTGCTGTTTCGATGTTTTGTGATAGAGTCTAGAGTCATCCCTGTACTCTCAGGTCCTTGGCGGTGTTTTGACATTGTTTCACGATGTATGATCGTTGATGTTTTGTATATCCTACTGTTGGCCGGATGTGGGCCTCTATGTATATGAACAGGTGGTGAACTCATGTGATGGGTGAACACTTGTTCCTGTAAGTTGTGGACACATATCAGGTCTCATATATGTATATATACGACCTATTTCTGTGCAGGATGAGGACTTGAATGTAATAAGTTTCACTTTATCAACTTTCTGCCATGGTTTTAATTAACCTGTGTTTTCGATAATCTGTGGTTAAGGTGATTTCCGCACGTTTTCGCGTAACACCTCGCTGTATGTGTGATAGTGGGATGTGTTGACACATAGTGTATGCAGATGAAGTCACTTTGATCATGCAATGTCTGAAAGAGAGCCCAGAGGCGACATGAGTCATGAGATGATGCAAAGCAGACTGACATGCAGTTCACTATGGGAGAGTATGTGATGTGAAAATCCGACCCCTCTAAGTTATAGCTAAGAGAGTTGAATCCCGGATGCATGGTCCATTTGAGATGGATTGGTGAAGAGGGTTGGGTTTAGCCTTACCCCTCAGGATAACATGATGTATAATGTGTTCCATGAGTCCAATCTAGAGCACTATGTGAGGTACCTAAGCCATGTGCTGAGCCCTGAACCTATTCAGCTTTTGAGAGGCTGAAATGTCTTGAGTCACCAATGAGGGTACGATATACCAAGGTAAGAAATAACTCAGACGGAAGAATATGAGATGATGAAGGTTCTTGGGAAGTACCATGGAAAGGGTGAAGCCACATAGGGAGCCCTAATGTACATAAGAAAGGCTTATCTTGTTTGTTTGTGTGCCTGGTGGAATTTTGAGGGCAAAATTCCTATAAGAGGGGAAGGATGTTACAACCCCAACTTTTGGGTTCATTTGGTGAGAAATGTAATTTCTCATATTAAAAATATTGGAACAAATAATGATATAATTTGTTTTGAATAAATGAGTTTCGGTTACAATAGCCTTGTTGATTGTTTTGTGGGATTTATTGGCTATTGGGCCCAATAACAAGGAAGGAAAAGACAAAAGAAACTCCATTATTTGAGTAAATAAGAAAATGAAGAAAAGAAAGATGTAGAAACCTCAAGAAGGCAAAAGAATATAATTCAAAGTTGGATTTCGTGCCTCTTGGGTTCCTTGGGTTCCAAGGAGTCCAAAGTTGCAAAGAGAAAGCAATAAGAAAAGAAAAGAACAATTAAATAATTCTTTATTAAGAAAGAAATTGAAAACAATGATAAAATGTGGAAAATAAGTGGAAAGAGGTATAATCAAGTTATCCTTAATGAATTTTCATATCCAAAGGATTCCTAATGATTCCAATAAGGAAAATAAAAAGATATACAAAGAGAAATCCTCAAAAAAAACATTTTAAGAAAAAAGAAAAAATGCAAAATAAAAAGGGATAAATATGAGAAATAGAAATAGATAAGAGGATAAAGGCAAGAAGATATTCCCCTATATGGGAATTCGTGCCTCTAGGATTTGTTGAGGTCCAAGGGACCCAAATAACAATATAATGGAAAAGGGAAAAGGAATACTACTTTATTTTGGATTAATTGATGAATAACTTGGATGAGAAGGAAACACTCTCAACCGTTGGAATTTAACCTCCAAATTTAATGAACGATTAGATAATGCCAAGATGGAGTTTTCCCTAAAATTTGAGAAGAAAATGTTAAATGAGGAGAGATAAATGAATTTTCCAAGTTAACATGTTAAATTACCCTTTTTAACTCATTTTTAGATTTTTGTAGGGTACTCCAGGGTTAGGGCAAAAGTGGTGGAGATTGACACGTTGAAAATGTAAATTGACTTGTTAATTACTTTGGTTGTGATAATTAGTTTGTTAGCCATATTTGTGAATTTTTGGTTGTCCCCACATACCGACATATTTTGATATGATGGCCGACGTTTTGTTTGTGAGCGTTTTAGGTACAAGATTGAAACGGACAAACAGTAAAGTGGCATATGTGGAACTAAATAAGAATTAAAGTACAAAAGAGGATTAGTTAGAATATACTCCAAATGTGGATAGAAGTAGATATCCATGTTTTTGAAACATGTATGCAAAGTTTTATTTTATATCAGATTTCAATATAGTTGGTGGAATTTGATAATTGTTATGGATTATTTGTCGAACCTTTGATCCTGTTAATTGGGATAATGGCTCTGACCATCTGGTATCCCTTAATTGGGGGTTACCGGGAGGCAGGGTCGTTACAACTACTTACAGTACTAGCCTGACGGAAAGAGAAAGCAATTTTAAAACTACAAAAACCAACTTCATGACTGAAAATATTATCTCTTCGGAGAAAGATGATTGCGAAATGGCTAGAAGTAGTTTTCAAACTATAAGAACAAGCTTAAGTGCTAAACATAATATCTCTTTAGAGAATAGTTCCCACTTAATAGTGGAAAATACTATCTCTTTGGAGAAATAACTCTGCAACACAACAGACAATATAAAATAGATGCCTGAAAAAATATTTAAATTCAGGGTATCTCAGATTGAGCAGGATTATGACCTGCAATTGAGCCTAATAGAATTTTTAACAAATATCTATTAGAGATTGTTTACAATCTCAAAACAACACAGACTTGTGTCCCAAATCACACAAGGATTTATCCCAGAATCAACTTCGACAAAGGAGCAGATCTAAGAATTATCAAAGATTGCTTCAGAATTGGAGCTGCAAATTTAATTTTTATTAAGACCTGATCTTGGAGAAATCCAAGGGCTTCCCCAAGAAATTATCAAAGCCATGAGAGAATTCTAAAGTAACAACCCATTAGTAAAGCCTACTAGTGAGATCTACATCAAGATCTTCTCTGCATCCGAAGACTTGGAAAAGTTAAAAAAGTTTAATTCAGTCCATTGCATCCAAATTGGAGTATCATCTCCCGATTACGTCAAAGAAATAGAAGGAAGTTTTTGAAAAGAATTTGAATGAAACAAAATTGACAAAGAATTTTTTGAAGTCAGAAGAGTTATAGTGTTAAGAGTTCTCTGTCAAGTAATAGAAAAATTAATGAGAATCGAATCTGGTTGCATAAAGCTTCAGACAATATAATTATTCTTTCTACCACAAGAAGAACCAATATATCAATAAAGATTAATCTAGAAAGATTCCTAAAGAAGGTAGAAACTGAACAAATAAGATCAAGTCACAGATGCCAGCAAGTATTCTGCCAGCTCAGAAAGCATGAAGGTAGAATATGTACAGCGTGCCAAGACAAAACGGATAAAGACAACAACCACAGTAGTAGTCACTAAAGATGACCGACAAAAAACGTCAGCAATAACGAACAAAAAATCAGATAGGATAGCCATGATGGAAGAAAGCATTCACAAAGTAGAGCATCCTTGACCGAACAAGTGTTTGTTGAAGAAAGACATCAAAAAGTAAACCGTTTACAATCGGACAAGTGTGCGATAGATATGTAAAGAGAAATAGTAAGAATTTAAGCATCCATGTAAACGAGAGTGTCTATATAAACTCTCGAGGACTTTTAAGGGACTCACTCGAGGTTGGAGAGAGTCCAGATAGAGTATGTATATGTTCTAAGTGTAACAATAAAGAAAATCTTCTCTATTACATTTCCAATTCCTTACCAATTTTAGTTCTTGAAATGAGTCTTGCAAGATAATCCCTATAGAGTAAGAAACCAGTTTTAGCTAGTGATAATAATCCTTGTACTACTATAGAGAAGGAAGATTTGTGTGTAACCTATTACACCCCCATTACAATTCATCTTCACCTATCGAGAGTCATCTCTCCCTTAAATTATTCAGGCGGTTGTCGTCCAAAAAGTTCGATCAAGCAAAGGAATGCACAAGGACGTAGGGACATACATGCTATAGGATGATGATAAGGAGTTCGAGATCTGGAACGTCCATGTCCAATGATTGCATCTCTTAGAAATCGTTAAGAGAGGATCGACTGGCACTGAACAGAAATGGAAGCAAGGTGGCCAACACAGGTATACATACTTAATTTTGCTCTCTATACTACCCAGAGTATTATTATCCTACTGCTAAAAGCTATTTTCTTATGCATCAAAAGGAAAATCAACCATGAAGCTACTAATTTTTTTTTAAATAAGTAATAATCATAGACAGAATGATAAAGCTGAGAAAGCATACAACACCCATAAGGGCAGTTTGAGTATGTTTTCAAAACATGATAATAGAATCAAAAATTTCTGCCAAAATAAAATGGCATCAGTGCTAAGTAACAATCCAAATAAATATGAGTATGAATATAATAACATATACATAGCTTTAGACTTAGAATTTGAAGAAAATATTGAATAATATGTATAAGAAGCTAGAAGTACAGGTTCATGAAATAAATTCAAAATAAATTCAAAAGATTCAACAAATGATAGTAGAATTACAGAAAACAATAGAATATGTATATGAAAGAAAAAATAATGAATGTAAATCAAGAATAAATCTATTTCAAACAAGTGGAAACGAAATAAGCCTATGCCCTCTTTATATAGAAGAAACAGATGACTTGAAAATAAAACAATTAGAAAACAAATATTTAGAAGTTGATGCAGAAGAACTAGATGATTTAAGTAAAGAAATTGTTAGACTAACGGAAAGAGTTAGAACCATAAATCTAAAATCTATAGAAGGAGAGGCTTTAGGAAGTCAAGTAATGATGCCTATTCCCACAACTGTCTCTAGCAGACAAGGTAGTAGAAATGAAACACGAGAACAACTAGGAGTTAGATACTGGTCAGATCCTAGTTTTAGAAGAGAACTGACTGACTAAAATAGATACGAAAGAATAAATTGAGCATCAGATAGAAGACCAAATGAATTGCTCAGGAAACCCTAGTAGACTATATGAATCAAGAATATATTAGTGCAAATGGAATTTATTTAAACCTAAATTGCGTCAGAAATATAGATGAGGCTATAACAAGATGGGTGAAAGCCACATATTTATCAATAACATCACAGAGTTATGATATTGATACAACAACTAGATTTTGCCATTTAACTTTCTAAGGAATTGTAGCATATTGGTGGAAAGGATTAACTGACAATGATAAAGAAGTAGTAAAAGGAATGACAACCACCCTAGCTCTATTCTATACAAAAGTACCTGACCCTTAGGGATTTAAAGTCATGCAATTATATCCTCAATATACAGGACAATGCGTAGA
The DNA here is from genome assembly GCA_963693085.1 of Alisma plantago-aquatica. Lineage (NCBI taxonomy): Eukaryota > Viridiplantae > Streptophyta > Magnoliopsida > Alismatales > Alismataceae > Alisma > Alisma plantago-aquatica. The sequence continues at coordinate 544,674,872 of OY856414.1, forward strand.
CACATTAGGAGGACGAATATAATTTTAAAAAATGAAATTAGAAGAATGGTGTGCCAAGGCTACACTAAGCAGAAAAACAAATAAAGTAGTAAAACAAGGACTTTCTTGTTCACAGTTGACCCATCCAATAACAATAGGATGAAAGCAATGAGGTATAATAGAAGGAATAAATATAAGTTCAAAAAGAGAAAATGATTCATATTTAAACCAAAACCAAAACAAAAATATTACAGAAGAAAATTATTATTCTAAAATTGGAATGGAATTGGGAATGAAATAGAGACTGGTTCTCTTTATTGAAACACTTATAACATATACATACTCTATTGAAACCTCTCCAACCTCGAGTGAGTCCCTTACAATTCCTCGAGAGTTTATATAGACACTCTCGCTTACATGGATGCTTAATTCTTACTATTTCTCTTTACATATCTATCACACACTTGTCTGATTGTAAATGTTTTACTTTTTGATGTCTTTCTTCAACGAAAACTAATCCGGTTGAGGATGCTCTACTTTTTGAATGCTTTCTTCCATCATGGTTGTCGTGTCTCATTTCTTGTTCGTCATTGCTGACATTTTTTGTCGGTCGTCTTTAGCGACTACTACTGTTATTGCTGTCATTATCCATTTTGTCTTGGCACGCCAGACATATTCTTCCTTCGTGCTTTCTGAGATGGCAGAATACTTACTGGCATTTGTTACTTGATCTTATTTGTCCAATTTCTATCTTCTTTAAGAATCATTCTAGATTAATATTTGTTGATATATTGGTTCTTCTTGTGGTAGAAAGAATAATTATATTTTCCGAAGCTTCATGCAACCAACTTCTATTCTCATTAATTTTTGTATTACTTGATAGAGAACTCTTAACCCTAGAGCACTTCTGACTTCAACAAATTCGTTGTCAATTTTTTTTCTTTCAAATTCTTTTCGGAAACATCCTTCTATTTCTTTGACGTATTCAGGAGATGATACTCCAATTTGGATGCAGTGGACTCGATTAAACTTTTTTAACTTTTTCCAATCTTCGGATGCTAAGAAGATCTTGATGTAGATCTCACTAGTAGGCTTTACTAGTGGGCTATTACTTTGGAATTCTCTGACGGCTTTGATAATTTCTTGGGGAAGCTCTTGGATTTCTCTAAGATCAGGGCTTAAATAAATTAAATTTGTAGCTCCAATTCTGAAGCAATCTTTGATAATTCTTGGATCTGCTCCTTTATCAAAGTTGATTCTGGGATAAATCCCTGTGTGATCTGGAACACAAGTCTCTATTGTTTTGAGATTGTAAATAATCTCTAATAGAGATTCATATTTATTTTCACTTTTTGTTAAAAATTCTATTAGGCTCAATTGCAGGTCATAATCATGCTCAATCTGAGATACCTTGAATTTTAATATTTTTTCAGGCATCAATTTTATACTATTGGCTATGTTGTAGAGTTCTTTCTCCGTAGAGATAGTATTTTCCACTGTTAAGCAGAATTGTTCTCTGAAGAGATATTATCGTTAGCACTTATGCTTGTTCTTGCAGTTTGAAAACTACTTTTGGCCGTTTGGCTATCATCTTTCTCCGAAAGATAATATTTTCAGTCATGAGGCTAGTTTTTGTAGTTTTAAAACTACATTGTCTTGCCATTAGGGTAGTACTGTCTGTTTATTTTACTATTGATTGAATCAGATATTTGGAGGGATATGTCGATTGGTCTTTTACATGTCGCTTTATCCATCTGTATTGTTTCTGATCCTTTCTGTTGTATTTCTTTTCTGAAGCAATTCAGATCTGCAATAATTCCTGCAATATCTTGCTTGCTTTCTTCTATATAGTCAATAATTTTATCTTATTTTAGGATCATTTCAATTAGTTCTACGTAATTGTCTTGTAGTAGATTACAATTACACTGTAATCGAACTTCTAATTCTGAAAGTTTCTTTTCAACTTGCTCCATTATATTCTCTTGATAAGAAATCTACAAGAAAGTTAGTCTTGCCTTTAATAACTTCTATATCAAAAATGTATTCTGCAAAAAATATTTGCCATATGCTTAATCTTTTATATTATGGAGTCGATGAAAGCTTTTACTTGAGTATTATCTACTCGTGCTAAGAATTTTTTAGGTAGTAAAAAGTAGGAGAATTTTTAATTCCCTTTTTAGTGCTAGCAATTCTTTTTCATTTGAGTGATACCTTTTTCTGTTTCTGTGAATGTTCCAGAGGTATATCTACATATTTTTTCTTTTTGTTCATCTTTTTTCTTTAAGATTGCTCCCCAGAATTCTTTGAAGGCATCCATTTCTATTATTAAGTCATCTCTTTCTAAACAGAGGTCTAATCATGGTAGATTTTTACATTTTTCTTTTATAAATCTAACATGATTTATAAGTTCTTTTGTCATAAGGAAAATGGCATTTTTCTTTAATAGTTTTTTTAGAGGGTTCCTTAATTTTGCTAGATTTTCAATAAATTGTTCTGCATAATTTAGACATCCTAAAAATCTTTGAATTTGTTTTTTGTCTTCCTATTTTATCTGGGAAGATAATTATTTTTTCTTCAATATGTTCTTGTAATTCTATTCTGCTTGAGTCTAATTTTAGTCCTAAGAATTCTATTTTAGGTTTACATATTTCTATTTTCTTTTTAGAGAGTAATATTCCTGCTTTTTGACAAAGAAGGGAAAATATTTGCAGATGTTTATAGTGTTCTTGTTCATTTTTACTGGCTATGAGAATATCATCTACATATACTAGACACAAAGAATTATAAGGCTCAAATACCTTATCCATTTTTCTTTGATATATTTTTGGAGCATTTTTTAATCTGAAAGGAATTACACTCCATTCATAATGTCCATGTGGAGTACTAAATGTTGTTAAAGGTATACTTTTTTAATCTAGTCTTATTTGATAAAATCCTGATTTACAGTCAAAGTTTGAATAAATATTTTTTCCTCTTGTCATATTTATTAAAGTTTCTTTGTGTGGAAGAAATATCCATAGAACTTAGTATGTTCATTCAGTTATTTATAATTAACTACCATTCTTGTTTTTCCTCTGTTAATTTCTGCATGGTTTCTAACCATAAATGTTGGACTAGAATGGGGGCTTTTTGATCTTTTTATTAATTGTGATATTTCTAATTCCTGCAATTGAACTCTAAATTCTTCAATATCAATGGGATTATATCTCATAGGTTTTACTATGATTATTTTAGTGTCATCTATTAATTCTATTGTAGCCCATTCTTGGCTAATATTCCAGAGGGATAATGGCTTGTCACTGTAATTCTTTTCAAATAAGGCTTCTATATAGTGCATATTTAGTTGTGCAATGATTCTTCCTCTTAATGGTTGTTGTTTGTTGTTTGTATTATAATCACCATGTTTGCTGTGGAAAATAAATTTGTCTCTTTTGTAGGCTTTTTGAACTCTTTTCACTGTAATCCAGTGATCACAAGGTGTCAGTAATTGAATATAATGTTTGTGTTTTATATATAATTTAAATTTTTTTGTAAAGTTGTTTCCTAATAGTATGTCTTGTTGTGCATAATCAGGGGTATAGAATGGTGGACATGTAACTATGTAATTTCCTAGTATAATTTTAGGTTTTTTAACTCCATGTGTTAATGCATGTCTTTTCCCTGTAAAGTCCATTCCATATAATGTAGGTAATGTTGTAATGTAATTTTTAGGAAAGCATTGTCTTTGAGCAATACAAGTTCCTACACCAGTATCTATGAATGCATGAAAGTATTCTATTTTTCATATATGATTCCTGCTAAAATTTAGACACTATATATACTTGTCATTTTCTTTTTTTCAAAAATATTCCTGATTATTATGTGTAAAATATAGTCCTTCACTTTGTAGAGAAAATGGTTCCATTTGTTGTAATGAACTCATTCCTAATATAATTTCTATATCATCATTGTGACTATCAGATTGCACATAAAGAGTTATGTTAATCCTTATGTTTTTTATTTCAATTGGAATAATGGCTTAATGTGTAATTTCATATTCTTGTCCATCAAAATTCATATATGCATAAGGTGATCCTATGGGTATTTTTTCTATATAAGGTATCATTCGTTGTTGAATAAATGAAGCTCCTACCTCTGAATCTATTAATATTGTACTCATATTCCATTGTTGTCTGTTAAAATATTATCCATATAGTTTATAATTTCTAGCATTTCTATTATCTGCTAGAATTCTTAAACTTGATGTTCTTTGTGTATTTCTTATTATTGGTCATAGTCTCCCATTATATCTATATGTGCTTGCTCTAGCTTCATCTATTCTATCTCCATTTGTTAATTGTAACTGATTTCCTTCATAAGATAGTCTTCTTGGAATATTATTATCTATTACTAAGGGTTTTTCAGAGACATCTATATTTATATTTTCTGGTATCTCTATTTCTGAAATTATCTCTGGTTTTGTAATTTTTCCTATATCTTTGAATATATTAGGAAGTACTATAATATCATTATCTTCAAATTTTTCAGAGTGATGTGTGTTGCTAAGAGCATAGCTTATTATATAGGTTATTGAATAAGGAATTGATCCTTTTATCATGAATTCCATTCTTTGAAAATCATGTATCAAACTTAAAGTTCCACTTATATTATTGTCTTTAATATTTACACTTATCTTTCGATAAATATTAAAGATTCATTTTTGATGACTAAGATTTCCTTGTAATATCCCTAAAGTAGCATCTCTTCTATTATTAATTCTATTGTCCATTAATACAATATTTATAGGTGAATGTATTCCTTCTCAAAAAGTTGTTTTTATCATCATTTGAATAGCTCCTATATGAATCCATCATATTTTAGACCTATCTTTTATTTTTTTCCATTTTTCTCATTAAGTCTTCTTCTTTTTTTTGGTCAACGTAGAGATCAAGTTGTATTCATCCCACTCTCTACTTTGGTCAAATGTTTATAAAATTAACATCTAGATTGCTGGTGAGCCACTGGGGCACATTACTGTGAAAAGTAAAAGCAGTACTAGCATGAACAGAAAAGTGGGCAATACAATCAGCTACATGATTATGCAATCTAGGAATATGTGAGATGCAAGGCTAGACGACGTCCTCATGGAGCTTCTCAAGGCGACGTATGTGGGGTGGAAACATGGTTGTTGCGGATGCACCCTCAGTGTTAATGTATACCACTGTGGTGACATTAGACAGGAGGGTAGGAGTACGCCATCCTATAATTTTGCAAAGTTCCAAGGCATAGATAATACCTTGTACCTCTGCTTCCAATGTCGAGTTGGCATGGATGGGCGAGTCGTGGCCCAGAAGTAAACTTCCATGGCTGTCAACAACATGAATGTCAATCTTGACCCGAGATGAAATGACATTGTAAGAAGCATCAACAAACATGACAATTCTCCTAATAGCTGGGGGTTCCGAACATGGCTGCACACCACGGTGGGTGTCGAGAGCAGCGTTAGAATTGCCATGATGGCTCGCGCCTTGTATTTGATAAAGGAAACCCATTTGTGGAGATTTTGTAGCTTCCAATTGTGTATAAACTCATTTCTTTATGACCAGTTTGCCCAGCATGCGACCACGGGCATAATAGAAGGAAGATTAGTGCACTTAGAGGAGAGAATAGTAGTGATCCAGTCATCCTCAAGGAGAAGAAAGAAGGAAGGGGCAACATGGCATGCAACCCAAACTTCCTTGCTATAGTGGCAGTCACATAGAGAATGCACCAGCGTGTCGCATGCGTTAGAGCATACCGGGTAGGAGTCATTGACATGGATGTGCCATCAGGACTTCTCAATGTTGGTGAGCAGTGCTCTGTGGTTCAACAACCATAGAATGGTACGGATATGAGGAGGAGTGGACAACTTCCATATAGTATCCCATCTTCCAGGTAAGGACAGGGCAATATCTTTGCACAACCATTGGTAGGCAGACTTGGCAGTAAGAAGACCATAAGGTGAGTCAATCCATTGGCATGTATCATGACCCGATGTTGGGTCAGGTGAGTAGATGTGGTGAATGTGCGGCCATAAACTTATTGGAAGATAGTTTTGGATGAAGTCCCAATCCCAACCATTACCATCCATGCCCATGGCTGAGACTTTGAGGTCAATGAGGTCCGACGGTGGTATAAATGCTTGTATGGATAGGCCATAAAGCCATGTATCAGTCCATACATTTGTAGACACACCATTATTGATAGTCACTATCGAGGCATGATGGATGGAGGGCATGTGCTTTTTTATAAAGGCCCACATAGAAGAATAAGGTTTCTTTTATAGGGGTGTCATTGTGCATGTACTTGTCGCGCATCACTCAGACCCATAGGACTTGTCTATTGTTCATGAACCACCAGATGTTGCCAAGCATAATAGCTTGATTTTGTGAACATGCATCCTTGATGCCTAGACTGCCATCAGCTTTTGCCATGGTCACCTTTTTCCACGAGACCAAGGATAGGATGTGGTGTGACCGGATACCAGAACAAAGGAAGTTCTTAATGTGCTTGTTGATGTCGTCACATAGGGCAGGGGAGAGCTGCACCGACTGCATGGCATAGCCAGGAATAGCTTGAAGAGTATATTTTGCAAGAGTGATCCTTCCTATAAGGGACAATTGTTGTGTTGACCAGCTTGTCATGCGATCCTTCATGGTGTCAACAATCACAACATGTGTGGACTTATTAACTCGATGATGAAGGATGGGAACACCCAGGTAGTGGCCCAAATCACCAGTATGCTGAATGCCGAGGCACCAACAGAAGGCGTCTCGGACCTGACGTGAGGTATTAGGTGAGAAGTAGCAGTGCGATTTGGCCTGGGAGACCCATTGCCCAGATGCACGTGCAAAAGCTTGGAGAACTTTGTTAATAGTTTTAGCTTTCCCAACGGAAGCCTCAGCTAGCAAGAGGATGTCATCAGCAAAGAAAACATGTGATAGTAGCGGACCATGCCTTGAGAGGCGAATAGGCCTCTAGTCAACTTGATTGATGGAGAGTGAGATGGCTTGGCTAAGTCTTTCCATGCATAGAATGAAGATGTAGGGGATGATGGGATCGCCTTGGCGAACACCTTATGAAATTTTGAAGGACTCTAAGGGACATCCTTCCCAAAGAATCGGTGTACATCCCTTAGTAATGATTTGCATAATTAGCTCGACCAGTAGCGTCGAGATGTCGGTCCTCCTGATGGTGTCGTGGATAAACGCCCAACTCATTTTATCAAAAGCTTTAACAAGGTCTAGCTTAATGCAAGCTAGAGCCTTGTCGTTGTGCTTCATGCGCATGGTGTGAATAACCTCCTGTACAAGAATGATGCTATCAGTAGCCATCCTGGGAGGAAACTAGACTGAGTTTTAGAAATCCAGCCTTGCAGAAGGGGCTTGATGTGCTCCACAATGATTTTGGATATCACCTTCAAGCATGTGCTGTTAAGAGAAATAGGAAAGAGGTCACTGCAAGTTTGGGGCTGTTTGGTGTTCAGGATCAAACACATGTAGGAATCAACAATGATGTCTTCTATGACTCCCAAGGAGAAGGTGTCTTGGACTGTACGGATGAAGGATGGTCCAATAGTGTCCCAATGTTTTTGAACGAAGGAGTTGTAGATGTCGTCGGGTCCAGGAGATTTATTGGGTGCCATCATGAACATGGTGTGCCTAATCTCATCCGCCAAAGGGGGGGGGGAACTAAGGGCACATTTCGTGGCATCTGATGGATGGATGAAGGTGCTGCTAAAGGCAACGACAACAATGCTAGTGTGAGCGTTGGGGCGTGGGGCAGTCATCAAGTCGAGGAAGAAGCTACGGACATGCAACCGCAACAAAGTTGGGTCCTCCACCTAGTTACCAGTGTCATCTTTGAGGCGTGTCATCTTGTTGAAGCGACTACGGGCTTTGACATAGGTATGGAAGAATTTAGTATTTGCATCGCCAAGGCTAAGCCATTTTACGTTAGCCCAATGATGCCAATCAGCCTCTTCTTGAAAGAGAATGTTGTTGTACTCATCTTGCAAATGCTCCATGGTAAGGTCAGAAGTAACATGGGATAGAGTTCTAGTATATACCTGGATGTTGTTGATATGACGTAGGACTTTGTTCTTGCATTTGTTGTTAGAGGCTTGGATTTTGGAGTCCCATGCAGATGCAGCAGTGCAGAAAGCTGGGAGAGCATCAAGGAATTTTTTTGTCGAGTCCCAGGATTTAAGAACGGTGTCTTTGAAATCAGTAGTTAGCGACCAACTGTCTTTAGTACGAAAGGACCTGGGGCAGGCATGACGGTGCAGAGCGTCATGGATGAGGATCGTACTGTGGTCACTGCAGAGCCTCGAGAGAACGGTGACAGAAGTATTATTGGCCATGGTAATCCAATCATCGTTGGAAATGACTCTATCAAGTCCTTCCAACAACTGGAGCCATTTAAAGGTGAAGAAGGGGCCATTAGCCTTGATGTCCACCAAACCAGTGTGCATGAGAAGTGAGTTGAACTTTCTACTAGAGGGACGATCAAAAGAGCGGCCATTTTGTTTTTCAGAAACATCGAGCATGGTGTTGAAGTCTCCGAGAATAGCCCATGTGCCAGGGATGGAGTGAAAGATGTCCTATAAATGACTCCAGAGAAGGTCTCGACTACAAGGATTAGGGGTACCATAAACGAACATTAGATGCCAAGTATCATTAATGCAACAATGGATGGATTGTCGGTGGTTAAGAATGATGTTGACCGAGCAACGAGCATCATCCCATAACACCCAGATACCACCAGAAAAGCCAATGTCCTCAATAAGGTGAGAAAAAGGGAAACCCAGTTGCTTGATGACTCTGTCAGCCTTGGATCCACTGATACGTCATTCGACAATGGACATAATATGGAGATGATGTCTTCATTTAAGATCCTTGAGGAGGCAGATCTTTTTCTTGAAACATGCACCTTGAATATTCCAGTAGAGGATGTTCAACATTAAAACACAAATAGAGAGCAAGAGATGTGGGCAATTTAGGCACTTGCCGCACAAAGGCCGACAGATTGATCATCGCCGACCATAGCATCATCTGGAGGTGACTCTGACTCAATGTGGAAGTCAATGGAACGCCTAGCATATGAACCTTGGTCTAGATTACCGACTAGCTGGGCAAGCTTCCCTTTCTTCCTTTCCCTCCCAGGGCTGACAGTCTAGTAAACTATCCTCCTATTTCTGAGAAGGACTCCACTACTCCCTCCCTTATCACCCCATTGGAAAAGGTTTTGGGAGTCAAAATGGATAGTGTATGTGGCTGCAAATTGGAACGGAGGTTCCACCCCCATCTCCTTCGCTCTGCCCACACAAGTGTCATCATTCACTAGTATGATGCTGTTGTTGTTTGAGTTGGTGATGACACCACCCACCGATGAGGCCTTGGGTGGCATGACTTTCCCTGCACCAGGTTTTATCCGAGATGTTGCTTTAGCCTTCTTCTTCTATTTCCTAGATTGGACAATATGTCATTCCTCCTCAGACACTTCCTGAACGTCAATAGTGGATTGTGGCGGCACTTCCATAGCAATATCTTTTATCCTCAGGGTGGTCGACGTCGTCTGCATCATGTTTCCAGGATGCATGCCCTTCTTATTAGAGGGCATGCATTTCTCCAACTTCTTTGCATGGATTTGGGTCATATACTGCACCTCCATAAGGAGACGGGGGTTGGGTGACGATGATGAGGCAGCAGGTGAGAAGGGTGTGACAAAAGTGCATGTAGTGTCAACATGCCCGACTGTACCACACTTCATGCAGACTGATGGCAAGTTCTCATATTCCAGGAGGTAATGTTCTCCATTGAGATAGATGGCCGGTAGTAGAGGCTTGAGAGTATCTACCTCTACTACTAGCCTTGCAATTTTTCTTCTATGGCCTGACAGCGTGGTGGTGTCGACTTTGATCGTCTTGCCAATGATATCACCAATGCTCGCTAAGAATTGATATTAGTAGAGGTAAACTGGTATTTTAGGGATGCATATCCACACCACCAGCTTTCTTGGGATGTGATCAATAGGGTAGAAATTTTTCGACCATGATTGAACAGACAAGTAGTTACCGAATATGGTCCATGGACCTTCAGTCAATGCTCATTCAAATGCGTCCTTGCTGTTGAGTTGGATAATGAAATAGCCCATCTCCAGGTTGATAACTCAGAACTTCTCAGTGAGCTTCCACAGGGACGTGATGCAGTTGATGAGAATGGTGAAGTCGAAGTTCATGCCGACTACCTTCACTACCACAACGAACTGCCAGGGTTCTAACAGCGGTGGTAGTGCACTAGGGTTGATGTGGATGTCCGGAAGCTTTAAGGGTGTCGGGGGAGACTGGCTTGATCACATGTTGCTTAGCACCTCCTATGATAACATCGCAGAAGGAGATTGGGTTAGGGCTACGCCCACCAGCAAGGTCACCTTCTTCCATGATGTTGACGCCGTCTAGGTTCTATACTCCATCCAGCAACGAGGATGAATCGTCGATATCAACATTGACCCAACCCTGACTAGTACGATGAACAGTGTGGAAGGTTCCATGCCCTGAGACGCGACCTGCACAACCTCCAGCGCCCCCACCTCTCATGCGCAGCAGTGAATCGCCCACTAACCCTAGGGGATGATGTAGCTTTGCAAGATAAGAATCAATCTGGAAACAACGCCAGAATGGTTCATTAAGTCTTCTTTTCAAAGTAATGGTATATTTATTCTATTTCTAGTATATTCTATATGCATACATATTTCTCTATTGGTTATTCCATAATAGAAAATATGTTTTCTTTGAGTAATTTTTTTGAAAAGAGATGTTCTAAATCCATCTGAGTTTTCTAATATTAATTCAGTGTTTCTTATTCAATTAAATAATCTTGTATCTATTAATACCTCTTGTAAGAAGTTTCTTGCTTCTTCTTGATATTCTTCAAGTATTTCCTCTTCAGTCTGATTCTGTGTCTAAGAAATAATAAATTGATCCATCTAATTATTCGTCGTCTGTTATTTGAAAACATTCTTGAATGTTTTCTATTTTAGAGAGTTGCTCTTCTATTATTTCCTCGAATTGTTTTTGGTTAATTTTCTTAGATCCTTTATTTGGGCATTCGTTAGTATAGTATCCTTTTTCTTGACATATGAAACATTTGCATTCTTTTGGTTTCTTTGCATTTTGATTATAGTTCTTATTTCTTCTATAATATTTTTGTTTTGGTTTCGATTTAAATCCAAAATTTTTCTCTTTTTGAACTTATATTTATTCCTTCTATTATTCCTCATTGGCTCGCATTCTATCATTATTGGATGGGTCAATTGTGAACAACAAAGTCCTTGTTTTACTACCTTATTTGTTTTTCTGCTTAGTGTAGCCTCGGCACACCATTCTTCTAATTTCATTTTTAGAAATTCTATTCATACTCCTAATGTGTCTACTCTTTGTCCTATATATTGAGGATATAATTGCATGCCTTCATATCCCCAAGGGTCAGGTACTTTTGTATTGAATAGATTCGGTAGACTTTTATTTGTTATGTTTTCCTTGTATGTTCTATCATATATTTTATAGAATTATTCTTGACATTTACATATATATTCGTCTATGTGGAACATGTCGTAGAATTTTATATTATATAGTAAAAAGGTAAATCTGTATTTTTCTTTTTCTTTTTCCACATCTATATTTACGTTCCATGTTTCTCCTAGAAATTCTCTTCGTAATTCATTTTCATAATTATTTACTACTTGATCTAGGGTGGTTGCCATTTCTTTTACTACTTCTTTATCATTGACAATTAATCCTTTCCACCAATCTGCTACGATTCCTTGGAAAGTTAAATGGCAAAATGTAGCTACTTTATCAATATCATAACTTTGTGATGTTATTGATAAATATGTGGCTTTCACCCATCTTGTTGTAGCCTCATCTATATTTCTGACACAATTTAGGTTTAAATAAATTCCATTTGCACTAATATATTCTTGATTCATATAGTCTACTAGGGTTTCTAGAGAAATTTCATTTGGTCTTCTATTGGATGCCTAATTTATTCCTTCATATCTATTTCTGTCAGTCAGCTTTCTTCTAAAACTAGGATCTGACCAGTATCTAGGTCTTGGTTGTTCTGGTGTTTCATTTCTACTGCCTAGTCCTCTAGGGACAGTTGTGGGAATAGGCATTGTTACTTGACTTCCTGAAGCCTCTCCTTCTATAGGTTTTAGATTTATGGTTGTAACTCTTTCCGTTAGCCTAACAATTTCTTGACTTAAATCATCTAGTTCTTCTACATCAGCTTCTAAATATTTGTTTTCTAATTGTTCTATTTTAAAGTCATCTGTTTCTTCTATCTGAAGAGGGCATAGGCTTATTTCATTTCCACTTGTTTGAAATAGATTTATTCTCGATATACATTCATTATTTTATCTTTCATATAGATATTACATTGTTTTCTGTAATTGTACTATCATTTCTTGAATCTTTTGAAATTTTTTTGAATTATTTTCATGAACTGTACTGCTAGCTTCTTATACATATCATTCAATATTTACTTCAAATTCTAAGTCTAAAGCTTCGTATATGTTATTATCTTCATTCTCGTATTTATTTGGATTGTTACTTGGCTCTGATACCATTTTACGTTGGCAGAAATGTTTGTTTCTGTTATCATGCTTTGAAAACATACTCGAATTTCCCTTATGGGTGTGGTATACTTTCTCGGCTTTATCATTCTATCTATGATTATTACTTATTTTAAAAAGAATTTTTAGTAGCTTCAAGCTTGATTTTCCTTTTGACGCAGAAGTAACTAGATTTTAGCAGCAGGATAATAATACTCTGAGTATTATAAACATAAAAATTAAGTATGTATACCTGTGTTGCCTACCTTGCTTCTGTTTATCTTCAGTGCCAGTCGATCTTCTCTTAACAATTTCTAAGAGAAGCAATCCTTGGACATGGACGTTCCATATCTCGAACTCCTTATCATCATCCTATAGCATGTTTGTCCCTACGTCCTTGTGCATCCCTTTGCTTGATCAAACTTTTTAGATGACGACCTCCGAGATAATTTAAGGGAGAGATGACTCTCGACAGGTGAAGATGAATTGGAATGGGGGTGTAACAGGTTACAAACAAATTCTCCATCTCTATAGTAGTATAAGGATTATTATCACTAGCTAAAATTGGTTTCTTACTATATAGGGATTGTCTTGCAAGACTCATTTCAAGAACTGAAATTGGAATGGAATTGGGAATGAAATAGAGACGATTCTCTTTATTGAAACACTTAGAACATATACATACTCTATCTGGACTCTCTCCAACCTCGAGTGAGTCCCTTATAAGTCCTCGAGAGTTTATATAGACACTCTCGTTTATATGGATGCTTACATTCTTACTATTTCTCTTTACATATGTATCACACACTTGTCCGATTGTAAATGCTTTACTTTTTGATGTCTTTCTTCAACAAACGCTTGTCCGGTAGAGGATGCTCTATTTTGTGAATGATTTCTTCCGTCATGGCTATCGTATCTAATTTCTTGTTCATCATTGCTGACGTTTTTTGTCAGTCGTCTTTAGCGACTACTACTGTTGTTGTTGTCTTTATCCATTTTGTCTTGGCACACTGGACATAATCTTCCTTCGTGCTTTCTGATCTAGCAGAATACTTGCTAACATCTGTGACTTGATCTTATTTGTTCAATTTCTATCTTCTTGAATAATCTTTCTAGATTAATCTTTGTTGATATATTGGTTCTTCTGGTGGTAGAAAGAATAATAATATTGTCTGAAGCTTTATGCAACCAGCTTCGATTCTCATTAATTAATTTTTCTATTACTTGCAGAGAACTCTTAAACCTAGAGCTCTTTCAACTTCAACAAATTCTTTGTCAATTTTGTTTCTTTCAAATTCTTTTCAGAAACTCCCTTCTATTTCTTTGACGTATTCGGGAGATGATACTCCAATTTGGATGCAATGGACTGGATTAAACTTTTTTAACTTTTCCCAGTCATCGGATGCTGAGAAGATCTTGATGTAGATCTCACTAGTAGGCTTCACTAGTGGGCTGTTACTTCATAATTCTCTAACGGCTTTGATAATTTATTGGGGAAGCCCTTGGATTTCTCCAAGATCAGGGCTTAAATAAATTAAATGTGCAACTCCAATTCTGAAGCAATCTTTGATAATTCTTGGATCTACACTTTTGTCGAAGTTGATACTGGGATAAATCCCTATGTGATCTGGGACACAAGTCTCTTTTGTTTTGAGATTGTAAACAATCTCTAATAGAGATTTGTATTCATTTTCACATTTTTTAAAAATTCTATTAGGCTCAATTGCACGTCATAATCCTACTCAATCTGAGATACCCTAAATTTAAATATTTTTTTGGTCTTCTATCTGAAGAGGACATAGGTTTATTTCGTTTCTACTTGTTTGAAATAGATTTATAGGATAATAATACTCTAAGTACTATAGAGAGCAAAATAATATTAAGGTAGTAAAACATTGACCCATTCAATAACGATAGGATGTGAGCCAATGAGGTATAATAGAAGGAATAAATATAAGTTCAAAAAGAGAAAAAGGTTTGGATTTAAACTGAAACGAAAACAAAAATATTACAGAATAAAGAAGAACTATAATAAAAATGTAAAGAAACCAAAAGAATGCAAATGTTTTATATGTCAGGAAAAAGGACACTATGCCAACGAATGCCCAAATAGAGGATCTAAGAAAATTAACCAAAAATAATACGAGGAAATAATAGAAGAAGAACTCTCTGAAATAGAAAACATTCAAGAATTTGTTTAAATAACAGACAACGAACAATCAAATGGATTAATCTATTATTTCTTAGACACAGAATCAGACTGAAGAAGAAATAATCGAAGAATATCAAGAAATAGTAGGAAACATCTTGCAAGAGGTATTAATAGATAGAAGATTATTTAATCGAATAAGAAACACTGAATTAAGATTAGAAAACTCAGATGGATTTAGAACATCTCTTTTTGAAAAAATTACTCAAAGAAAGCATATTTTCTATAATGGAATAACCAAAAGAGAAATGCATATGCATATAGAATATACTAGAAATAGAATAAATATACCATTACTTTGAAAAGAAGACTTAATGAGAAAAATGGAAAAAATAAAAGATAGGTCTAAAATAGGATGGATTCATATAGGAGCTATTCAAATGATGATAAATGCAACTTTTCTCGAATGAATAGATTCACCTATAAATATTGTATTATTGGACAATAGAATTAATAATATAAGAGATGCTATGTTAGGGATATTACAAGGAAATCTTAGTCATCAAAAACTAATCTTTAATATTTATCCAAAGATAAGTGTAAACATTAAAGACAATAATATAAATAGAACTTTAAGTTTGACATAGGATTTTCAAAGAACGGAATTCACGAAAAAAGGATCCATTCCTTATTCAATAACCTATATAATAAGTTATGCTCTTAGCAACACACATCACTCTAAAAAATTTGAAGATATAGATATTATAATACTTCCTAATATATTCAAAGATATAGGAAAAATTACAATACCAGAAATAATTTCAGAAATAGAGATTGTTGGCTAAATTGGACATTATTATAATCCCTTTGTTTTGATGATGACAAACATTTCATTCTTGTGGATCTAACGTGCTACTTGAGTGTTGCAGGAATTAGGTGGATGACAAACAACTTGGAAGATCTATATGCTCAAATTGCTTTAATTCATGATTGTAATCAAATGTAAAAACTTGTACAAGTATATAATGTACAAGTACTTAGACATCATGTAAATGAAGCATTAAATCTTCCCTAGCCAATCACAATACTTAGATAGCTCATCCCCTATAATAGTGTCACAACTGCACACTCATACACACACTTAGTACTTAGTTTAAAACATAGAAATAGAGTCATTCTCGGTCGACAAACTTCTCGACCGAGACACTCTCGGTCGACAAACATTTCGACCGAGAATGATCCAAGTAGTCGTTAGACATTGCAGACAAAGTAGTTGGGAGTTGGATCCGAACGTTATACACCTTGCTCCAGACTATCCCTCGGTCGACAAATTCTCGACCGAGAAGGACTCTCGATCCACAATTTGTCGACCGAGAAGAGTTTTGTCTGCACTTTTCAGGATTAATTAACTAGCCATTATTAAAGCAACTAATGGATACCTAACGGCTAGTTGAGCACTTAGACCCCCCTAGAAAGTGTCTAGAACATCATTAAGCTTTCACATGCCATTCCTATAAATAGGACAAGCCTTAGGACACCCAAAACACACTTGTGCAACCCTTGAGCATAATACTTGCAATTGGCTATTCATTCTAGTGAGCAATTGAGCAACTCCAACATTGGCTATACATTTCCATTGCTCCAAATTCGTGTCCTATAGGCTAGCATCTCCTACCCACTGCACTTACACTTCCATATACATTGGTTAGGAGATCAAAATGCTTGATATAGGAAATCAAGCCTTGTGCTACAATGGTATTGTAATTTCTATTTTTCCTTCTTGTTCCTTTATATTGTTTGTACTCTCCTTGCTACTCCTAGGGTTGGAGGCTGCGGATTGGAGAGGGTTTGACGTCTCAGGTGGAGAAGGTGGACTTTGGACTACTTCAAGAAGGCTGTCTCAACGGGAAGCTACTTCAAGAGGAAGTCTACTTCAAGGGGGAGTTTGAGGTTACTTTAAGGAAGGCTGCTTCGAGGTTGGTGAGACTTACTTCTAGGTGAAGGTTGTCCGAAGGGGTTACTGAAAGTATTTGTAATTTTATGTAACATCTTTGCAAGTTAATAAAATTTAAGTACTTTCAAAATCCCGGTTGGGTAAGCAACCTGGTAGTGGATTGACTGCCTTAGTATTTGCTAAGGTTGGAACCACTCTAAATCCTTGTCCCCTTGTCCAATATTTTTGTGGTTGCTTGCTTTGGTAAAATTATTATTAAAATATTAAAAAAACCCTATTCACCCCCCTCTAGTGGTTTTTCAATTTGGTATCAGAGCAGGCTTCAAGGATGTCTAATCGAGTCTTGAAGAATGAAGGGTGGTGGTGTCTACAACCGCAAGCAAAGGAAAAGCATGGACCAATCTTCAACAAGTTGCAATTGGTACTTAGGAACAAGGCACACTACACCTAGTTGTCCATGGAGGTCAACGAAGGAAGATGTGCATAAAGAATTCCTTATTGCTACAATAAGTGAAGTAGAAGAACAAGAGGTAAGCCTTTTTGATTTACCTAAAGAAGAGCTAATTGCTAGTCTTGAAGAGACACATAATAAGTATATTGAGTGCAAGAAGAAATTTAAGAAATCAAATAAAGTAAATGACGAGATACATGCTAAACTTCTTGCTCTCACATCTAAAAATGAAGATCTCAAAAAGGCTATTGAAGATCATGATATTAAGCTGAAATCTGTAGAAGCAAATTGTAATCTTCTTTCCCTAGAAAAGATAAACTTGCAAACTCAAGTAAATGATCTTAAAAAACAACCTATTTTGTGCACACATCTAGATTATGATATTGTTGTGAAAGATAGAGATTCTTTATTATCTAATCTAGATCAAGCAAAATTAGATATCAAGAAGAAAATGGATGAGATTATGAAGTTACAACAAAAAGTGAGTAGCTTGAGTAACAATAATATTCTTGATAATATCTTAAATGATTCTTATCTTCAAATTGGAAGGAGAGGACTAGGTTATAAGACTAAGGGAAAATCTTATCCAAAACCTAGTTGGAGAAGGACACAAGTGATATAGAATCAATCCATGTATGTACCCAAGAACAACTCAACTCCTAGAAAGAGAAACGAGATTGACTCTATTAGTTGTCATTATTGCTTGTGTCTTGGACATTACTCTTTTTCATGCCCATACAAGAAAAGGAATGTTGATCTAGCTTGGGTTCCTAAAACTTAGAGTTTTAAATTTTACTAGTTGAGTTTTGACCTAAACTGATTCTTGATACACAAATGTCATATCTCAACACAATCGAGCTTTAACTTTCATATTCTTGTTTTACTTGGAAACAATTACTGAAAACAATTCTGAAATAGTACAGAAACATTCTCGGTCGAGAAACTATTCGACTGAGAACATTGTCGGATGCGAAATAGTCGACCGAGTAGGTTACTATTTTCAAGTTTGCAACAAATCTGATAAAACCTTTACAAACAGTAGCATTCTCGGTCGAGAAAAACGTCGACCGAGATAAATTCGGTCGACAAACAATTTGACCGAATCAAGTTCTGCTGAACCTATTTTCAATTAATATAGTTTTCTATCAATTTGTTATTAATGATTGATTTAATATGGAAATCAAGAATAAATCTTGGAGACCATCTTTGAAACAAGACATATTGATCTTTTTGCATCATGAATTAAGGTATAACATTATGAAATCCTTAAACATATTGCAAAAGTGTTATATGAAGACTGATTTTGAATAAACCTTATTCATTGATTGAAAAAGTTTATTAATCATGCTCATTTACATGGTTTGTCGTAAAATTGAAAGCTTATGAACCTGAATGAAATTATTTTGGTTTATTCTCTACATGGTTTGGCTTAAAACTGAAAATATGAACCATGATTAGTTTAATCAAGGAAATTACAGTTTTATCATAATCCACATGGTTTTTTCCTAAGTATTCCTTGGTCTATCTATATAGGAACCATGTATATTGAATTCTAATTTAAAATAATCATAATCATTGTATTTATATGCTTTTATCTTGATCATTGCATTGTGGATATGCTTCTACTGTTCTATCATAATTATTGTGCCATGATCATTGTGTTTCATTGGTTTGTCTAAAATAATCTTTGATCCATATATACAAACCATGAATGGATATTATTCTTGATCATTGTGACTCAGCTCATATGAAGATGCCATTTTGCATAAATAGTAAAATTTCATGGCATAAATGCATTTTAATTTGAAAATCTACATAAATTGCCTCTTGGTTGAAATCAAGTTTGACCAAGGGGCGCTATGGTCGAAGTCAAGGTCGACCTAAGATAAGCTTGAAAAAATGCTTATTTGTACATCATTTTACTGCACTTAATCTTAGTATCTTGATTCAAAATGTGTTTATCATATTGAAAACATAATTTTCGTGCATAAATCTCATAAAAGGTCAAGTTTTTATGATCTAATATTGATTGTGACCTTAGAATCCTTAAATTATCTTGACTATAAGATTAAGGGGGAGCTCACACAAACTATCTTGATTATAAGATTAAGAAGCTTACAAAACTTTAAAAACATCATTTGAATCTTGTTATGACCTTAGCATCCTTAAAAGTAATTTTGGTTATAAAAACAAAGAAATCTACAATATTCATGAATATGACATATATATTGTTCTTAATGGAATTCTCTAAACAAATTAGGGATTAACATCCCATGTATTTGATTAGAGATACATTCTACTATAAGCTTAAAAGAATCTCATATCATTTCAGGGCTTAACATTCCTTGTAAATGGTTGAGAAACTATTAAATATATTCATGAGCTTAAAGGATTCTCATGTCATTTTCAGGGCTTAACATCCCTTGTAAAATGGATGAGAAATCAATAAATGTATCCATCAATTGTTTAAAAGGATCTCATATCATTTCAAGGCTTAACATCCTTTGTAAATGATTGAGAAACAAATTATGGCTAAATTTGACAATAAATGATTTACAATTATATTAATCCCTATTTTTAAAACTGAATATCTTAGTTAGGGGGAGCATAACATAAAATTAAGGGGGAGAAATAAAAGTGATACAAAATGATTTTCTTGGATATCTTTTGAAATGACAAAGGGGGAGAAATAATATAAAACCAAAAACATAAAGTATAATGAGTTTCATAAATCTTGGGCTAGTACACTTGCAAACAAGAGAATGACTACAAAAGGTAAACTTCAGGTATGAAACTCATATGATTTATATTTCCTTATTTATATTTAGGAAATGTTTGTCATCTTCAGAAAGGGGAGATTGTTGGCTAAATTGGACATTATTATAATCCCTTTATTTCGATGATGACAAACATTTCATTCTTGTGGATCTAATGTGCTACTTGAGTGTTGCAGGAATTAGGTGGATGACAAACAACTTGGAAGATCTATATGCTCAAATTGTTTTAATTCATGATTGTAATCAAATGTAAAAACTTGTACAAGTATATAATATACAAGTACTTAGACATCATGTAAATCAAGTATTAGATCTTCCCTAGCCAATCACAACACTTAGATAGGTCATCCCCTATAATAGTGTCACAACTGTACACTCATACACATACTTAGTACTTAGTTTAAAAAATTGAAATAGAGTCATTCTCGGTCGACAAACTTCTCGACCGAGACACTCTCAGTCGATAAACTCTTCGACTGAGAATGGACCAAGTAGCTGTTAGACATAGCAGACAAAGTAGTTGGGAGTTGGTTTAGAACATTATACACCTTGCTCCAGACTATCCCTCGGTCGACAAATTCTCGACCGAGAAGGACTCTCGATCCACAATTTGTCGACCGAGAAGAGTTTTGTCTGCACTTTTTAGGATTAATTAACTAGCCATTGTTAAAGCAACTAATGGATACCTAACGGCTAGTTGAGCACTTAGAACCCCCTAGAAAGTGTCTAGAACATCCTTAAGCATTCATAGGCCATTCCTATAAATAGGATAAGCCTTAGGACACCCTAAACACACTTGTGCAACACTTGAGCATAATACTTGCAATTGGCTATTCATTCTAGTGAGCAATTGAGCAACTCCAACATTGGCTATACATTTCCACTCCTCCAAATTTGTGTCCTATAGGCTAGCATCTCCTACCCACTACACTTACACTTCCATATACATTGGTTAGGAGATCAAAACGCTTGATATAGGAAATCAAGCCTTGTGCTACAACGATATTGTAATTTCTATTTTCCCTTCTTGTTCCTTTATATTGTTTGTACTCTCCTTGCTACTCCTAGGGTTGGAGGCTGCAGATTGGAGAGGGTTTGACATCTCAGCTGGAGAAGGTGGACTTTGGACTACTTCAAGAAGGCTGTCTCAATGGGAAGCTACTTCTAGAGGAAGGCTACTTCAAGGGGGAGCTTGAGGTTACTTCAAGGAAGGCTGCTTCGAGGTTGGTGAGACTACTTCTAGGTGAAGGTTGTCTGAAGGGTTTGGTGAAAGTATTTGTAATTTTATGTAACATCCTTGCGAGGTAATAAAATTTAAGTACTTTCAATATCCCGATTGGGTAAGCAACCGGGTAATGGATTGACTGCCTTAGTATTTGCTAAGGTTGGAACCACTCTAAATCCTTGTCCCCTTGTCCAATATTTTAGTGGTTTCTTGCTTTGGTTAAATTATTATTAAAATATTAAAAAAATCCTATTCACCCCCCTCTAGTGGTTTTTTAGAGATATCAGAAAATATAAATGTAGATGTCCCTAAAAAACCCTTAGTAACAGATAATAAATTCCAAGAAGACTACGTTATGAAGGAAATTAGTTACAATTAACAAATGGAGACAGAATAGAAGAAGCTAGATCAAGCACAGATAGATATAATGTGAGACTATGACCAATACTAAGAAATTTACAAAGAATATCAAGTTTAAGAATTCTAGCATATAATAGAAATGCTAGAAATTATAAACTGTATGAAAAATATTTTAATGGAAAAGAATGGAATATTACTACAATATTAATAGATGTAGGAGTAGGAGATTCATTTATTCAACAAGGAATGATACCTTATATAGATAAAATACCCATAGGATCACCTTATGCATATACAAATTTTGATAGACAAGAATATGAAATTACACATAAAGCCATTGTTCGAATTGAAATACAAAACATAAGGATTAATATAACTCTTTATGTGCAATTTGATAGTCGCAATGATGATATAGAAATTATATTAGGAATGAGTGCATTACAACAAATGGAACAATTTTCTCTACAAAGCGAAGGACTATATTTTACACATATTAATCAGGATTATTTTTGGAAAAAAGAAAATGACTAGTATATATAGTGTCTACATTGTAGAAGGAATCATATACGAAGAATACAAAATAGAATACTTTCATGCATTCATAGATATGATACCATAATAATTTCTAAGAGAAGTAATCCTTGGACATGGACGTTCCTGATCTCGAACTCCTTATCATCATCCTATAGCCTGTATGTCCCTATGTCCTTGCACATTCCTTTGCTTGATCAGACTTTTTGGACGACGACCTCCGGGATAATTTAAGGGAGAGATGACTCTCAACAGGAGAAGATGAATTGGAATGGGGGTGTAAAAGATTACACACAAATCTTCCTTCTCTATAGTACTACAAGGATTATTATCACTAGCCAAAGTTGGTTTCTTATGCTATAGGGATTATCTTGCAAGACACATTTCAAGAACTGAAATTGGAATGGAATTGGGAATGAAATAGAGACGATTCTCTTTATTGAATCACTTAGAACATATGCATACTCTATTTGGACTCTCTCCAACCTCGAGTGAGTCCCTTACAAGTCCTGGAGAGTTCATATAGACACTCTCGTTTACATGGATGCTTACATTCATACTATTTCTCTTTACATATCTATCGCACACTTGTCTGGTTGTAAATGCTTTACTTTTTGATGTTTTTCTTCAATGAACACTTGTCTGATTGAGGATGCTCTACTTTGTGAATTCTTTCTTCCATCATGGCTGTCGCATCTGATTTCTTGTTCATCATTGCTGACATTTTTTTCGGTCGTCTTTAGAGACTACTACTGTTGTTGTTGTCTTTATCCATTTTGTCTTGGCATGCTGGACATATTCTTCCTTCGTGCTTTCTGAGCTGGCAGAATACTTGCTAGCATATGTGACTTGATCTTATTTGTCCAGTTTCTATCTTCTTTAAGAATCTTTCTAGATTAATCTTTGTTGATATATTGGTTCTTCTTGTAGTAGAAAGATTAATTATATTGTATGAAGCTTTATGCAACCAGCTTCGATTCTCATTAATTAATTTTTATATTACTTGACAGAGAACTCTTAACCCTAGAGCTTTTCTGACTTCAAAAAATTCTTTATCAATTTTGTTTCTTTTAAATTCTTTTCAGAAACTTTCTTCTATTTCTTTGACGTATTCGGGAGATGATACTGCAATTTGGATGCAATGGACTGGATTAATTTTTTTTAACTTTTCCCAGTCTTCAGATGCTGAGAAGATCTTGATGTAGATCTCCCTAGTAGGCTTTACTAATGGGTTGTTACTTCGGAATTCTTTGACGGCTTTGATAATTTCTTGGGGAAGCCCTTGGATTTCTCCAAGATGATCAGGGCTTAAATAAATTAAATTTGCAGCTCCAATTCTGAAGCAATCTGTGATAATTCTTAGTTATGCTCCTTTGTCAAAGTTGATTCTAGGATAAATCACTGTGTGATCTGGGACACAAGTCTCTATTATTTTGAGATTGTAAACAATCTCTAATAGAGATTTGTATTCATTTTTACAATTTGTTAAAAATTATGTTATGCTCAATTGTAGGTCATAATCTTGCTCAATCTGAGATTCCCTGAATTTAAATATTTTTTCTAGCATCAATTTTATATTGTCCATTGTGTTGTGGAGTTCTTTCTTCAAATAGATAGTATTTTCCACTATTAAGCGGGAGCTATTCTCTGAAGAGATATTATCTTTATCACTTAAGCTTGTTCTTGCAGTTTGAAAACTGCTTCTGGCCGTTTGGCTATCATCTTTCTCCTAAGAGATAATATTTTCAGCCGTGAGGCTGGTTTTTTGCTATTTTAAAACTGCTTTCTCTTGTCGTTAGGCTAGTACTTTCAATAGTTTTTTTACTATTGATTGAATCAGATATTTGGAGGGATATGTCAATTGGTCTTTTACATGTCGCTTTATCCATCTGTACTATTTCTGATCCTTTTTGCTATATTTCTTTGTTGAAGCAATTTAGATCTGCATTAATTCCTACAATATCTTGATTACTTTTGTTCTCTATTGTCAATAATTTTATCTTGTTTTTGGATCATTTCAATTAGTTTTACATAATTTTCTTATAGTAGATTACAATTATGTTGTAATCACACTTCTAATTCTGCAATATTTTGTTCAACTTGCTCCATTATATTCTCTTAATATGAAATCTACAAGAAAGTTAGTCTCGCCTTTAATAACTTCTATATCAAAAATATATTCTGCAAAAAATGTTTGTCATCAGCTTAATCTTTTATATTCTGGGGTCGATGGTAAATTATTCTTAATGAAAGCTTTTACTTGAGTATTATCTACTCATGCTAAGAAATTTTAGGTAGTAAAAAGCAGGATAATTTTTTAATTCCCTTTATTAGTTCTAGCAATTCATTTTCATTTAAGTGATACCTTTTTTCTTTTTCTATGAATGTTCCAGAGGTATATCTACATATTTTTTCTTGTTATTCAGCTTTTTTCTTTTGGACTACTCCCCAGAATTCTTTAGAGACATTTGTTTCTATTATTAAGTCATTTCCTTCTAAAGGGAGGTCTAATCTTGGTAGTCTTTACATTTTTCTTTTATAAATCTAACATGATTTATAAGTTCTTCTGAAAGAAAATGGCATTTTTCTTTAATAGTTTTTGTAGAGGGTTCCTTAATTTTGCTAGATTTTTGATAAATTGTTCTTCATAATTTAGACATCCTAAAAATCTTTGAAGTTGTTTTTTGTCTTCTATTTTATCTGGGAACATAATTATTTTTTCTACAATATGTTCTTGTAATTCTATTCTGCTTGAGTCTAATTTTAGTCCTAAGAATTCTATTTTAGGTTTACAAGATTTTTGTTTTCTTTTTAGAGAGTACTATTCCTGTTTTTTGACAAAGAAGAGAAAATATTTGGTGATGTTTATAGTGTTCTTGTTCATTTTTACTGTCTATGAGAATATCATCTACATATACTAGACAAAAAGAATTATAAGGCTCAAATACGTACCTTATCCCTTCTTCTTTGATATATTTGTGGTGCATTTTTTAATCTGAAAGGCATTACTCTCCATTCATAATTTCCCTGTGGAGTACTAAATGTTGTTAAAGGTATACTTTTTTCATCTAGTCTTATTTGATAAAATCCTGATTTACAGTCAAATTTTGAATAAATATTTGTTCCACTTGTCATATTTATTAAAGCTTGTTTGTGTGGAAGAAAATATTCATCGAACTTAGTATTTTGATTCAGTTGTTTATAATGATTATAATACAAACAACAAACATCAACCAATAAGAGGACATCAAACTTCTAATTTTGCAAGTTTCTTTTCAACTTGCTCCATTATATTCTCTTGATAAGAAATCTACAAGAAAGTTTTTTCCTGTACCAGTATCTATGAATGCATGAAAGTATGATTAATAGATTTAGGAGTAGGAGCTTCATGACTTAATAATAGTAGCGTGCCAAGACTTCTTCTATTCTGTCTATGCTAGCAATTTAATACCTTATGTAGAAAAAATACCTATAGGATCACCTTATGCATACACGAATTTTGATGGACAAGAAGTAATTTTCAGGAAAGCACTGTCTTCGAGCAATACAAGTTCCTGCACCAGTATCTATGAATGCATGGAAGTATTCTGTTTTGTATTCTTCTTATACGATTCCTGCTACAATGTAGACACTATATATACTAGTCATTTTCGTTTTTCCAAAAATATTCTTGATTATTATGTGTAAAATATAGTCCTTCTCTTTGTAGAGAAAATGGTTCCATTTTTTGTAATGCACTCATTCCTAATATAATTTCTATATCATCATTGTAATATATATATATGTATATATATATACATATATATATATATATATATGCATACATATATGTGTATATATGTATATATACATACATATATATATACATATATATGTATATATATACATACATATATATATATATGTATATATATACATATATATATATGTATATATATACATATATATATATATATGTATATATATACATATATATATATATATGTATATATATATATATATTAGTTTAGGATTATCACGGTATTTGATTGGACAAGAAATTATTCTCATCGCATGAAATAATTAAATAATAAAAACAAAATATAATCATATTGATTATCCTAAAATATATTAGATTGAGGTGGCTCTGAAATCACTATATGGAAATAGGGTGACAAAATATGAAGAAAAGACTAAAATTTATTGCCATATTCCCCATAGACAAACATATTGTATCAACAACTATATAGTGGAAAGGATGGTTTTGAGGATATACCTAGTTCTGGAGCAAGTCCAGTGACATACTCCTCATCATTATAGATGTGCAGCTATCTTCTAGTTGCATTGTGACTCGTCTACGCCTCCTTTATGGACAAAAAACTCAAACATCTTCATCTACTACATCTCCTCTTCCCACATACTGAAGGCTTACTTTATCCTCCATAGCAACTAGAAAAGGCCATCTCACATCTGGAGAAGTCCACATGGACCGCCTATAATTCTTTTCGTCCTACTATAATGGACAAGAAGGAGTTGTCCCTCCCCTTAGTGTACTAGTCATCAACCTTCTCTCCTATAATGATTCTAAGTTGTCATCTCCCTCATTATCCCTCCTTGTCAGATAGGACTTACTTGGGCTCTCTTGGTTACAACAACTAGAGAGGACAACAATTGTTAGAGCAACTGATTCTCAATTGTGTGTAGGGAAGCCCCCAATACTCCTCTATTTATAGGAAGGTTTTAGGTCAGTGTTTTCAGTCTGTGCAGGATGGAAAGGACTGAAAGATCATGAATTTTCACAATCTATGAATCCCAAACCAGTCATTTGGTAATCAAACTGGTTGGTTCACCTGTGAGATGATGGGTTTGCTTAGTGTAATGGATGTTTCACATGTTTCCTAATCGCATATGTATTTGGAAATTCTATTCCAATTAATGCATGACATGATGTCAGTACTAATCATTGATGTAGTCAAACTACATATCAAACCAGTCATCTCGTGGAGAGAGATGGTTGTCTCATGAACACCAGTCAATCGACTCACCAAGTGAACCATTCAGTTGGCACCCAATTCATGCAAAACTCAACCAATACAATATCCAATCAACTTGACACTCCAACCGACCATTGAATCACATGAGCTGATCAGTTGGGAGTCCAGTAAGCTAATTTGTTGCTTGAATTGAATACATAAACTCTTTAGTAACCAATCCAATCATCATTCAAGATCAAACTCGTCTTCTAGGTCATGTCGTATGTGTGTGACCCTATAGGTCCCATATTAAGTTGGCAGTGAATGTCCATAACCAATTATGACATCATAAGCAAAAAGTGGTGCCTAGTCACACATAATTTCTACCCAACTAAATGGAAAGTTGGGTAACAACTTCAACCTACAATCTGTTCTGGGTGTTGTAGTGTTTGTATAATTCCTTTGTCTCTGATATCCAAATTGAACTCAAGGCATGGATCTGTCATCCTCTTCAACACTCAATCTATGTGTCTTGCTATAGAAGACTGTATGAGATATGTGTACACTCAATATCATATATTGAATGACATGTACATGGTCATGCATTTCTCAGTCTTAGTAATTCAAGTGACCTAGGATATCATACTCCCATTAGATTATAATCACCATTGTTCATACCTGACAATGTACATAAATCAGTATCACATTCATAGTTAGAAGCTAATAACGTGAAGGCAAAGAATCATCATCTCATAAAACTCATGCTATTCACTCACATCATACATTTTCAATCATAACAATTAGGGTTTCACTTTACCCGATTAGGGTTTACAGGGTTGGATCAACAACCATCTGTATATCATTACTTCCTTCATCGTTATGAGATGTGACCCTAGCATCAACAAGATGCATCACTACACCTCACATAGGGTATCAATTAGGGTTAGGGAATCAATTAACCCTAGATATTGGGAAACCAACATAAGTAGGGTATCAGCCTACCAACCTCAAGGTGAGTATAGGTTTATCATCACTTGGTATCAGTTTGTCATCACTTGGTATCAGGCACCACAAATGATATTAGTTTAGAAGTACATGAGTAACTGTATCAGACACACAATTTCATAGGGTATCAGCCTCAAAGATCACCAAGGGATATCACCCATTAGGGTTTAGAGTAGTGTCAGTTGAACCTCAATGGAGATGTTTCCCTCTTCAACTCTAGGTATATCGGGCTACATGTGTGTCAGATTATATGTATATCAGACTAGGGTTACCCTTGTCGAATTCTATACTCAACTAAAAGCATGGAGATTCAACACTCTTCCTCACTAGTCATCACTAGATCATAACAAACCCCATCATGGTAGGTATATCTATTTAGATGAAAGCATATTGGTTTGTCATGTCAAATTGCATGGCATATTGATTTAGAAAATCATATTGATTTATCATATCAAATCGCTTTAGTCATCTTCTACCTCAAGATGATGATACTAACAAGGCAAAATAAAGGTGCATTTCATGGCAGCAACTTAGTAGGGTTCTATTACTCAAAAATAGAATGTAAGGCTACCAAGAATAGCTACTAACAAGCAAGGAATAACGAACTAAGGACAAATAGCAAGGTAACAAGTAGAAAGGTGATATTAACAAAGTAGGTTTAGAGTTATATAACCCTCCTAAAGAACAACCACCAAGCTCTAAACTCCAAGGCCAATCACAAAGCTCATGAACTCAAGGTAGAGGAAGAAGATCCTCCAAGAACAACACCTCCAAGAGATAAGATAGGACCATGGTTAAGAAAGTAAAAGAGAGGAAAGAGATACCAAGGTCCATGGCCGAGAAGAAGAAAGAAGGAGAGAAAGAAAGATATAAAACCATGTCTTACCAAGGAAAAAGATGAAAGAGAGCAGTACAAGCTTTTGGCTCAACCGCCAAGATCCAAGGGAGAGTGCTCTTCAAGCTCAAGGATGGCCACCAAGTATAGAAATCAAGAATCCCTAAAAGGGTTCTCTTGCATCGGAAGAAAGGGGTATACATACATGACCAATGAGAGAGAAAGGGGAAGGTGTCACCACATCAGAACCATAGAAGACCCAGGTCCAGGAAGAAAGTAAATATGTAACACAATGAAACAAGTTGATAGGATCTATGTCTCGCTCTCTTGGTCACTAAGGAAGCTCAAGGTTAATATAGTCATTCATCTCCCTCACAAACTGATAGGGGTGAAACCCTAGGTCACAAACCGATTTGGCACATCTCTAGAGTCTCCACAAAATGATATGGTGATCCTTAAGGTATCACCAAACTAATAGCTAGTCCCCCAAGACACCCTCATCTGATATCAAGCCTCCTCAAGGAAACCACAAACTGATACTAGGTTTCCTCAAGGCTCTCAAGCCCAAGACAACACTCTTATGAGCAAAGCACACCTCAAACATGTGCTCAAAACATCACCAAGGATGTCACCACTCAACCAAGACTCAAGGCACCCAACACTTCCTTTTTCCTATAGATAATTCCAAGAGAGAGAAGAAACACTCTAGAGGTGTCAAACTAGCACATCAACCCCTATTCTAGGTGAATTGCAAGTTGCACCAAAACCTCTAAAAAAACTAGCATCAAGAAACAAGCTCAAACAAGGAACACAAACCTCCAACATGCCCTAATTAAATCTTATATGTTTAGATCAAGGAGCTAAGAAACAAACTTAAGCAAAACAAATAGGTTTAGCCCAAAACATGGGTCAGGGTCCTTACAAGTCATAAACCCCTAATAGGGATTTCACCCCCAAATCCTAAGAGAAAAGAGAAGGGTAATTCTTCCTCATCTCCTCTTCAAGCACCCACATGGCTTCCTCAACCCCACGATGATGCCAAAGAACCTTCACAATCCTGAGGTCCTTCCTCTTCAACTTATTCACCCTCTTACCAAGGTTCAACACTGGACCCTCGACATAGGTCATATCCTCATCAAGCTCCACCTCTACAGGATGTAATACTGACTCTATATCTGGATGACACTTCCTCATCATACTGATATGGAACATTGGATGTAACATGTACAACTCAGGTGGAAACTCCAACTTGTGGGCCACCCTTCCAACTTGTGCCACAATTGGGCAAGGTCCCATAAACCTGGGAGAGCCAACTTACCCTTCTTCACAAACCTCAAAATACCCTTCTAGGGAGAGACCTTTAGATGCACTTTGTCTCCCACTTGGAACTCCAAGGGTCTATGATGATTGTTAACATATGACTTAATTGGTCTTATGATGCTTTCAACTGTTGTTGTATCACTTTGATCTTCTTTGTCGTTTGTCACACAAGCTCAAGACCCAAAAGTTGATACTCCCATGTCTCATACCAACACAATGGAGATCTACAACGTCTCCCATACAATGCCTCATATGGTGCCATGTCAATACTTCTCTGATAGTTGTTATTGTAGGTGAACTCTATCAGACTGAGGTGCATATCCCAACTTTATGTAAACTGAAGAACACGAGCCCTCAATAGATTCTCCAACATCTAGATAGTCCTTTTAGATTGACCATCTGTCTGTGGGTGGAAATTAGTACTAAACTTCAACTGCGTACCCAAGGCTGTGTGCAGTTGTTCTGAAAAGCGACTTTTGCATTGAGGACCTCTATCAAACACGATAGTTGCTAGAGCATCGTGTAAATGCACAATCTCATCAACAAAGACTTGAGAAAGATTCTCTATTGTGAACGTTGTCTTCACGGGAAGGAAATATGCTAACTTGGGCAACTTGTCAATGATTACCCAAATGGAATCAAAACATTTGGCAGTCTTAGGTAGACCAACAACAAAGTCCATAGTCACATGATCTCATTTCCACTTAGGTATAGGTAACAATAGTAATGTTCCTGGAGGCTTCTAATGCTCAGCTTTGACTTGTTGACACACTGCACACCTTGCGACAAACTCAACTACATCTTTCTTCAAGCCTAGACACCAATACATATCCTTCACATTATGGTACATCTTAGTACTAACTAGGTGCATAACATACATAGATGTATGAGCCTCTTCCAACACCATCTTCCTCAGGTTATCCGCATCAGGAACTACTATTATGTGATGAAAACATACTATCCCATCTTCCATCTCATGAAAACCATAATGCTTCTCGTTGTCAAACTATGATCTAATATGTTGTGTCAAAATATATGTTTGTTGAGATTCTTTGATCTGTTGTTTCATTGTAGGATTCACTTCTAATTGTGCCAACAAATCGGCTAACAAAGTGACTTCCAACTTGACATTCATCTAACGCAAGGAGACCAACATGTCTCACTTATGGAACATTAAAGAACTCAACTGACCTCTATCCATAGATGAAGACTTCTTGCTCAAAGTGTCTTCCATGACATTCACCTTTCTCGGGTGATATGCAATCGTACAATCATAATATTAAATCAACTCCATCCAATGACATTGCCTCATATTCAATTGTTGTTCTGATGTACCTCATGTTCTTGTATTCTGTGAAGATCTAACACTTGTCTCCATATAGGTAGTGCCTCTAAATCTTCAAAGCATGTACTAATGCATCTAACTCCAAGTTGTAGGTTGGATAATTCTCCTCATGTTTCTTAAGATGTTGAGAAGCGAAAGAAACTATGATTGTCCTACATCAACACACATCCCAAACCATTTTTGGATGCATCACAAAAGACAATGTATCCTTTTCCTTGCTTAGGAAAAACCAAAATTGGTGCACTTGTTAGCTTCTCCTTCAATGTATGAAAATCTCATTGACATTTGTCATCCAAAGAGAATGGCACATCCTTCCTTGTCAACTTAGTCAGGGGTAGGATGATAGAGTTGAAGCCCTTAATGAACCTCCTATAGTACCCTGCCAAGCCTAGAAAATTGTGTGCTTCTATCAACGTCTTTAGTTGCTCCCATTCTGTCACAGACTCTACCTTCTTAGGGTCCATGTGTACTCCTCTAAATATAACATGACCCAAGAAGGCTACCTCCCTTAACCATAACTCACACTTGTTGAACTTAGCATAGAGTTGGTGTTGTCTCAACACTATCAATTCTTGACGCAAATGTTGTTCATGATACTGATTGTCCTGACTATATATCAAAATGTCATCAATGAAGACAACCACAAACTAATCAAGGATTAGTCAGAACATCTTGTTTATCAAATCCATGAATGTTTTCGGTGCATTTCTCAGCCCAACCGACATAACCACGAACTCATAATGACCATACCTCATCCTAAAAGATGACTTTGGTATGTCATCCACCTTGATCCTCAAATAATGATAGCCTGACCTCAGATCTATGTTCAATAACACCATCACACCACACAGCTGATCAAACAAGTCATCTATCCTTGATAAGGGATACTCATTCTTTATCGTGACCTTGTTCAACTATCTGTAATCTATGCACAACCTAATAGACCCATCCTCTTTCTTCATAAATGACACTGGAGCACCCCACGATGACATACTCAGCCTAATGAAACCTTTGTTAAGTAGTTCTTGCAACTATTTCTTCAATTCTTCCATCTTTGTCAGTGCCATATGGTACGGTGTCTGAGCTATGGGTTGTGTACCATGAACAAGATTGATCTCATAATCAATCTCACGGGGTGGGGGAACACCCAAAACCTCTTTAGGAAATATGTCCATGAACTCCCTAACCACCGACACTTCCTGTATACTAGGACTCATCACCACTGTATCCAACACATGTGCCAAAAATGCCTCACAAACTTGTCTCAAAATCATCCTTGCTAACATAGCTGATACAAGACATGTCGAGAGAATCTTCCTATCTCCTTATAAGATCCACATCTCACTAACATCTACAAATATTGCTTTCTTAGAACTACAATCCAAGACCACTCCATACTTCTTCAAAGTATTTATTCTAAGGATCACATTGAACCCATGCATGTCAATTTGTATGAAATCCACTTGAATGTTTTGTCCCAAAAAAGAGAGATCATAGGAAGGACACAAAACTTGTAATACTACAGAACTGACCAATGGTGTTTCTAGAAATAAGCTACTCTTCTTATGACTAATAGGTAAATAACAACTATTAAGCACTTTTCGTGTGATAAAAGAGTGTGTAGCACCCCGGTCAACTAATTCATATATAAAAGCAAGAAGAAGACAAATCATAATGAAATTAACTCCATCTGACCTATCACCACTCATAGGTTGACAACCGCCTCTGGCTGGCTCATCATGTAGAATCTAAGTGTTTCCTGTTGTTGCCCTCGTCCTCAGCTTCCTTGAGTAGATGATCCATCTTTGGACATTTGACCTGATCCTCATCCTCCTACTCCACTGTTTTGCTATTTGTGTGAATCCTACTGACTGTGCCTCAGTTGTTGGGTCATTTCTTCACCCCTCTTTGGACACTCCCGCTTCAGATGTCAAAGTTGCATACACTTGTGGCAAGCCCAATTCTGATATTATGGCCTAGATGGCCCGGTCACCATTGTTGATGCAATACTATGGGCTCCTGAGGGTGGAAAACTACAACCTCTACCCTTACTTGGTGACTACTGAGTCGAAGCACTAAACCTATGCGACGTTGGCAGTGCATAAAACCTCAATTTCTTGAAGCCAAATGATGACTATCCTTAAAACTATGCAAACTGCTTCTTGGTAGTCACCTCTCTCTTCTCCTTCACAGATCATTCTATCCGCCGAACAAAATCCACAAATGCAGCAAACCTCTCTCAATTCTCCAAAGAAACAACTGTGGTAGACAACTCAACGCTCAACCCCTTCTTAAAATGACAAATCCTCTCATCTTATGTCACATCCATGTGAGAAGAAAACCTCAAAAACTCCATAAATCTTACCTCATACTCATTGATTGTCATGGACCCCTGTCGAATCCTCTCAAACTGATTGATCTTCTCGTTAATATACATTTGAGGAAAGTACTGACTTATGAACTCTCGTCAGAACTCCTTCCAACCAACCATAAAACCAGGTCTCTTCTCCTCCTCTATGGCCAACACTCCCTCTCAGATGGTACACCACATGCTTCACCTTATCCTCTTCAGGGATACTTAGGATCTTCAAAGTCTTCTCAAGTTCAATTAGACACAGATCCAAATATGTCGAGTTAGTTGTTCCAGCGTACTCAACCCCCCCAACATGGTGAATCTGCTCGAAATTCTTTCCAGTACCTAAAGATTCAGCATGGGCAATAGGTTCCCTAGGATGAGGTGCAGGAATCTTGTCCTCTATATGAGTCATTGTTTCCATAAACTACCCAAAAAGCAATTGAGAGGTATGGTTTTATATCATGACTAGGGAAAATTGGGGAGCTTTAGGAACCCAATCTTCTTGGGTCTGGTTCGTTGCACCACCACCCAGTGTAGTAACACTGCTCTTAACAACATGTTTTTGTGTTCTCCAGACATCTTTTGAACTTTAGTTCTTCTTCTGCATAAGCAGAAGTAACTGTAAGATAGACTAAAGGATACTAGAATAGACACAAATCCTAGTCCTAGGTCCCTATAGACTCAATGAACATAAAGCTCTTATATCAACCTAAATTATGACGCCCCACACCACACAAAGTGAGATTACTCAAAACATAACCATGGGAGAAAGATTAGCGAACAGATTACTAGAAAATGTTAAATATTAAAACCTTTTTCATAAAATAGCCATGAGGCAAGAACCTTTACACATAAGATCATTCATGCCTCAAAGAATTCACAAGGCATGCTATCAACCTATATCGAAGGCACTAATCTAAAACATATATACATGATTCCATCTTATATAATATACAAAGGGCACATAAAGATAACACATTTGCAAAACACCTACAAAACATTCCTAAAGACTTGAGTGTATAGGGATGACTCTAAGACTCTATCAACAAAAGACATCCAGCAACACCTCCAACATTATCATCTACTGCTCCTCTGGATGTTGCTCAACATGCTCTACACGATCTCTACCTCTTCATGCTCATCGACTTAAAAAGGGTGTGGGAAAACCATAGGGTGAGATTACAAATCTCAGAAAGAGATATAACTTACCACCAACTATATTATTATCACAAATAAGATAAACTGAGGAGTAGTATAAATACAACTAAGAAAAGTAGATAATAATTATTAACAGGAAAGGCAATTACTGTTGAATTATGAAACATGGTAATAATTTAAAAGGAATATGAAGAACATGTATATTTTCTATCAAGAACATTGTTTAAAGATCAAGAAAGGCCTCAACTAATATTTTAAAATTTGATCCTATACAATTATACTGCATGGCTGATTATGTATTTCATTATGCCCTAGGGATTTGAGTCGTACCACCCAAATCCAACTGACCACTTGATAAGTTGAAATTGGTTCCATACGAGGTATAATGGAAGAGCCATAATCCACGAGATCACCTTCCTTGGCTAGTATGAGTGAATATGTAGTGACACCATGGGTCAACTGCTTCCAGTGACGTATAGTCTAGCTGTGTAGATATAACCCACCATGGTACAGGTCACGACGCTAGTGAGTTACAACTGTAGCAACACTCTTCCAAGATGAGGCTTACGACCAATACTAAGATAAAGACAATGGAGTTGCAGTCCCAAACTACACTCTTCCAAGTGTGACATGCAGCCAATCATGTTATAAATATACATTCAGGACACAAGGAGATACTTCAACTTACACCCCACATATTCAACAATATGTCTTTTGAGTTAAACTCATTTCACCATTTATCAAATCTGACACTGAATGGATCTATGGCACAAGGCAAGCAATACTATTAGATTTCTCTTAATTAATTAGATCAATTTAAAAATCTTTAAGCATCAATCAATTTACAACATATAATCTATAAACAAGATCTACATAAACATGGCATGACTCATCACTAGAACATATTGAATAACATTAAGAGTGATTTCATCACATCATGTCTCTTTCTGCTTATTATTCACCATATGTCGATCACAAGGACCGATTAATTTCCATCACAAGGACCACATGTTCATCACAAGGACCACATGTCCATCACAAGGACCACATGTTTATCATAAGGACCAATGCCCGTTCGATCATAATCACCATAGTTCATACCTGACTGTGTACATCTAGTAGTATCACCTACATGGTTAGAAGTTCATAACAAGAAGGAAAACCATCATTATCTCATAGAACTCATGCTATACATTCAAACCATACAATTTATATCACAACAATTAGGGTTTAGCCATCTTCTACCTCAAGATGACGATACTAACAAGGTAAAAGAAAGGTGCATCTCATGGCAACAACTTAGCAGGGTTATATTCTCAAAAATAGAACGTAAGGCTACCAAAAATAGCTACTAACATGCAAAAAATAACAATCTAAGGACAACTAGAAAGGTAACAAGTAGAAAGGTGATAATAAGTAAGTAGGTTTAGAGTTAGATAACCCACCTCAAGAACAACCATGAAGCTCTAAACTCTAAGGTCAAACTCCAAGCTCAAGAACTCAAGGTAGAGGAAGAAGATCCTCCAAGAACAATACCTCAAATATATAAGATTGGACCATATTTTAAAAAAGCAAAAGAGAGGAAAGAAGATACCAAAGTCCATGGTTGAGAAGAAGAAAGAAGGAGAGAAAGAAAGCTAGAATACCATGTCTTACCAAGGAAGAAGATGAAAGATATAACCACAAGCTTTTGGCTCACTCACCAAGCTCCAAGGGACAATGCCCTTCAAGCTCAAGGTCGGCCACCAAGGAGGGAATGCAAGAATCACTAAAAGGGTTCTCTAGCATGGGAAGAAACGGGTATATATACATGGCCGATGAGAGAGAGAACAAGGGGAAGGTGTCACCACCTTAGAACCCTAGAAGACACATGTACAAGAAGAAAGGCCACATGTAACACCATGCAACAAGGCAATAGGATCTATGTCTCACTCACTTGGTCACTAAAGAAGGTCAAGGTCGATATACTCATCCATCCCCCTAACAAACTAATATGGCACATCCCTACAATCTCCACAAAATGATATTCTGATCCTCAAGCTTTCACCTAACTGGTAGGATGTCCCCCAAGACACCCTCAACCGATATCAAGCCTTCTCAAGGTATCCACCAACCAATACCATATCTACTCAAGGCTCTAAATCCTGAGACAACACTCTTATGAGCAAATAACACCTCAAACATGTGCCATAAACATCACTAAGGATGTCACCACTCAACCAAGGCCAAAATAAGCCTCCCAACACTTTCTCTCTCCTATAGATAATGCCAAGAGAGAGAAGAAACACTCTAGAGGTGGCAAACTTGCACATCAACCCCTATTCTAGGTGAATTGTGTGTTGCACCAAAACCTCTCCACAAAACACTAGCATCAAGAAACAAGCTCATACAAGGAACAAAAACCTCCAACATGCCCTAATTACATCTTAGATGATTAGAGCAAGGAGCGAAGCTACACACTTAAGAGAAACAAATAGGGCTAGCCCAAAATGTGGGTCATGGTCCTTACACCTACCTTGAGAGTGATGATGGAAACCATGTTTGGAGGTCAGAATCATCTCTAATTGTGATGGTGGTGATTGAGGTTCTTAGACCTAAAATTGCTACATTCATAAAATATTGTTTAATTTTATTTTATGTTATCAAATGTGACCTTAAATAAGGATTTCCATAATGATGATACTTAGATGCATTGTGACACATGGGGAGTGACTCAGAGTGATGTAAATGGAATTTGTCCCTCCTATAGGAGTCTGATATCCTAGCCACTTGATAAGAAAGATTGACAAAAGCATGACCATGCACATGTGAGTCAATAGATGATATTGAGATCACATATACCTTACATGGTCTTCTATAGTTCATGAAATATGGAATGGATGTTGAGAGGATGATGATTTTATGCCTTGAGTTTAATCTATATATCAAAGACAAAGGAAATATAAAATCACTATAACACTAATCACAGATTTTAGCTTGTAATTGTTCTCCATCTTTCTGAGTTACTTGGGCAGCAATTATGTCTTCCTAGATACCACTCATTTCATGTGATGTCATAAATCAGTTACAAACATTCATTACCAATGTAACTCCGGACCTATACAGTCACACACATAGGATACGCCTAGAATAGGAGTTTATTCAAGGATGCAGTTTAAACATGATTAGTAAAGTGCTAGGTATTCAATTTAAACAATATTGGCAATCAAGACTCTGAAATGACTGGTTCACCAAGTGAATTGACCAGGTTAAATGTCTGAACCGGCCAGTTAATGTTTTGAATTGATAGTTTAGATAATCAATGTGATTGGATCAAGGATTGATATTGATGTCATGTTGTGCATCAACTGAATATTAATTGCAAGTACAATTGTATTGGGAAACATTGTGAAATAATAATTTCAAGGGTTAAAATGATCTATTCACCTATGAACCGACTAGTTCTATGGTGAAGTGACTAGTTCGTTATTTGCATGTTCTATAAAATTCATGAAAATCTATCTCTTCGACTCCAAGATGAACTAAAAATCCTGACCTTTTTACTCCTATAAATAGAGGGGTAGTGGAGGCCTTCCATAGATAAAATAATAAGCTTTAATGATTTTGAATTTTCACATTTCTGGTAACATGAGAATCTACGTAAGTTCTACCCATCATAGGGAGGAACAATAAGGGAGGGACAATTGGGAGAGCAAGTTGACGCTAGCACATTGACTAGAAGGGAGAAATTATCTTGTCCATTCATCTATAATGATATGAGTTCCTGGTCATCCACTTGGACTACTCTAGAGGCAAGTAGGCCTTTGCCACCCGCTAGGAGGAAGCATTCAACTATCACTTGTGGTGATCAATTAGGAGGCTAACATCAATAGACATCCAAGTGCAACTTGAGAAAGTAGCACACTACAACAAGGCATTATATTTGGACTTGCTCCAGGATCATGTATATACCTTGCAACCCACTTTCCTAAATACATTATTGCTGACATGATCTATTAGTTTGAAAATTGGACATTAAATATTTGTTTCTGGTGCATTATCTATTGCCCCAATATCCTAATTGTTAGAAGGTTTATGTTGTCCGTGTTGTTCTTTAGATTCCAAATAATCCAAGTTGGAAAAATCATCTCATTCATGAATTTTGAAAATATATTTAGATATAAGATTGGATTCTAGACTTCCTTGACCTTGATGCAATCCCTTAACGTGTAGAGTAACA
Source organism: Alisma plantago-aquatica (assembly GCA_963693085.1). Classification (NCBI taxonomy): domain Eukaryota; kingdom Viridiplantae; phylum Streptophyta; class Magnoliopsida; order Alismatales; family Alismataceae; genus Alisma; species Alisma plantago-aquatica. Next base: position 544,714,121 of record OY856414.1, read on the forward strand.
TATCATATTTTGCACCAAATCTGGTACAAGTATCAACACATGTCATATTCTTGGCCATCCTTTTTTGGTTTTTTAGGATGGCATAATGTCTTAATACTTATTTGTATTCTCAGAGCTTAATGTAGGTCTATTTTTCTATTTAGAGGCAATTATCTATATGATTCCAAACTCTGACATTGTTTGGGGCCCCTTGTATTGGTTTCCTTGTGTTGATAATCTTCTGAACCACCTCCTTTGTGAACCAACCTTACAAGTAGTTAATATCTCAGTTTGCTTCTAGGTTCAACAAGTTGTATGCTTTAGACTCACTATTATTAATATATGCATGAATTTATAATCTATAATTTGGGAATTTCTTTATGTTATTATTGAAGTATACTTCCACAAGTCAAACATCAATACCTTAATAGTGGAAATTAATATCTTTAGGAGGGACGAGACTAACTTCCATAATGTCTCGAACTACCAAAAGATAGTGGATCGTCAAAAGTGGAGAAATGATAAAATATGTCATAGTTGTAATCTACATTATTCTGATTGAAAAAATGTCTTTAGTTGTACGCTTTGAACTCACTATTATTAATATGCATGAATTTCAAATCTATAAAATTTGACAATTTCATCAAGTTATTGTTGAAGTACACTATATTAGAGATAGATAGATACATCAGAGTTTTAGAGGTCTATATGTGGTAATGTTACCATATTGTAGACATCAATGATGTGGAGCTTGATGATCGTAGAATCCTCAGTGAAAGATTTGGGAAATGTATTATATTTATTCCGCAAGTCTAATCTTCTAATACAACTACAAAGACAAAATTGTACTAATATATGATATATGTATTTGTTTTTATTAACACAAACCAATCACATTATTAGTTAAAGATCGGTGCCAATACTTTCACTAAGTTTTTGATTTCCCCCCATCATTTTAATTTCTATAAATTGAGATTTAGTTATTAAATGATGAGTGCAATTCAATATGGGGTTAGGAAATGATCTTGTAGGATTTTATTGAAATGTATCACAACACTAAAATTATTTACCAATCCTATCAATATGATTACTGTGAACTATATGTTGTAGTGAATCAGTTGGAGTATACCAATCACCTTTTTGAGACACTTGCACCTCTTCTCACTCCATAGGCCAATTGTAGTTTTGTAAAATAATGGACAATATTTCATTCATTTTTATGAACATGTACTTTGTTTTGTCAATATTACATTTTAAGTTGGTTGTATAATATGTACACATATTCATATTTCATTTACCATTGAGTCTTCTTAGCACTTGTTTAATTTTAGTTGAATTTGTATCTAATGGAAATCCCAAACACACAACATTATTCAGAAAATTGATATGCATTGATTACACCAATGTTTGTCAAAGTAGTTTACATTAATTTTACATTAAAATGAGTCACTTTCATTGGGATGATGAGGCAAATGCAATACTAGGCACACTATCAAATGTGAATATCATTTAGAGAGAATGTGTGGCCATTTTTCAAGAGGTTTGGGATGCCCTTTATCTATTTCATACATTAACGAGGAGGATTGGTGTTTCCTTCAACCCATTGAAAATTATGTTGAAATTTATGAAACATGTGAGCACAATGTCACGTACCGTATGGATGAATTATTTCACTTCTCTGGCCTACAACTATGACCTCTTCAAGTGAAAAGCTCTCAACCAAATGCAATAGTTGTTGACATTACAATTATCGTACCTAATGACATTGAACACAACAATGATTTTCATGGAGGAATTGATGGTATTGACAATAAATGAATGTCATAATTACAAATACTTAAATGGTGTACTAATAAAATGTGTTTTCACAACAAAATTACGTTATACTTTATGATTGTTCTTTGTTACACTTAATTTTTTGGTTGGTCAAATATTTATAAATGTCTAGATGTATTATTATGTATTGTTATTAAGAGTTGAGCAATCTTATTTTGATGTTAATTTTTTTTATAATGGGTGTTCATATATTACTAGATAAATCCTTATAAGCATCATGACTAAAGAAGAGAAAGAGTAAGTCCAATACAAGTGTTGTAGTATATTGTAATGGGATTTTACAAAATTGTGTGCAACCATATTGTTATCTCTCTGTGTATGGACAATCATGGCAACCTCAACACTCTTAATCAAGCTGCATGTTCTTTTGAGCAGATAGGAATATGGACTCCTCCTCTCCTCACTCTTGTTTAGAGTGGATATGAGTGAGGTTGCATCAGACTCCAATATAATTTGCTACATACCCTAATTGTGGAATGTCTTTGACCAAAACTAGTATATTGATGTTACAATCAATAGACCCAAAAATTGTGATATCATTTTTAGTGTGTTGGAAATTTTATTTTGTGTTGTTTGGTTGTTATCATAAAGTTAAAAGATGAGGTTACCATACATTACAAATATCTACACAACAACACACGTTTCATATATTTCTCAAACATATATTGATATTAAAAGTGTACTTCAGAGCCAAATAATAATATAATTTTATGTGTGTATAAGATGAAGAATTTTTCGGCTAAATGGTATGAATACTATAATTGGATCCCAATTTACAAAACTATTATGGTGGATATTATCAAACTAAAAATGATCCTTTATTTTTAAAAGTAACCTTGTGAAAATGGCTTATGAACACATGCATTAGAACACACATATCCTAGACAACACAGTTCCATTAGGATAATATGGTTTCAATGGGACATATTAAATCATATATATGTGTTCATTTTGATGTATAAATGTACATATAAAGAATAAAGATCATAATGAAACTCAAAAAATAATAGTTGTCTATTTCTTATTTTAATACATTTTAAATTAAATATTGTAATCGAATTTTGTATGATGTATTTATATTAGTATCGAACTGTATATAGTATCGCACGTAATCAGATTATGATTTGTATTATCCAAGCATATCTAGACTACAACAAGACTAGAACTAGACTAGAAAAAGATTGATTTGTCAAACAGAATTAGACATCATCCAGATGAAATGACTAGAACCAAACTAGGTTGTCAGATAAAATAAGAGCAGATCTAGACTGATCTGGATATTCTGATCTAACCCTGACTAACTCAACCATGACTATAGATAGGGGCTAAAGATATTTTGCATATGGAGACTCTCCCTAAAAAGGATGAAAATATAATAAAAAAGGATCGGACAATCACCACCATTTTGACTTGGAATGTGGTTACAATTATAATTTGGCTACAGTGCCACTTACCTACAATATATTATATATGAAGATAGTCCGATCAATATATTTGACATACTACCAGTGTGTTATCTATGTTGGGTATGTTGTACCGATACAGTCTTGGATGTGATGAAACTTATTGCGGAAGCATTACCGACAAGCGTATAAACCCAAAGAAGAAAAACCACAGGGCAATACCAGCCATCAAACACTATGTAATTAAGATTACAACTCACACTGCTTGGATTTAATTACCCCTAAATCGAGATAGCCCTCCCAACTTGAGAACAAAGATGAGGAAGAATAGAATCACAACTAATGTGTACAAAGCCTCCCTCTTTACTTGATCATCTAGCGAGGCCGTTGTCATTGTTGGTGTAAGGACCCTGACCTCCGTTTAGGGCTTATCCTATTTGCTTTGCTTAACCCTGATGCTTAGTTGCTTGCTAATAACCTTTAGTGGTGATTAGGATTTGTTGGTGCTTTTATGGGAGTTGGAGGTGCTACTTGCAATTAACCCAAGTCTAGGGTTTGTGGGCAAGTTTGTCACCTTGTGAGGTGTTCCTCCCTCTCCTTGCTTCCTCTAGTGTTGAGAGGAAGGTTTGGGCTCATTGCTTGAGTTCCTTTGGGCTTGGTTGAGCTTGTTGGGCCTTGTGGTGCCTTGCTTTTGCTTCTTTGAGCCTTGTGTCAGGCAAGAGCATGCTTGTGTCAGCCTGTGGTGTGTCGCCCAGGGTCTGTGTCGGCCATGGTGTGAGTGTGTCGCCCATGGACCCCTTTGACCTTCTTTGACCTCATTTGTGTCACCACTAGTGGACACTTGGTGCTTGATGCTTGCATGTGGAAATGACCTTGGACATGTGTTTAGTGCATGTTAGAGTGGTGGCTTTGCACATGGACAAGTGTCCCTAGGTGGGCGACACCTTTCCTTGTCTTACCTTGGTTTCTCCTCCATCCCCTTCTATATATGTGTTTCCTTTATCTTGCTAAGGATCCCTTTGGTTTCTTAGTCTCCTTCTCCTTTGGTGCAAAACACCCTCTTCTTTTGCAAGCTTGGTGTCCGATCCTTCTTGGAGTCTCCTTCTTCCTCTAGTGGTGGTCGAACCCTAGAGTGCCTTGCTCTTCTTCTTGTGGTGGTGCTTGGAGCTTGGTGTTGGGAGCTTGGAGCTTGCTTAAGGCGGGTTACACTCCTAACCCTAACTACACTACCTTCTTCTATGTTGCTTATGATCATATCGGCTATGTATGTTGCTAGTTTAGTTCCTTGCCTAGTTGTTTCTTGTTGGCCGATCCATGTTCTAGGGTTTCTTGTTGAGCAACACCCCTCTCCCTCCTTTGGTCTTGAGAAGTGAGCTTGAACTCTAGTGATATGAGAAATACTCCTTTCTCATTTGAGTTGAGAGGTGAGCTTGTATTCTAGTTGCTTGAGCAACACCCTTCTCTCTCCATGGATTCGAGAGGTGAGCTTGGTGGTAGATGTGGACCTTGGTTGTGGTTGTACCTTGTGTTGCCCGTTTGGTGTTAAGAAGGTTGGCAAGACCCCTCTCTCTTGATAGTTGAGAGGTGAGTCATCTTCTTGATCCATTAGGGTTTTGGTGCCCTTGTGCTTGAGGTTAGTGACGACCTTGTGGAGTTGCTTCTTGACCGACATGGCTTGGGATGATGTTACCCGATATCCATCTTTGACCTAGGGTCTTGGTCAACAGGTTGTGGTGTTGTATCGGGGGACATGCTCATGGCTGCTGACCTTTGTGGGTCGGGCGGTACACCTGGTTGAGTTCCCTGCCCGATACCCTTAGCTCAGATGGTTGTGTGGTGTGTTCTCACCTTGGACGTTGGGCATTGTTGTTCTGGTCTCGTGTTGGGTGTTACACTTTAGTGGTGGCCTTGAGTGTTGGTCGATAGGTCATCCTTAGACTGGTTGAATGACATCCCGAGATGTTTAGCCTTTTGCACGGTACACCTAAAGTACGACACTTTGTTACACGAGATGCCCTTAGACCTTGCCACCTGACACCCATTGCACGACACAATGTTATGCAACACGCCTTTGGGGCTGAGCTACATGATAGGTTTTGAGGTCGATAGACCCTGGTTGCACGATATGGTTGGGTGCACGACACTTAGGGTTGTCCGTTACATCTTGAGCTGATAGTCGACATCCTTGTTGGTTTCTTGGCCGATAGGAGGTTAGTGTGCTTGGCCGATATGTTGTTGGTTGCCTGACTGATATGTGTTTTAGTGTTGGGCGTTATGGGAGCATACCCTGCCCGAGACAACTTCCAGTGAGGGTGCCCTACCCGACACACCTTTGGTGAGGGTAGTGGGTACTTTTAGTGAGGGTTATGTTCCTTCTATATGTTGGATCTTGTTCTTATAACCATGTTTTGTTATGGTAGTGATCCTTGAGATGCTTGATGGTAATTGCTATAGTAAGTTCACACCTATGTATCACATCTTGATAGTACCCGTGTTTATGATCATCTTGAATCATCTATATAATGCTAAAGAAATGATAAGCATGTAAGAAGCCTTGCAAGATTATATGACCTATGGCAATGGTCACAGGTTGAGGCATGAATGATGATATATATAATCATCAATGTTGCTCTATGTTGATAATATGAATCTTCTGTTAATTCATGATGATTGTGCATGATGACCGTGTAGGTACAACTGCATAGCCTGGTAAAGGGCTATGAGGTATATATGTTTAAGTAACACTGCTTTGATGGTTACTCTTGATGATGAGATAATATGTTTGATGTGTTTTGGTCTGAGGACCTGGGTTGGCTAAGTGCCTAGATGAGGTGTTATCCTTTGATGATGACCTGAGATTGCTATCCCATGGTGATGATGTAAGCCTTGAGAGGCAGTGGCACTATGTAATGAGGGATTGAGATCCCATGGCAATGTGATGATCCTTGTGATGGATCTAGATGATGTTGATGACAGTAAAATCATGATATTTAGTTTCATGTTGTTTATTCATGTTCTTATTTACGTGTTATACAACTTGGATGAATCTTACAATCCACTTAAAATACATTAAATAATCACAGTGGAACATATCATGTAGTTACCCTGGCCATAGATCCATCATCGTCAGGAGCTGGTGATGGTGAAACGGGTTCTCCTGCGGGTTAACCCAGAGCGCATATTGTTGAATATGAGAGGTTTCTCCTAGCCTAAAATAGAGAGGGAATCGAGTGTAGCTGCGGTTGCAGACTCGGGATATGTATATGAGCATGGTGAACATGCCCATGGCTTAGGATGTGTGATATAGGAGCATGAATGCGTTCATGGCTCAGAGCACGGTGAATAGGCCTGTGGCTCAGATATTCTAGCGTCGAGACCTGTTCCGAGGCGGGCTAGACAGAGGGTAGCCTATGGAGCTGACCCTGTGGATGAGGCCACTTAAGTATGAGACTGCGGTCCTGCTTTGGTTCTAGTACACTGACCCTGAGGTGGGAGTTTGTGGAGTCTGGCTCTTCCATTGACCTTGTATGGCACCGACTTGGGTTTCACAATCGAAGGTTGGATTTTAGTGGGACGGCTCACTTCCTTAGGGCATAATAATATGTAATCCAGCTGAATAGTATTTACTGCATAAGGCAAAACACGGAACATTGGTGGAGGCCTTGCTTGCGTAGTTAATCTCGTTATACTTGCAATTACTTATACATCCTTATGATTTTATCAGGTTAATCATGTTCCATAAAGAAATAAATGGATATACGCCTTCTGTACATTCTGGTAAGCTTGATGGTATGAACACCTTTACTTTATAAACTGCTCTTGTTATACCTCTTATTTGTTATCTACTGTTGTTGCTTTATCTTTCTGAGGTTTTGTAGTTTCGGTGGGGAGTTATGTTTCTCGCTGGGACTGTGTGTCTCACCCCACTGATTTACCCCCCTTTTTAGGAGTCTGAGCTAGACGTGGTGGAGGTCGTGGCGTTGCGGCTGAGTACAAAGAAGAGCAGTAGAAGCTAAGAGATGGATATGCTACTGTTTTGGGTTGTTTTATAGTAGAGTCTAGATTCATCCCTGTACTCTCATGTCCTTGGAGGTGTTTTGTCAAGTTTCACGATGTATAGGTGATGATGTTTTTTATATCCTACTGCTAGCCGGATGTGGGCCGTTATGTGTGTATAAACAGGTGATGAACTCCTGTGATGACTGGACAGCTGATCTCCTAAGTTGTGGACACATGTCAAGATCTTGTATATGTTTATATAACATTTTTCTTTGCAGGATAAGGACCTAAATGTAATAGTTTCTCAAGTTTATCCGCTTTCTGCAATCAGTTTTAAGTAACCCGCATTTCTGGAAATTTGTGGATTATGGTGTTTCCCACACGTTTTTGCGTAACACCTCACTGTCTGTGTGATAGTGGGATGTGTTGCCACAAGTATGGTATCAGAGCCCTAGGTTCGCTGAGTCTACAGAGATTTAGGACTAGGTTGTGTATGTTCTTGTGAGTTTTCTAGATTTTCTTACAATCATCTTCTGCCCTGAGCGGAAGAGAACGCCAAGATGTCTGGAAACCATGAAGAACATGATGTCGAGAACAACGATGCTATATCAGTTGATGGAGCAATTGGGCAGGCATATGAAGATCGGGTGCTTGAGGTCCCCCAACCTGACCCATCCATTTTCGAGAAACTTGCCTATCAACAGCTTATGGGGCAGATGATGGATACGATGAATCTCATGATAGAGAGAATGTCAGTGCCTCCTCCAAGAGCACAAGCTCCCTATGGTGAAACATTGGGTATTAGGAAGACCTTTGAGCGGCTTCTCTGAGTCAGAGCTTTGGATTATGCTGGAACGGCTGATCTAGCGGATGCAGATATGTGGCTGACAGTTCTTGAGAAGGCCTTCTGGATCCTCAACATCCCTAAAGTGGAAAAAGTAAAGCATGATGTCTACCTTCTGAAGGGTAGTTCTGGTCACTGGTGGACCATCGAGGAGGAAAAGCGGCCTGGTGAAGTGATCGGTTGGGAGGTTTTCCGGCACGAGTTCGTCAGCAGATACTTTCCAAAGGCGTATCTGGATGAGAAGATCAGTCAGTTCGAGTGTTTGTGCCAAGGAACGATGATCGTCATTGAGTACGAAGCCAAGTTCATGGACGTGTTGTGGTTTTGTCCTCACATAGCAGCAACAGATGAGGAGTGAATCAAACATTTCGAGAAAGGTCTAAGTGTTGAGCTGACAACACCTGCTTCTACGTTGGAGAACCGAGAGCGGTTTGCTACGTTTGTGGAATCTGTCTGGAGGATCGAACAGTCAGTTAGGGAGAAAAGAGAATCCATGTCTTACAAGCGGTCTGCTCAGTTCGAGGGACAAAGGTTTGGTGGCTTCAAAAAGCCAAGGTTTTCAGCACCTCCTGTGATGAGAGGTTCTAGTCTACCGTCACAGTGGTCTCCGAGTAAGGGAAGAGGATATGTTTCATCGCCATCAAAAGCACATAGTACAACTTCAGTGGTAGTGACAGGGCCATCTAGGCCACGATTCAAAGTTAAGACATGCTATATCTGTGGTCAGACAGGGCATTTCAAGTCGAATTGCCCAAGTAGAGACGTCGAAGTGACACAGCAGCCGAGGCAGAACCAACAAGGGTCAGATAGACAACAACCCCGTGGTAGCAGAGGGCGAGGACGCGGTCAAGCGTCGCAAGCGGGATCGTCTGCTCAAGGAAGTAGAGGACGTGGACAGCAAACAACGACTAGATTCTATGCTATGAGTCAGCCGGAGGCGATAGTCAACCCACGAGTGGTGGCAGGTCAAATGGAGTTATTTCATTATGATATGTCTTCTTCTTTCTTTATATCTGTACTGGTTGACCCGGGTGCTACACACTCTTTTATCGCCTATAGTATGCTTGAAAACTGTCGTTTACCTGTTAGTTGTAAGAAGGATAGCTTGTTGTTAGAAACCCCTCTTGATGGTTCCACGATGCTTTGAGAAGAGTGTGAATCTTGTGTCTTATCTTTTTTGGGACACAACATACAAGTGGATCTTATACCACTCGATATGCATGGTTTTGATGTTATCCTTGGGATGCATACCTTAGAGAAGTATAAGGTTGTTTTGGACTGTGATTCCAAGAAGGTAGTGTTTGATGATGATGGAGCGAAGTGGATCTTCCAAGGAGATAGGAAGATTCTTCCGACATGTCTAGTATCCACTATGGTGGCAGATAAGTTGCTATGACAAGTATGTGAGGCGTTCTTAGCTCACGTTGTGGATATCGTTGTAGATACCAAGGCGAAAGGTCCTAGCCTTGAGGAGGTGTCGGTTGTCCGAGAGTTTGCTGATGTGTTTCCTGATGAGTTCTCTGCTGTTCCTCCACCCTGAGAGATTGATTTCGAGATTAATCTGGTTCCAGGAATGCAACCAGTTGCACAGACACCGTATAGGATGGCTCCGGTAGAGATGGCAGAGCTTAAGAAGCAGTTACAAGAATTGTTGGAGAAAGGTTTCATCGGAATGAGTACGTCACCTTGGGGTGCTCCGGTGTTGTTCGTTAAGAAGAAGGATGGGTCAATGCAATTATGTATAGATTACCGACAGTTGAACAAGGTCACGATCAAGAACAAGTACCCGTTACTGAGGATAGATGATCTGTTCGACCAGTTGTGTGGTGCTACAGTATTTTCAAAGATCGATCTACGGTCCGGATATCATCAGTTGAGGATTAAGTTGGATGACATACCAAAGTCAGCTTTTAGGATGAGGTATGATCACTTCGAGTTTGTGGTTATGCCGTTTGGGCTAACCAATGTACCTGCTACTTTCATGGATTTAATGAACCGAGTGTTCCGTCTGTTCCTAGATCAGTTTGTTGTAGTCATTATAGATGACATTTTGATCTATATTTGGGACAGGAAAGAGAACGAGTGACATCTTCGACTAGTGTTGACTCTTCTTCGCCAACACCATTTGTATGCCAAGTTCAGTAAGTGTGAGTTCTGGTTGGAAGAAGTAACTTTCTTGGGTCATGTGATATCTACAGTAGGAGTCAAGGTGGACCCGAAGAAGGTGGAGTCTGTTGTGGAATGGGAACATCCAAAGACGCTGATAGAAGTTCATAGTTTCCTGGGTTTGGTAGGATACTACATGAGGTTTATCAAGGACTTCAGTGCGATTGCGTTGCCAATGACAAAGTTGACTAGAAAGGATGTACCTTTTGTCTGGAATGATCGTTGCCAGAACGCTTTCCAAAGTTTGAAGGAGAAGTTGACTAGTGCTCCAGTACTAGTATTGCCAGAGCTTGGAAAGGGCTATGTTGTTTTCTGTGATGCTTCCCAGAAAGGTCTAGGTTGTGTGCTGATGCAGGAAGATCATGTGGTTTCTTTTGCTTCGTGACAACTTAAAAAACATGAGGAGAACTATCTGACTCATGACTTGGAGTTGGAAGCAATAGTTCATGCGGTAAAGATTTGGAGACACTATCTTTACGGGGAAGTGTGTCCGATCTTTACGGATCATAAGAATCTAAAGTACATCTTTTCGCAGCATGAGTTAAACATGAGACAGTGTCGATGGATGGAGTTAATCAATGATTACGACTGCACCATCGAGTATCATCCTGGAAAGGCTAATGTGGTGGCTGATGCGCTTAGCCGAAAGTCTTCTTCTTTTCCTTCAAAGAAGACACAGTTGAGTTCCTTGGTATGCCACAGACGGGATATGCTTGTTTCCTTGCGACAGATGAATGTGCAGATGGAAGTTTCCTTGTTAGTTGGACTTCTAGCACAGATGCAAGTCAAGACTACGCTGAGACAACAGATCAAATATGCACAGCAAACAAATGATATAGTACAGTTGATCAGATCAAAGTTCGGCAGCGAAAAGCGTGATGGGTTCCATGAGTCTGAGGACAGACTAGTTTGCTATCATGATAGGATGGTGGTCCCCGATGCTGATGATCTAAGGAAGTTAGTGTTCGAGGAAGCACACACATCGATGTATGCTATGCATCCAGGAGTCACCAAGATGTATCATAGTCTAAAGGACTTGTATTGGTGGCCCGGCTTGAAGAAAGATGTATCCGAGTTTGTGGCTAGGTGTGTGGTATGCCAGCAAGTCAAGGATGAGCATCAGAAGCTGGCAGGTACGTTGCAACCCCTGCCAATACCGCAGTGGAAATGGGTTCATATAACCATGGATTTCGTAGTTAGTCTACCCAATACAACTAGGAATCATGATTCCATTTGGGTAATAGTGGACAGATTGACTAAGTCTACCCATTTCATACCTGTAAAGACAACGTATACAGCGGAGAAGCTCGCTCGAATATATGTGGATGAGATAGTACATTTGCATGGTGTGCCAGCGATGATAGTCTCTGACAGAGGTCCTCAGTTCACGAGTCATTTCTGGGAACAGTTGCACAAGGAGTTGGGAACACCGTTAAGGTTCAGTATCGCTTTCCATCCACAGACAAATGAACAGTCAGAGATGACTATTCAGACTTTGGAGGATCTCCTTCGATCTTGTGTTTTGTAGTTCCTAGGCAGTTGGGACGTACATCTCAGTTTGATAGAGTTTGCCTACAACAACAGTTATCAGTGGAGCATTTACATGGCTCCTTATGAGGCCTTATATGGCAGGAAGTGTAGATCTCCTTTGTGTTGGTATGAGTCTAGTGAATATCAGCTTTTGGGTCCTGAGTTAGTACAACAGATGATAGAGAAGATCAAGGTGATACAACAACAGTTGAAAGCGGCACAGGACAGGCAAAAGTCTTACGCAGACAATCATTGATGACCTTTGGAGTTCTAGGTAGGAGACAAAGTGTATCTTAAAGTCTCGTCGTGGAAAGGTGTGTTAAGGTTTGGCCAGAAGGGTAAGCTAGAACCCAGGTATATGGGGCCATATCCGGTCATAGCACGTATGGGAAAGGTAGCTTATGAGTTGGAGCTGCCGCCAGAGTTGCACAGGTTGCATCCAATATTCCATGTCAGTATGCTGAAGAAAAGTCATCTGGATACAGGAACAATGATACAACCAGACGAAGTTGAGCTTGATGAAGATGTGACCTACGAGTAAGGTCTTGTGATGATCCTTTACAGAAGAGTTAAGAAGCTGAAGAGGAAGGACCTGGTTCTTGTGAAGGTTCTTTGGCATCATCGTGGCATTGAGGAAGCCACGTGGGAGCTTGAGGAAGAGATGAGGAGGAAGTATCCCTCGCTTTTCTCTTCAGATTTTGGGGACGAAATCCCTTTGTAGGGGGTTAGCTTGTAAGGACCCTGACCTCCGTTTAGGGCTTATCCTATTTGCTTTGCTTAACCCTGATGCTTAGTTGCTTGCTAATTACCTTTAGTGGTGATTAGGGTTTGTTGGTGCTTTGACGAGAGTTGGAGGTGCTACTTGCAATTAACCCAAGTCTAGGGTCTGTGGGCAATTTTGTCACATTTTGAGGTGTTCCTCCCTCTCGTTACTTCCTCTAGTGTTGAGAGGAAGGTTTGGGCTCGTTGCTTGAGTTCCTTTGGGCTTGGTTGAGCTTGTTGGGCCTTGTGGTTCCTTGCTTTTGCTTCTTTGAGCCTTGTGTACGGCAAGAGCATGCTTGTGTCAGCCTGTGGTGTGTCACCCAGGGTTTGTGTCGGCCATGGTGTGAGTGTGTCACCCATGGACCCTTTGACCTTCTTTAACCTCGTTTGTGTCACCACTAGTGGACACTTGGTGCTTGATGCTTGCATGTGGCAATGACATTGGACATGTGTTTAGTGGATGTTAGAGTGGTGGCTTTCCACATGGACAAGTGTCCCTAGGTGGGCGACACCTTGCCTTGTCTTACCTTGGTTTCTCCTCCATCCCCTTCTATATATGTGTTTCCTTTCTCTTGCTAAGGATCCCTTTGGTTCCTTAGTCTCCTTCTCCTTTGGTGCATGACACCCTCATCTTTTGCAAGCTTGGTGGTCGATCCTTCTTGGAGTCTCCTTCTTCCTCTAGTGGTGGCCGAACCCTAGAGTGCCTAGCTCTTCTTCTTGTGGTGGTTCTTGGAGCTTGGAGCTGGGAGCTTAGAGCTTGCTTAAGGTGGATTACATAACTCCTAACTCTAACTACACTACCTTCTTCTATGTTGCTTATGATCATATCGACTATGTATGTTGCTAGTTTAGTTCCTTGCCTAGTTGTTTCTTGTTGGCCGATCCATGTTCTAGGGTTTCTTGTTGAGCAACACCCCTCTCCCTCCTTTGGTCATGAGAAGTGAGCTTGAACTCTAGTGATATGAGCAATACTCCTTTCTCGTTTGAGTTGAGAGGTGAGTTGTGAGCAACACCCTTCTCTCTCCATGGATTCGAGAGGTGAGCTTGGTGGTAGATGTGGACCTTGGTTTTGGTTGTACCTTGTGTTGCCCGTTTGGTGTTAAGAAGCTTGGCAAGACCCCTCTCTTGATAGTAGAGAGGTGAGTCATCTTCTTGATCCATTAGGGTTTTGGTGCCCTTGTGCTTGAGGTTGGTGATGACCTTGTGGAGTTGCTTCTTGACCGACATGTCTTGGGGTGATGTTGTCCAATATCCCTCTTTGACCTAGGGTCTTGGTCGACATGTTGTGGTGTTGTATCGGGGGACATGCTCCTGGCTGCTGACCTTTGTGGGTCGGGCGTTACACCTGGTTGAGTTCCCTGCCCGATACCCTTAGCTCAGATGGTTGTGTGGTGCGTTCTCACCTTGGACATTGGGCGTTGTTGTTCTGGTCTCGTGTTGGGTGTTACACTTCAGTGGTGGCCTTGAGTGTTGGTCGATAGGTCATGCTTAGACTGGTTGAACGACATCCTGAGATGTTTAGCCTTGTGCATGGTACACCTGAAGTACGACGCTCTGTTACACGAGATGCCCTTAGACCTTGCCGCCCGACACCCGTTGCACAACATAGCGTTACGCAACACGCCTTTGGGGCTGAGCTACACGATAGGTTTTGAAGCCGATAGACCCTAGTTGCACGATATGGTTGGGTGCACGACACTTAGGGTTGTCTGTTACATCTTGAGCTGATAGTCGACATCCTTGTTGGTTGCTTGACCGATAAGAGGTTAGTGTGCTTGGCCGATATGTTGCTGGTTTCCTGACCGATATGTGTTTTAGTGTTGGGCGTTATGGGAGCATACCCTGCCCGATACAACTTCCAGTGAGGGTGCCCTACCCGAAACACCTTTAGAGAGGGTAGTGGGTACTTTTAGTGAGGGTTATGTTCCTTCTATACGCTGGATCTTGTTCTTATAACCATGTTTTGTTATGGTAGTGATCCTTGAGATGCTTGATGGTAATTGCTATAGTAAGTTCACACCTATGTATCACATCTTGATAGTACCCATGTTTATGATCATCTTGAATCATCTTTATAATGCTAAAGAAATGATAAGCCTGTAAGAAGCCTTGCAAGATGATATGACCTATGTCAATGGTCACAGGTTGAGGCATGAATGATGATATATATAATCATCAATGTTGCTCTATGTTGATAATATGAATCTTTTGTTAATTCATGATGATTGTCCATACTGACCATGCAGGTATAGATGCATTGCCTGGTAAAGGGATATGAGGTATATATGTTTAAATAATACTGCTTTGATGGTTACTCTTGATGATGAGATAATATGTTTGATGTGTTTTGGTCTGAGGACCTGGGTTGGCTAAAGTGCCTAGATGAGGTGTTATCCTTTGATGATGACTTGGGATTTCTATCCCATGGTGATGATGTAAGCCTTGAGAGGTAGTGGCACTATGTGATGAGGGATTGAGATCCCATGGTAATGTGATGATCCTTGTGATGGATCTAGATGATGTTGATGATAGTAAAATCATGATATTGATTTTCATGTTGTTTATTCCTATTCTTATTTATGTGTTATACAACTTGGATGAATCTTACAATCCACTTAAAATACATTAAATAATCACAGTGGAACATATCATGTAGTTGCCCTGGCCATAGATCCATCATCGTGAGGAGCTGGTGATGGTGAAATGGGTTCTCCTGTGGGTTAACCCGAAGCGCATATTTTTGAATATGTGAGGTTTCTTCTAGCCTATATTAGAGAGGGAATCGAGTGCAGCTGTGGTTGCAGACTCGAGATATGTATATGGGCATGGTGAACAGGCCCATGGCTTAGGATGTGTGATATAGGAGCATGAATGTGTTCATGGCTCAGACCACGGTGAACAGGCCTGTGGCTCAGACATTCTAGCACCGAGACCTGTACCGAGGAAGGCTAGGTAGAGGGTAGCCTATGGAGCTGACCATGTGGCTGAGGCCACTTAAGTATGAGGTTGCGGTCCTGCTTTGGTTCTCGTGCACTGACCACGAGGTGGGAGGTCATGGAGTCCGGCTCTTCCATTGACCTTGTATGGAACCAGCTTGGGTTTCGCAACCGAAGGTTGGATTTGAGCGGTATGGCTCACTTCCTCAGGGCATAATAATACATAATCCAGCCGAATAGTATTTACTACATAAGGCAAAACACGGAACATTGGTTGAGGCCTTACTTGCGTAGTTAATCTCGTTATACTTGCAATTACTTCTACGTCCTTATGATTTTATCTTGTTAATCATGTTCCATAAAGAAACACATGGATATACCCCTTCCGTACATTCTGGTAAGCTTGATGGTATGAACACCTTTACTTTATAAACTGCTCTTGTTATACCTCTTATCTGTTATCTATTGTTGTTGCTTTATCTTTCTGAGGTTTTGTAGTTTCGGCGGGGAGTTATGTTTCTCACTGGGACTGTGTGTCTCACCCCGCTGGTTTACCCCCCTTTTTAGTAGTTCGAGCTAGACGTGGTGGTGGTCGTGGAGTTGTGGCCGAGCACCAAGAAGAGTAGTAGAAGGCAAGAGATGGATATGCTACTGTTTTGGGTTGTTTTGTAGTAGAGTCTAGAGTCATCCCTGTACTCTCAGGTCCTTGGAGGTGTTTTGTCATGTTTCACGATGTCTAGCTAATGATGTTTTGTATATCCTGTTGTTGGCTGGATGTGGGCCGTTATGTGTGTATAAACAGGTGATGAACTCATGTGATGACTAGACAGCTGATCTCCTAAGCTGTGGACACATGTCAAGATCTTGTATATGTTTGTATAACATGTTTCTTTGGAGGATGAGGACCTAAATGTAATAGTTTCTCAAGTTTATCCACTTTCTGCAATCGGTTTTAAGTAACCAGCATTTCTGGTAATTTGTGGATTATGGTGTTTTCCACACATTTTCGCATAACACCTCATTGTCTGTGTGATAGTGGGATGTGTTGCCACAGTTGGGGACTTCTTGATTCCATTGTGACCACTAACTGGTTCGGATTGTTGCTTCTATGACAACACTGTGTCTGTAACTGCAAAGTGCTACTTTGCTTCAAGGCAAAGTCGTTGGCCCTCTCTTATCAAGCAAGAGAGCTTCTCTTTCAGTACACCCAGTGAGTCACTAACTATCATCTGCTACTTCACTTCAAGGCAAAGTCACCGACCCTCTCTTATTCAACCAAGAGAGCCCCCGAATTGTTCTTGTTCTCTGGAACCATCTACCACAAAAGGTGCCAACAAGCAATTGGAGGGATCACACCTTGACACGATTTTACTGTGCGTATAGCGCAAGTGCACGCATCAATGTAGTATAGGCCTTTGTGAGCCCCAAGTCGAACTCAGGGACACTAAATTATCGGTAGACTACTACTAACTACTCACAATCAGCTAGAACAAATAGAAGGTTTTGAGAGTTGTTGAAAAATAAAAGAAAATAAAATAAAATAGAGCAATCGATTAAGTGTTTAGTTTAATCAATTCAGGTGGAGATCTTTAGGATTGCGGTTTCACCGCGGGTTTTCATTGTATGAATTTCCATATAATAGTTCAGGTTCATTTCTCAATCCGGATAGTGGCCTATAGTTAGAATTGTCTACTGTCGTGGTACAATTCACTACCTATGTCTAGGTCAGTTCCACTGTCGTAGTAACATATACCCTAAAGTAGGTGCATTAGAATCGACCTCTGGGTGTCCACCATTAACCTTACATCACCTTGTTCAAGGGATTTGTTAATTAATGTGAATTTCGTCTCTTTTCAACCTTTAATTCATTCTTTCAAAGTAATCAAAGGTATTAGATTATTATTATGGTGATCAAGCATAACAATGTAATTGAGAAAACGAAATCATACCACGAATTTAAGAGATAAATTATGAATTACTATGATAAAAATGTCATACAATGCTTCCCCGAGCTACTCACGGTCCTAAAGATAAAAGGGATTAGCCCCGCATGTTCATCTCAGAGCAAAACATGGTTGAGAAAAAGGAGAAACATGGAGAAAAACGTGAATAAGTAATGAAACCTCTGAACGGAGAAGATCCAAGCATTCCTCGGTGTAGAATGCGTGATCTACAGCCTTCCGGCGGTGGAAAACATCTTTTTCATCTTCCGGAATGGTCGGGGCGTGCTTCTGGGCTCCGTTCTTCTCTCCACACCTTCTCGGGACGTGTGCAGCGGCTAATGACGTGATTCCCTGCTCTTGGTCTCCGTCCTTAGGTATAATCACCGAATTAGGTTGCAAAAATATCACAGCCATCGGATTTGGGTCGATCTGAAACAAAATTTGATCTGACGACGTCGATACCATTGACTCGGGTCGATGGTATCGACGCTGCATGATATCGACAAGTCTTCTTTTCTTTTCGTTGTTGCGCCTGATGCTGACTCGATACCATCGATGAGGGTCGATGGTATCGACGCCCTTATGCGTCGGTTTTATCCCTTTTTCGTCACTGAAACTCCACGTGTCGATAGTATCGACTTTTGGGTCGATAGTATCGAGTGTCTGCTCACCAGCAATTTGATGGTAACTTGATACCATTGACTTCCCTATCGATGGTATCGACTTTGTGCTGCTCCTTGCGGCTGGATGCCTGTGGCTGTGTCGATAGTATCGACAGCCGTCGATGGTATCGACAGCTGCAGATATGCATTTTTCCTGAAATTCCAAAACAAAACCACATAAGTCGAGATAAAACCCATCATTGTAATCATTTATGCTCAAAACAATAAATTAAGAGAGAATTGATGTTGAGAAAGATCATAGACTAAAGTAAGTGAATTATGCAATATTAACCACTAAAATGACCAATAATCGCATAAAACGCGAGTAAAACAAGTCTATAAATGTGACTCCAAATCATCGCATCAAACTCCCCTAAGCTTGAACATTGCTCGTCCTCGTACAACAAAACTTTAGAATGGAATTGTGAGAGTCAACTAAAGAATAGATTTTCACAACAAACATCACCATATGATCCCCGCCGGACATTCACATTCCGGCCCTCACTAACCACATAATGATAATTACCCTAAGGTGACAATAATCATCCATAAAAGATATCTACCTCAAAATTGATGAACACTATAATATAAGGAAGTTAACATAATAAAATTCTCCGGTCCAAACTCGATGCATCTTGTGATCTTCTATTCTACATTGCTCGCCCTAACTACCATCTACATGGAAGCAGTTCTCCTGGTATTAATGAGTGAGGAGAAAGTCACGGTGGCCTACCAATTCGAGAAACGGGTGGATGGAATGGGTGGCTCATGGAAGAAATGGAAGCATTATACGACTTTAACATGCAAAAAACATTAATGACCTAAATGATGCATATGAAAGTGAAAATGGCCTAATGCCTACATTTGGGTGGAATGATGCATGCACTATCATTCCGTCTCAAGGTGAGATGGAATATCTAAGAGAGCTACATCATGTACTTATTCTTCTTAAAAAGGAATTGAGAATAGGTTCCTTTCTCCTTCTCAATCCTACTTGCTTCTCAATTCTCTTCTTTTTTTTCTTTTAATTTTTTTTTTCTTTTTTTTCCTAGGCCCTTATTTAAATAGATGACAATGAATCATTTGTCAGGCTCACTTATTTTTGCATAACTTATACATTTGAAACATTCAGAAGGTATGGAACAAGTTCATCACCTTTTATGTTCAGAAGACATAAGATGCAAGATGTACTTTATGCACAAAAATGTGAATGCAGTTACAAAATGATGATTATGCAACTAAATGACACGCACCTAAGGATAATGTGCATGTATAACTTATCTAATTTTTTTTTCATGCAAATTATGTGAAAATAGTTGCAATGCAAGACCTATCTACATGGAATGCAATCAAAGAGATTAAAACCATAATGTACTTCCAGTTCTTAAGGTGGATTATGAAAACAATGGGGTGGATAGATCACAAGACTAATTGACTGAACCTTTGAAAATTATTATGTGTCCCTCCTTACTGACCTGTGTAGTAATTAAGAGGTTTCTCTCTCTCTTATTTCAAATTAAAGTATCATTATCATTTGGTCAGTTTAGGCTCAAATGACCAATTATGTCCACTTTTCATGAATCATAGGAATGTACAGTTGGGATTTCCGGTTTTAGAGTTGACAAACCTAATTATTTCCTTAAGTTACGTGCTCAAAGTTAAACAACACTAGCTTGCAGAAACACTAAAAATTTTCAAATTTGCCCCCTAATTCCCATGTACACACAACGAGATGACACAAGACTTAAGACATCCACAATTACACTACACAGAGTGTGGATCCTACAAACAAACTAAGAACTAAGAAAACAAATGACAAAAGACAAAACAATAAAAACTTAAAAACTGAGAAAACTAATGGATAGAGTTGTTCCAACTCCCCCCCTAAGGTTGAATTTGACTATGGCCTCATAGTAAAAAACAACCTTAAAAGGTGGAATAGAGATACCAATCATTCTTCAGGAGGAGGTGGGTATTGCGGGGTCATGGGGTCCCAAGATGGGTATTGTACCTAAAAGCTCAGATCGTACTAGGGCATTGGTGGACTTTGTGGATACCCCCCAAAATAATTCTGGCTCTAGTAATATTCATAGAAGGGCTGCTGATGCATCTCTATCCTATGCAACCTTTCGTGGATGTGCTATTGGTTGTCGAGGAGGAGGCACTCATTCTCGAAAATAACCCTTTGATTATCGAGCAGCCGATTCGTCATATCCTGAATACCGGTGTATGAAGTTGTATGTTGCAGTTGGGTGTGCTGGATCTCTTGCAACATTGTATACATCCCCTGCATGGAATAGACATCCTCTCCTTGAGGAGAGGGCTGAGGTGGAAGAGGTTGTGAAGATGAAGATGCACCCGGATGCATGTTGGGACGCTTCCTAGGTGCCACTCATGCGCGAAGAGGGGTGAAAGCCTCCTCTTCCTCTTCAGGCTCGTCGTCGTCATTATCATCATTGTCACCGTCTTCATCCGAGTCTTCAATGGCTATGACAGGCCATATGAAATGTCATGCGCCCTCGATGTGGAATACAGGGTCTGGAAGTGAACACTCTTGATATGCTTGATTGACATGGCAGTGTGCATATGCCAAGCCATCACGAAGCAGAATGAGGTTGGAGCGGTGCAGACGCTGCAAGTTGACCTTGGTCCTTGGATGCTCGTAGTCGAGCTCCGGTTGCACAGCAAGACGCACGACACAAGTGGAGGGCAAAAGCTCTAAAGGTGTGACGTCATATGACAACAATCTTTCCCTTTAATAGCTGGGGCCGTCGCTGTTGTGCACCCATCGATACCATCGACACGTGTCGATGGTATCGACACCTGTAGCACAATCTGGTCTTTCTCTAGTATCGATGGCTATCGATAGCCCGATGTGCGGGCCCAGATCGATGACGCGTCGATACCATTGACTTGGGTCGATGGTATCGACCCATCCCACAGATCGACTCTATTGATGCAGCGATCGTCGTTGCTTTCCTCTCGCAGATCGGTGACATGTCGTGTCGATACCATCGACGCAAGTCGATAGTATCGACTCTGCTTAGGGAAAATACCCTCACGAGGCCCGGCCGCCGCTTCCTGCCTATAACTAGGTCGATACCATCGACAGGCCCATCGATGGTATCGACTTCACTGAGACACATTTTGTCTGAATATCTCTAGAGATCTCGCAAGTATCGACGCCTATGTCGATACTATCGACCTCAATTTGGCGAGCAACCTGATGGTGGGTCGATACCATCAATGAGGTCATCGATAGTATCGACTCAGAGAAATTTTTGCAGCCGCCTAACTGTACCCCTGTCGATACCATCAACACAAGGGTCGATAGTAACGACCCTGCCTTAGTCCTACACATTGAAGAAACGATCAAGGTACCTTGTTTACACTAAAAACAAAATTGAATCAAACTGACTTACTAATGAAAAAGAAACTAAACAAAACTACCAATGGCTGGGTTGCCTCCCTACAAGCGCCCTTATTTAACGTCTTAGGCTAGACGAAATCAAGCTTCATCATCTTGGAGCTTTGGAGAGTGTGCCCAGGGGATCACTCAGCAGTTTGAACTCAAATCGATCCTGGCCAATCCCCAAGGTCAATGTACCTCTCCCAATGGCAGTGACAACATCGACCATTGCTTGAAACGGCCTACCTAATAGCATCTCACAACCTTTGAGTTGCGGCATATCCATAACAATGAAATCCACCGAAAAGATAAACCTGTCTACTTTGATAAGTACATCCTCACACACTCTGTATGGCTACACAATGGACCCGTCCGCCAACTCAATAATCGCAATAGATTTCTTTAATTTCTTCAACCCATGCTTTTGAAATGTGGATAGTGGCATAAGATTAATGTTGGTTCCTGAATCACACTGTGCTTGTGGAAAATGTTGACCACCTATAGAACATGGAATGTAGAAGCCTCCTGGGTCTTTCCTCTTCTGTGGTAAACTCCCATGGATAATTGAGCTCACCATCTCATTCACTCGACAAACATCTGTGTCTTTGATGCACCTCTTCTTAGTGATGATTTCCTTGATAAACCTCCCAAATGCGGGAATCCACTCTATCATTTCCACTAACAAAATGTTAATATGGAGCTTCCTGAACATCTCCAAGAACTTCCTGTAATGTCGATGCTCTTTCTTCAGCCTCGGGTTATCCGAAAAAAACACAACTGCCTCATTTAGACGCTTGTGAGGTGGCACATATGTGCTTTTCGAGGTATCCTCCCTAAGCTTGCTTCTATGTCACCCTCAGGCGTAGACTTTGGTACATCATTTATAACAGGTGTAACTTGTGGAGGTTAGTCTCCCTCAGTGACTGTAACTTCACCCTGACGCATAGCCTTCACCTGCTCTTCTTACCTAGTTGCGGCCGCGGCTGTGGTGGGCTCATGGCGGGATTTTCTGAATGGGATATATCTGACAGGTAGTCCATAATGACTGTGAGGATACGATATTTTTGGTGTAGCCTCTATATCAAAAATCATTTTGCTTTTGTCCTGGACTTCCACCACCGGGGGCTCTGCCTTAGTAATCACAAATACGTACTTTACTTGATGATGTACTTGACCAACATCTGCATTCCCAGCCTGTCTTTGTTGGTTGACATGCTTCAGGGCTGCCACTTCATTGGAAATGTGGGTCACAGTCATCTCTAGTGCCCTCATCTGTGCTCCATGGCTTTGCAATGTTTTCCCAAATTTAGTCAAGATCTCACCCTGAGACTGCAGCTGCATACTAAACATGCTCATCATCTCCTGATTTTGCTGCACCACTTGACTAAACAACGCGGTGCTTTTATCTTCTGTCATTGATTGTGGCTTTGCATCTGGATCTTGTAAGAAGTTGTTTGGATCTTTCCACAAGAATTTTCTATCCTTCCTCCAGGCATAATCATTATTTCTATAGCCCTGTTGTTGCATAAATTTGACTTGGGCTTCCTCCTCAGATTCTGTATCCTCCTTGGCAAGCAATTTCTTAGCTAGAAGGTCTAATTTATCATTCAACTCCTTGATGGCCCTAGACTCACCTGCAACTTTGACTTGTTCTGGTGCATCCCTATCACCCCAAGTCTGCTTCTTTGCCATATTTTTCAAGATCTCCCAACACCTTGTGCCAGTGTTGTTCAAGAAAAACCCAGATCCAGTAGAATCCAAATTGATTCTATCATGCTCAGAAAGAGCAAAATAGAAAATTTTGACTTGTTTTTCCTTGTCCAAACCATGGTGTGGGTCCCTCCTCAGCATGATCTGAAACCGCTCCCAGGTCTCAGAATAAGTTTTACCCGCTTTCTGATTGAAATTATGTATTTTTCTGATCAGATCATTTGTCTTCTCGGGTGGAAAGAATCTTTCAAAGAACACTTCCACCATGTGGTTCCATGATTCCACATACTCATCGTCAAGATTATGCAACCATTCTCATGCATTTCCCGCCAGATAGCTCAGAAACAACTTCAGGTAAAGTGTCTCCTACGGGAACCTGTCTATTTTGATCATATCGTAGTTCTCAACGAATTGACTTATGTGAGTCACCGAATCTTCATTTTTAAGCCCATGAAATGCATTTGACTTGACCAAGTTGATTAATGCAGGATTAATCTTATAAGTCAGAATGTGGATCATCTGCTTTTTTATTGGCCCCTTTGAAGCGAATGAGGAAGAAGCCTTTATCTTCTCTCATATCGTCTGCTCTTCTGCCATGGCTTCTGGTTCTAAATCAGAATCTATTTCATCTGGTTGGTCTTGAATAGAGTTCTTCTCATCGTCTGGTCCCGGAAGTGGAACCTCTGGTGATTGCTGCGTGTAGTCGGTGTTACGTGTCTTAACCATGCACCAGTTCCTGTAAGATGATATTTTTAGTTCAGTATCGTGCTAGACGATTTCAATAATATGAAAGATAAAACTATGAATTTCTCAAATGATAATTAAAATAATAAAATAAAAATGTGGCCTAGAATGGCCGCTTGCAGCACTCGTAGTGTCGACAATTGTCGTGTCCCCGACAACGTCGCCAAAAACTTGACATGATTTTACCGTGTGTATAACGCAAGTGCACGCATCAATGTAGTATAGGCCTTTGTGAGGCCCAAGTCGAACTCAGGGACACTAAATTATCGGTAGACTACTACTAACTACTCGCAATCAGCTAGACCAATTAGAAGGTTTTGAGAGTTGTTGAAAAATAAAAGAAAATAAAATAAAATAGAGCAATAAATTAAGTGTTTAGTTTAATCAATTCAGGTGGAGATCTTTAGGATTGCGGATTCACCGCGGGTTTTCATTGTATGAATTTCCATATAATAGTTCAGGTTCATTTCTCAATCCGGATAGTGGCATGTAGTCAGAATTGTCCACTTTTGTGGTACAATTCACTACCTATGTCTAGGTCGGTTCCACCGTCGTAATAACCTATACCCTAAACTAGGTGCATTAGAATCGACCTCTGGGTGTCCACCATTAACCTTGCATCACCTTGTTCAAGGGATTTGTTAATTAATGTGAATTTCGTCTCTTTTCAACCGTTAATTCTTCTTTCAAAGTAATTAAAGGTATTAGATTATTATTATGGTGATCAAGCATAACAATATAATGGAGAAAATGAAATCATACCACAGATTTAAGAGATAAATTATGAATTACTATGATAAAAATGTCATACAATGCTTCCCCGGGCTACTCCCGGTCCTAAAGATAAAGGGGATTAGCCCTGTATGTTCATCTCAGAGCAAAACATGGTTGAGAAAAGGGGAAACATGGAGAAAAACGTGAATAAGTAATGAAACCCCTGAATAGAGACGATCCAAGTGTTCCTCAGCATAGAATGCGTTATCTACAGCCTTCCAGCGGTGGAAAACATCTTCTTTGGCTTCTGAAACGTTCGGGGCGTACTTTTGGGCTCCGTTCTTCTCTCCACACCTTCTCGGGACGTGTACATCAGCTAATGGCGTGATTCCCTACTCTTGGCCATCATCCTTAGGTATAATCACCGAATTAGGTTGCAAAATATCACATCTGTCGAATTTGGGTCTATCGGAAACAAACTTTGATCTGACGACGTCGATACCATCAACTCGAGTTGATGGTATCGACGTTGCGCGATATCGACAAGTCTTCTTTTCTTTTCTTTGTTGCGCCTGATGCTGACTCGATACCATCGATGAGGGTCGATGGTATCGACACCCTTAGGCATCAGTTTTATCCCTTTTCCCTCACTGAAACTCCACGTGTCGATAGTATCGACTTTTGGGTCGATAGTATTGACTATCTTCTCGCCAGCAATCTGATGGTAACTTGATACCATCGACTTCCCTGTCGATGGTATTGACTCTGTGCTACTCCATGCGGATGGCTGCCTATGGCTGTGTCGATAGTATCGACATCCGTCGATGGTATCAACAGTTGCAGATATGCGTTTTTCCTAAAATTGCAAAACAAAACCACATAAGTCGAGATAAAACCTATCATTGTAATCATTTATGCTCAAAACAATAAAATAAGAGAGAATTGATGTTGAGAAGGATCATAGACTAAAGTAAGTGAATTATGCAATATTAACCACCAAAATGACCAATAATTGCATAAAACGCGAGTAAATCAAGTCTATAAATGCGACTCAAAATCATCACATCACACCTCAACCAGTTGGATGATCCAATGGCCTCCCCCATGGCCTCTATTTATAGGCCTCCATGGCATGTGGTTGCAACTAGGAATCTTTATCCAACTTTGAGTCCAACTCCATGTTGCATGTAGGAAACAATCTTCTTTCCCATTTAGATTTGACTCCCATTAGAATTGGTAGCACAAGCCAACTCCTACTTAAGTGAAAATCAAACTAAGACGCATGGGCCAGAATCCTTTTCCTATTCCCAACAATCTCCCCCTCTGACCCATGAGGGAGACATGTCTTCAGCCATCATCTGGAGTAGTTTGTGGACCTCATCATCACATGTGATGGATCCACTCTCCTCAAGCATGTCAACATCCAGTCATTTTCATCCATCTTTTTGAAGTCCAGTCTTGACTTCACTTTGCTCCCAAGAAATTGAGAAGTATCATGACAGTGCCACTTCTATCTCCATGCCTACATTTGGAACATTGCTGGCTCCCCGTGAATGGTGTGTTGAGCCATCTTGGATGAAAACCTTATTTCTGACCTTCTTTACCAAGGCTCAGAAATCCTCTAATGATGCTCCCCATGTCCATGTAGCACCTGATTAGAAGCTTGATCCTTGTTGTTGTCATCTCTCTTCATCATGTAGACCCACTTGTACGTAAGTGCTTTCTAACCTTTGGGAAGCGCCACAAGTTCATAGATATCATTCTTTTGTAAAGAAGATATCTCCTTTTGCATTGCCTGATGCCACTGTGCTTTATCTATATGAGTTTGTGCCTCATGATAAGTGTCTGGCTCCACCTAATTAGAGAGGAAAATATACTAAGATTCCAGATATATAGATGAAGGATGACAAACTCTTTTAGACCTCCTCAAGTGCTATTCTGAGGACTCTACCTAGTGATGATCTTGCTCCCCCTACCCAGAAGTCTCTGACTGTGAATTTGAATCACTGAATTGTACATCTGGAATAGGAACACTCGACATGCTCTCACTTTGCTGCTCAGGGTGATCTTGTTTCTCTTCTTCGTCATCTGAAGACTGTACCTGTGAAGAAGTTGAAGCATCTTCATACTCATCAGAAGAAGAACTATCATGTGATCCTGCAACCTCTACATCATCACTCTCAAGCTCTGTTACTATCTTACTCTCACAAAAAGTCACATCTTTATATCTACTCAGGGTCCTTTTAATAGGATCCCATAACCTGTAGCCAAACTAATGATTTCCATATCCATGGAAGATACATGGCACCACTTTATCATCCATCTTTTGCCTCTTTTCCTTTAGAACATGTACATAAGCCATCCACCCAAATACTCTTAGATGAGCATAGCATGCATCCTTGCATGTCCATTCCTTCTCAGATATATCAAACCCAAAGGAACTGATAGAGATCGATTAATCATATAGCAGGCAGTACGTACTACCTCACCCCAGAATGTCTTTGGCAACTTTGCAGTCTTCAGCATGCATATAACTTTATCCACTTTGGTGTGATTCATTCTCTCAGTTGTACCATTGTGTTGTGGTCTACCAGGCTCTATCCTTTTATGTTGTATTTTGTGTTGCACAAGTAATCCTAAAACTCCCTAGAGGTGTACTCTCCCCCATTGTCCGTGTGGAGACACTTCCAATTTTTCTCTATGTCCCACTCCACCATGGCATGAAATTTCTAAAAACACTAAAAAACCTGATTCTTGGTCATTAACAAGTAGGCCCACACCTTCCTAGATGCATCATCAATGAATGTGACAAAATACCTATTGCCACCCAGTGAAATCACCTCAAACGGACCACGAACATCCAAATGAACTAGTTGTAAAAGTTGTGACTTCACCTTTGATCTTGTCTTGAAAGAAACATATCGATGCTTTCCTGTCTGACATTCATCACATGAGTTGAGATCAGTATCCTTGCCACAAGGAATCAATCTCTTCTTTGATAAAAGCTTCAAGCCTTTCTCACTCATGCGCCCTAGTCATCAGTGTCATAGATCTGTGTGGTGATCTTCAACTGCATGTATATGACCGCCATTGAGCACTTTAAGTTGGGTATTGTACAATGCATGACACAATTTACCTCATACAATAACCAAAGCTCCCTTGGTGATCTTGCATTTTCCACCCTCAAAATCTAGATGACAGCCTTCTCTATCAAAGAATGAACCAGATATCAACCTCAATAGCAAATCTGGAATGTGACAAACATCCTTCAGTGTGAGCGTGCAACAAACACTTATTTGAACACGAATGTCTCCAATCCTGATAATATAGAGAAGCTAGAATTTCCAATGTTCACCGTCTTGTAATCTCACCTCCTATATGAAGTAAAGAATTCCTTACTTGGTGAATCATGATAAGAAGATGCAGTATCTACCACTTACTTAGAATCATCATCCTCAACATGAAAACACTGCTCTTAGACTATTAAGACCACATCATCATCATCGTCCCTATCATCTGAGATTGTCGATGCATAATCTTTTAGTCATGTTGCTTGTCTTTGGCTTCAGACCCATGTTTTTTTATTCAAAACCTTACAATCACTTTTTAAATGATCTGGCTTGTCACAATGGAAGCACCCTCTACCACTCTTCGACTTGGATCTAACACAAGACTTTTCTTGATTCTTGGAGTCATTATGTCTCTTAGATCTAGCACGATCTCTTTCTCTATCAATGCCTCTACTCTTTATGAAATGCACCTCAAATTTGCTGTATCTTGAGGCTCGTCATTGGGTTTCTTCATTCAGTATACTGCTCTTCACCTAGTCAAGTGTCAACTTGCCTTCCTGTGTAGAATTGTTGACTGTCATTATGAGCATCTCCCAGCTTTTAGGTAATGATTCCAGAAGATGTAGAGCTTGGAGTTCATCATCAAGAATCATCTCCATGGACCCCAGTTTATTTACAAGGCTTTGGAATTCATTCATATGCTTGGTGATGCTTGTACTATCCCCGTACTTGAGGTTCACCAGCTTTGTAATCAATAAAGCTTTATTTGTGGTAGTCTTCCACTCATATAACTTCTTGAGCTTCTCTCACAGATCTTTGGTATTGGTTTCTTCTGAGTTGTGATTGAACACTGAAATGTCAAGCCACATTCAAACTATTCCAACAGTATTTCTATTTAATTTCTTCCTATTTGCATCAGACATACTCTCTGGCTTTTGTCTCTCTATCGGATCATATAGATCTTTGCAATAGAAAATATCCTCCATTTTGGGTTTCCAAATCGACCAATTTGTACTTGTCAATTTTATCATCGTCCCATCTTCATCCTTCCCCATCTGGACCAGTATCTGCAGCTTATGCTCTGATACACTTGTTGGGGATGTTGTACCAATACAGTCCTAGATGTGATGAAAACTTATTGCGTAAGCATTACCAACAAGTGTACAAACCCAAAGAAGAAACACTAGATTTAATGTAGAAAACTCTTCCAAGACAAGGATAGAAAAATCATGGGGCATTATTGACCAACAAGTACTATGTAATTAATATTACAACTCACACTGCCTAGATTTAATTACCCCTAAATCCAAGTAGCCCTCTCAACACAAGAACAAAGGTGAGAAAGAAGAGAACGACACCCAGTGTGTACAAAACATCCCTCTTTACTTAATCTCCTCATAAGATCACTGTCATTGTTGGGGACTGCTTGATGCCGTTTTGACCACTGACTGGGTTAGACCATTGCCACTATGACAACACTGCATTTGTAACCGCCACCCGCTACTTTACTTCAATGTAAATTCATTGTTCATCTCTTATAAACCAAGAGAGTTGCTTTGTCATTACACCCAATGTGTCACTAACGGTCAGCCTCTACTTTGCTTCAAGGCAAAGTCACTGACCCTCTCTTATTCAACCAAGAGAGATCCTCCAAATGTTCTTATTCTCTGACACCCTCTACCACAGAAGGCACCAACAAGAAACTGGAGGTATCACACCTCAACCGGTGGGATGATCCAATGGCGTCCCCCAGGGCCTCTATTTATAGGCCTCCATGGTATGTGGTTGCAACTAGGAATCTTTGTTCAACTTTGAGTCTAACTTCGAGTCCAACTCTATGTTGCACGTAGGAAACCATCTTTTTTTCTCTTTTAGATTTGACTCCTATTATATTTGATAGCACAAGCCAACTCCTACTTAAATGAAAATCCAACTAGGACGCATTGGATGGAATCTTTTTCCTATTCCCAACAATCCGATCTTGCTGACATCATATTTATTATATCAATTGTGTTTGGTTTAGTTAGATATCAACAAGTGTAGTCATGTGGATTCACAATGTAAGAATTTTACATCATATTTATATTTTTCATCTGGGTAGGGCCCTAATTCTCAACTCTATTTATCATTTTATGGCGTTGTGTGACAATATTTTATATGTATGGGCCGATGCAAGGAATTTCTTAAACTACATGCATTTATGTAGAAATAAGACCTTAAATTAGTTGTTAATAATTACTTTTGCATTAATTTTGATAGTTTTGCTAATGAAGAGGGTGAGAAAAATATTCTTGACACTCTCCCCATGTGTTATCCGGTCTTGCTGACAACATATGTATTATTATTGTTAGTTTGGCACCAGGCTAGTTTGATTAGATGTAAATAAGTATAGCTGTGTGAATTTACAATGTAAGAATATTACATCATATTTATATTTGTCATCTGGTCAGGGTCCTAATTCTCAACTCATGTATCCACCTATGTCCTTGTTTGACAATATTTTCTGTGTCTGGGCGGTAGCATGGAATTCTTTAAACTACATGCATTTTTGTAGAAAACAAGACCTTAAATTAATTGTTAATAGTTATTTCAGCATTTATATTTATATTTATGCTAAATAATTGGTGAACGTTAGGGCCACGCCTTCTTTGACGACATTGGAAAGTGGAACAGCAGTCTGCTTCCATATATTCGGTATACCCCTTATGTAATGTAGTAGTTGGTATCTGCTTACTAAGACTCCAGTACAAAATGATGACCCCTTCTTTTGTTCAAGGTCCTCGTCATATCCTTATATTGACAGAAAAGGTTGAAAGTGTATATTTTGATAACAAATTCACATTTCAAATGCACATTATTACATAATATGTATTATCTATATTATATAAGAAGAGTTGTTGAGGAATTTTTCTATAATACTATTTTTCTATTTTTCTAAACATATGAAATGAATGTTGTATTCTAATATATACCATGCACACTTTTTTTTCTTTTTTTTGCACCACAAGCTAGGAGGAATTCTTATTCATCCTACCCTCCTCGTGTAGGCAACATCAGCAAAGATATACATCTCCTGCTTATAAATTTCATGTATCCCCCTTAAAGGCAAAAAATAAAATCAACATCTATAAAACTAAAAGATATCGGTTCGCTTCATTCTTATGTACGACACTCGACTTTTTTCAAGCATAATCATCCTTTAATCTTCGTTGGAAGGTTTTTGGAGTCAGAACAGATATATAGCTCAAGTAGATATCTGCCCCACCTACCTATCTCTTCTGGTATAGAATTCAGAACCTTATGAACTAAGGATCCCATGATAGCCAATTCCTTCAACTCCGATCTAAGATCTCTAACACGTGGCATGGCACACCATGGTTCTTGTGTATCCTTCCATAGAATGTTGTATGTCTAACTATCATCTATCTCGATTGCTAGAATGTTCAAGTTCTGGTCCTCCGCCATCTTCAGGCCGATGATGTATGCATCAATGTGTGCCAAGGAAAAGTTTTCTAAGCCATGTGTGAAACACTAAACAGACATCCACATTCTGATTCCGGATGATCCCCGCTGTCCATCTGTGTTTCATGTTATTTGGATCGCTACTCCTGCCAATTGTGATGTTCAATTTCAGATTATGCAGATCCGACGAATTCCATATGAGACGGTTGATCTCCTTGAGTCGCATCCACGGTTCATCAATCCTCGCCTCCTTCATCGAATTGTAGAACTCCTCTTTGTCTTTAAAAAGAAAGGATTTTTGTTGTAACATCTTGTTGATGGTGTAGATGATGTGGTCCCATTCTCTGAGATTATGTTTCTAATCCCATCGTATCTGGCCGCACATCTAATTCTCCATATGATGGGTGGAATGAGAACAACAAGTCTTCCTATTATCCAATCATGAATAGAGGCCAACGATCCTTTAGAGCATAAAATAGAAGGGTTTGCATATTTCGAGGAGCATCCAAGCCAGTTAAGGTCGCAATTTTTTGTCAAAAGAAATTTGCAACATGCCCTTAGAACAACAGGTGGTATGTGTCTTCTCTTTGTGGATCATCGCAACAGTTACAATGAGAAATGATGGGTATGGGGCATCTGCATATGTTATCGTCAGTCGGTGTTGCTCTTCTGGAAAACTTACAGACCATTTTGCAAGCTTTACTGGATCCTAGATCCCATATTTTGCCTAAATTTGTGAAGTCATTATGTTCGGTTGGAGTCAAAATCTTCTTGTCTGATTGTAACGAGAATCTACCTCTTTCATCCAGGGCCCAGATGATGATATCATCCTGGTATGATACTCGAGCACCTACGATCTTGATGAGAGTCATACCTTCTTCAATGAGGATTTGATTGAGAGACGTCCAGCCCCACCCTTGTTAGTCTATCCAGAAATCGGTTACCAAGAAGGCATGGTTATAGTCTTGAGAAAGTCTCACAAAATCACGCAATGGTCTCTCGCACCATAAGGTATCCCAGAAGGATATGTTGCCTCTGCCTATGACCCATCTATAGTGTGGCATGATCCTCGGGAGCATCTTCCATATCTTTTTCCATAGTGGTGAAGGTGTAGCACTTAGTTTCAGATTAAACGATATCATACTTGATCGGTTGGAGGATCAACTAGCATATTTGATTCGATAGAAACCGGCCCAAATTGATTCGCCTACGATGATCTCCCAACATGATTTGGAGATGAAAGCCTTGTTGATCAACTTGATCGGAGTAGGCCAAGACATCCTTGTTCCATCGGGGTGGTTACCCTATTCCATCAAACCCATGCCCTCCTAGTGTGGTTGGTTCTATCTGCCCATAACAAATGAGACATCATTGCTTCAATTCTATGCACAAAGCTAGCTGGGATGCCCAGAGCTGCAGCTGTGTAGACTGTAATGGAAGTGAGGACATGCGTAATTAACATTTGGCGACCCACAAAGGATAGAAACCTAGCCTTCCAGTTAGCAATCTTTGTGTTAATCTTTTGGATGAGGAAATCAAAATCCGTCAGCTCATTGCGTCCGACTGAGATATGCATACCCAGGTACAAAAAGGAGTCAGTTACTGCTTCCACTCCTACTGAAGTGGCCACCAAGTTAGCCTCAATTGGGTCCAAGCTTCCGGCCATGCATACCGACTTCAACCTATTGATGAATTGTCACGTGGCTCTCTCATAAGAATCCAAGACTATTTTTGTAAGTGTGAGAGACTAGTGTTGATAAAAGTAACAATGCCATATGCATATAAAAGAATTGGGGGGGTGCTCTTCATCCACCTCACGTTCGGAAGAATTATATCGTCTCTGATACAACCAAGTTTGATAATTTTCTACAAAGTATCTCTTCGAATAGTATAAAGAGAAATGGAGAAATCGAATTCCCTTGTTTCAACCCTATTTTCATTGGGAAAAAACTTGTTGTGACATCCCCCAAGGTAACTGTACCCCAAGTGTGAATAAAGAGACTCATACATATCTCAATGGTCTTCTCCATGAATCCAAACTGAGCTAAAATCCGTCGAAGAACAGTCCATTGGATCCGGTCGTATGCTCTGGACATGTCAAATTTAAAAATGGCATTCGGCTATTGATTACCTTGTTTAATGTCGTGCATAAGCTCCTTGATCATGCACACATTTCATGCACACTTTTTTCTTCTAATTTTATGAATTATAAGATAATATTTTTGTTCAATTAATATCATATATAGAAAAAATGTGAAGAATGTATTGTAAGTATTATATATATATTTTTAGTTATGAATTAGTTTTTTACTCTAATAGGGCAGTCGTGTAAGAGCATACAAGTGCTTGGATGAACTTACATGATTATATAAAAGGTGTAGCTTGTAGGAGGAGGGATGTACTTTGTTCTTTAATTTCTAAAATTCAGCTTGATCATTGTCTTTCTATACCTCTAATTTAAAACTGGAATGTTTGTGGAAAGTGTAGCAAACAACTTTTAGCTTTAATTTTTTGAATACTTGTTGTCCATGTGCATGCTAATAAGTTGTACATATCGCGATTAGGAGATGACTCCTACCCGTCTAGGCACCCACACTATCTTTTTTGGTTGCTAGTATTTGTAATGTGGTGGAATTGACTAATCAGAGGAGTAGAAGACTTGGTTGTTCTTTGACACCAAGACTCATATGAGTGATAATGTTGACGGCTCGCATAAGCAATAGTCATTCCTCATTTGCTTTTATTTTTAGTAATCTTCTTCTTCTTTCATAGCAACATGCTTGGTATGACATTAGTCTAAGTTTCCAAATACCTTTTCCTTCTAAGTCATCTTATTCACGACAAATATTTTGGTAACTATAACTTTTTCTCCTTATTTTTTGTTCAGTAAAATAAAGTGATACAACACTAAATTTACGATTTCCCATCTAATTTAATATTTTCAAATATATATAATGTACGTAATAAGAAGCAGACCAAATCCTAGTTCTGATGTCTGCTATTAGGCAGGAAGCAACCATATGTATAAAGCCAAATAAAGAGCATAGTGATGTATTGGTCCTTATTCGTCCTTGCGCATACATATGCCATTGATAAAGCTGCTGCTGGTCAACACCTTCGATACGTACGCGGCGGCAAGAGCCACATGTACATTTGAGCTCGTGACTCTGCGGGCAGTAGCACGCTTTGATCTACGTGCAATCGGACCGAGCAGCATTGGGGCCGGTGGCCTCCTTGGGGGTTTTTGTCCAGCAATGTCATTTGACCACTTCTGCTGCTTAACAGGTATTGAGTTGATTAGCGTGCCACAGGAAGGGATCTCTTCGCTCCAAATGAATCCGTACATACAAGGATCTTTTTGCTAACAGCCATCATTCATCCATAAATAATAGATATGAAAATAAACGCATGTAATACCACAAAACGATCAGCAAAGTAGCACTAGTGAGTAGCACAAACGATCAGCAATGTAGCACTATATAGAAGTGAAGTCTCTACCATATTAACAACCCACAACAATGATCATAAAAATTATCACGACCATATTTGACCAACCTAAGGTTAGGGTAGATAGAAAGAAGCATCAGGGCACTCATTTGGAGCTGAATAGTCCAAAATGGGGGAAGGTTCCCCTTAGACACCCCACTAGATAAGCAAGCGAGTAAGTTCGTGTCGGAAAGCATGGTTCAAGCAGCCTGCAGAACTCATGGAGTTGGGGCAAACTACCAGGTGAGACCATGTTGTCAGCAAAATCAATTTCGGAGTTGATCATCCTTGAAGGAGAGACGCTATGAGTTGTTTGAACACAACAAGACCTTATTTTGTAGATACTGCATTTTGCATGCTCCCATACGTGAAGAGAAAAAGGGAGCTGGAGTGTAGCAGATATAGGGTTAGAGGGGCATGCAACTTTGTGATGGTAGGCCATTCCGCTCATTGGATGCTTGCAGGGGAGGTGGCCGTGAAGGTGGCTACACTCCAGCTCCCTTTTTTAAGGAGGACTTTTTTAAGGAGGGTCTACAGTTCTTCATTTTAGGGGATCTATATATGGTGTGAGGAGGTGGTTGAATAGGGCATGCAAATATCAAGAATAGTGTTCGTCAATTAGCAAAAGAATATTTTTCCATTTGTTACACCTTTGCCCACCTATAAACTAATACTAGTTGTAGATACTTCGTTGATGAAGGCATTAGTAGCTCTACAAATCTATCTTAAGAAGCAGTTTGAATTTGACAATTTGCAAATGTTTGGTACATATATGTTGTTTTGGTTGTCTCCATGTGTAGATGTGATGGTTAATCTAAGAAGGGTAACCTTATTTCTAGAAGATGCCAAGCCCCTCAAGTCAATCGATCCAAATCCTAAAAATTTGGTTGTCATGCTCATGGATGGGATACACATGATGAGAATCTAAAGGAGCATTGAATGGAGTTTTAAGGCTAAGGCATGATAAAAATTTCATGGAAGGGAATGACATGTTGAGATTAATAGGGTAGTGGTGGATCACAGTGAATGTTGTGACACTACGACTTTGTTGCGTGAAGATATTCACTTTGTTTCATGAAGTCGATAATTTTCAACTAGTACAATGAACAACCCCCAAGTGTAAGCCTCAGGACGAGAACAATGTTAGCTAATTCTATACACTAACTAATAGATACGACATAGATGGATACACAATGGTATTCACTCTATTGATATGGACATTCACTTCTTTCTATGACTTGTTGGTGTGAAGACTACACAGGTTGGTGTGCCCAACATCCTATTTCATTGGTATCTTTTGATGAGGACATGCCCATTGGTCTGGCCATCAATATAAATGGATGTATCTCTTGGATACTAGTTTAGAAGGTGAAATTTCTATCAAATATTACTATACATTACATCATTTACATATATGATCACTTGTTTCCAGCTGAATATCTTTCTTGGTACCAATTTTATAACGTGTAAATTGAAGAATTGTTGAGATGTTTGAGAGGATATTGTAGATTGGCCCACTCTTAGGAGTGTGATCATATGTTTCTTATTGAATGTTTCCATAATAGTGTCATATACTTTCAACACATGCTACCATGGTACAACTACGGAAATAACAAAGTTTAGGCTTCTCGCACTAAGGAATGAGGCAATAGAAGAGAGAGGTTTTACATGATTTAACACCATATCTCACAACTAGGCAACAAAACAAATACACATTGCATCAAGTAGGTGGGGTTGTATCTTATTATCAATATCTATTTCATTCTATTGTTTAATTAGTCAAGTATCACTTGCATCCCCATGATTTCATTATTTGCTTTGGGTGTCTGGCATGTGATGGGTGGATGAAGAGTGTGATGAACGACCAACATCTGTGAAGGATAAGAGGAATTCATTCTTGGGGACATTTAGAGAGTACAATGTGATTTTTATAGGATTAGAAGGATAAGGGGGGTCTTAAATTTAGAGGCTTCCATGAGTTTTCAAATTAGAATCTAGTTCCAAAGGTGGTCTAGAAGGTAGATGAAAAATGAGGGAAGTGAATGAGTGATAGATCCACATATATATTGGTAATTAGATGATCTACATGAAGTCTAGGAGTGAAAGACTATATTTTCTTCTTAGAGTTGCATTAGTACTGTACCAAAGCGATGCTGAGGAATTTTTCAGGATAAATTTTGTATTATCAAAACAATGTTTGGAGGGGTTCTATGAGAAAATTGGCATAGAACAATGAAGGTTATACCTCTTATAACTTTATATTTTTATTCTTTTAGTCAACTTTACTAAATATGCTATTTTTGGAATGCAATAGGGATTTTTAATTATAGGATGGGAGAATGTATGTTACAAGTTGTTGATGAATAGAAGTCCTTTTCTAATTAGTATTCTTGATGTAAGACCCCTGACATGACTTAATGAATGAACATGCTTGCTTATTCTAATTGGATGCTTAAAACCTTAATCCAACCTTAAGATGTGCTTTTATATCATGTGACAAACCTAAATTTCAAGCTTTGTCTAGTTTGACATTTTTTGAGAAAGTCATGCAAGTTGGTGCTTATTTTGCAGTTTTCCACAATTTACCCATATCTAGGGTTTTTCTTGTAATTTGTCATGTTCATGTTTATCCTCACATGTTCTCTTATCATGCTTGAGTTATTTGTATCTTGGGGAGCCTATATGCACCTTGGTTTGATGGTGACATCTACCTAGGGTTGACTTAGGGTTTGCCCTCATGGATGAGCTACTTTGAATGCCAAAACTTGATTGTATCCCTTAGGTGATGGAATCTAATGGTGTTTGGATCCTAGGATTGGTCCTTGGTGGTCCCTAGAGGTATTAAGGTTGATGGATTTCTCTTTAGAGCTCCTTGGATTGATGATTCACCAAGAGAGATGCTCAAATGATGGCTTTTCACCCTTGTGACCTAGGGTTCCAAAAATGATGGTCACCATACCTTGGAACTTGATGGCCACCATGGGGATTCATTATCTGATGGTCCTAATGACTCCCATAACTGATGGATCTTATTCTTTGCATGGACGTGACCCTTGGCCATGGACACATGACAAACCTAGTAGGACACCTTAACCTTCTCTTGTCTCTCACCCATAGCTTTCAAAACCTTCCCCCTTCCATGCAAATGAATCATTTAGACCCATTTTCCTCTTCTTTCATACATAGATCTCATCCCCCTTGTCTTGGTGTTAAATAAGGATCCCACGGTAGAAGAAGGTGGCACGACTACCTTGCATTTACACCTAGGGTCCAGATCTACCCTCTCTTGAAGCTTGTGGAGCTTTGTTAGCTTGTTCTTGACCTAAGAAACAAAGATCTTCCCCTTTTCATTCATTTTTCTTACTATCCTACCTCCTTATCTCTCTTATTGGTTGGACCCATGGTGTTCCACGGTAAAACTTATGCTAGAGATGAAAGAGCATCTCTTTCTTGCTTCCTTGATCTAGGGTTTTTCTTCCTTGCTTGGAGAAGGGCCTAGCTTGGTTGTGTGGAGTGCTCAAGCTAGGGTCTTTTCCTATTTTCTCAAGATACCTTTCTGTTTGGACCTTCGTCTTCATCCTAGTGGAAACTTATATAATTTTCTCTATATTTATTGCTTCTGTATACCTTGCATGTGCTAAATCTTGCTCTAAATTGATGTTTAAAGTGGAAAGGTAGTATTGTTGCCTAGAGTTTTAGCCTAAGTGATGACTCGTATGTAGTTATCTTCTTGGATGAACCCTACAACCTTTTTTGCAAAATTTTGTTGGTAGAGGAAGCTTTATACCTTACATTCATGTGAGAAATGATGATTTTTATTCACCAAACGATGGTCACTACTTAGGGTTTTTCAGCTATTTTTTCTTCGTGCTTTGTAACCAGTGGTTTGGTCCTTGGTGCTATTTTTGTTGTCTTTCTTACGCCAACTGATGGTTTTGACTTAGTTCTATTTTGGATGTTCATATGCTGAAGAAATAATGGTTTTTGTGCTCCATAAAATGGTAATGTTGATGGTTTACATCCACTTCCAAATCTATTGGTTTTACTTGGTATTTGAGGCTTGTTTCTCCACCTATTGACAACACTCGTTGGTCCCATTGGGTGCCACACTGGATGGTTTCATTGGTTCATCAACCAATGGTTTCCATGACTCAACCAATGGTTTCCTTGACTCCATGGTTCATCAACCAATGGTTTTCCTGACTCAATGGTTCATCAACCAATGGTTTTCCTGACTCCATGGTTCATTAAAGAATGGTTTTCCTGACTCGATGGTTCATCAACCAATGGTTTCTCTGACTCGATGGTTCATTAACCAATTGTTTCCCTGACTTGATGTTTCATCAACCAATGGTTTCCCTAACTCAATGGTTCATCAACCAATGGCATCTTTGACTCAATGGTTCATCAACCAATGGTTTCTCTGACTCGTGGTTCATCAACCAATGGATTTTGTGACTTTATGGTTGATCAACTAATGGTTTCTTTGACTAGATGGTTCCTCAACCAATTGTTTGACTGGTTCGATGGTTCATCAACCAATGGTTGGTCTAGATTGATGGTTCAACAACCAATGATTACCCTACTTTCAGAGTTGATTGTCTTTCTAGATTGCCACTTGATGATTTTATTAGACATATGGTTTAAGGTTTTACTTGTACTTCATCCAATGGTTTTTCTTATCCAACATCTGAGGTTTTAGGTGAAATTCATGGTTTGGTGTGATTTTTGATTGGATAAGAGTCGTTGGTTCATTGAGAACTAAGTTTTTATGGTTTGGTTTGAAGCTACAATCTGAAGGTTACATCTTGAGTTATGTATGAATCCATTCTTGAGGATAGTATGGAATTAAATGGTAATGTTTTACCTTGTGCATCAATGGTCAGATAGGGATGTTATTCATGGATGATGTGCTTTGATCTAAGTAAGTGTATGTAACTTTTGTTAGTTGAAGTGTTGATTTGTAATGTAACTTACATCTATCTTGTTGAAATTAATGTAATGCAATTAAGAAATAACAATTAATCATGCTTATCTTCTTGGTATGGTTTGATTAAGGAATATTCTCTCTAAAGCTTATTGTAACCGTAATGTGTTAGTTAGTGGTTATCATAGCCTTATGATTGATTCTTTCTAATGCTAAACATGTGCACTCTAAGTATGATGGTGATCAATGATACCT
Organism: Alisma plantago-aquatica; assembly: GCA_963693085.1. Taxonomy (NCBI): domain Eukaryota; kingdom Viridiplantae; phylum Streptophyta; class Magnoliopsida; order Alismatales; family Alismataceae; genus Alisma; species Alisma plantago-aquatica. Next base: position 544,754,178 of record OY856414.1, read on the forward strand.
AGACATCTTGTTTTTATATATAATGAAGGAATGTCTAAGATAACCCTACTACATTATCATGTGAACATCTTTTAAATATTCAATGTGATATCATTTTGAGCCTCTGTATCACATATATGGTGATGGTATGTTGAATATTCTATAAGGTGTGGAAAGAGAATGATGTTTGTACAAGAAGTATGTGATGGTCTTAATAACCTTTAGGCTTGTTCAGAGATCTTTTGGAGAGGTGATCCTCTTCATGATGTGACAAGGATTGGTATCTTGTGATGGTGTGGGGATAAGTATAGTTTCATGAAAGGCAATGAAATAGTACCATGTGGTGTGGTGATCAAGAATTTTATCCCATACATTTTATATCTTCTAAAGTTGCTATATATCAATGCTTTCCAGAAATGAATTAGGGTTTGTATTTCTACTTGTTTGATGAAACCTTAATTCACCTAATTGACAATAACTAATCAAATGAAACCCTAATCATGAAGTGCCTTGTGTTCTAGAACCATTCAATGTCAAGACTTGTTGGATGGGGAAATGAGTAATCCTAAGGGATGCTCGGAGTCACATGCATAACCATTGAGTATGCACAGGTGTAGGGTGTGTACATAATTGAAATCCTGATCCCAAGGTTATGGAGGATGGTTGCGGTCATACCTTAGTTTAAGAATAGTTGATACTTGTAACATAAGTGATGTGATTGAGGACAATTGCAGTTGTACCTCAAATGATAGGGTTCTGTATACCTTAGTTTCGAGCATCATGACCTTTACACCAAGTATGGGCTAGTGTTAACAGCTTGACTATATGTCACTATAAGCAGCTTGACTATTATGTCATTGCATTTCACTTGTACTGTCTGAGGGGGTGAGATCTTTGGACCTAGTATTCCTAGATCTTGTACAAAACTGGTTGCAACCTAGCGGTGGTAAGTTGGAGTCTGAGTGGTATACCTCACTCTCATAACGGATTTAATAAAAGACATAATCCAGTCATGTAGTAAATATGTTAGGGTTATACACAGTGCTTCACATCAGATGATAACCCTTGTTTGCTCCTTTTATATACAGATGTTGTATAACCCAATATAGAAGGTAGTCACGAGTATGTTTTTAGATATTCATGTTGATTAATATATGCATGTTGATAGTGTTATACTGCTAGACTTTCATATGATGTTCACTATGCTATACTTTTAGGCTTTCTTATGATGTTAGCTATGCTATACTACTAGAATTGCTCGTGGTGTTAGCTATGCTTATGCCGCTAGACTGCTTATGTTGTTATATATGCTTATGTTGTTAACAAAGTATATGATGATAGTTAATATAACGATGATAGTTTTTATTTGTTCCTTTGCATAACTTGTTAATCATGCCATTGCTATGACTATTAGTTTAACATACTTAATTTGATTAAAATGTTTAATTAATTACTTGTTGTAATCAATTAGCTTTTTTGAGGGTTATATCTCTTGTTGGGAGACAAGTATCACCTCATGGTCACCATATCTTTTAAGTGATCGACAACAACGACAACAGACCCATGGTAGCGAGGAGGAGTTATGGTGATGGACCTTAGAGAAGGTTGTATAGATGTCTAGTGCATCTTAGAGTCGTCCCTGTACTCTTAGGTTGGGTGGTAAAGTTTGCATATTATGTATTAATTGACTCGAGCTTTTAGTGACATTATGATGCTTGTACATGTGGTATATGTGGAACATGTTCTTCTGTATACATATATATTGTGGTTGAGGCCAGGGAAAAATTGTAAAAGATACTTGGAATGATATATAAATATAACTAGGATGTTAGTCTTTTATGTAAATGTTCTTGGGCATGTTTAAAATGTTTAATCAATTTTAATTATCCCCTTTTTCTACTTTTTGCTTAATTAGTGATCGATTGTGTTTTGGGTTTTGAGTAATCTCGTTTAGCATGAAAAGTTCTCACAAGTTGATATCAGATCTCTAGGTTCACAAGTCTACAAGGACACTGGGACTTAGGTTTAGGATGATGATTAAGTTAGGAACATGACATATGAACATAATGCATACGGCCTAATCTCAATACATGGATGCCTTGCTAGGTATTCAATTATTGAAGAAATGTTAAGTGTGGAACTCATAGATAGCTATCTTTCTAATTACTCTAATCAAGTAGTCAGTTTTAAAAATCTAAAGAGCATGATGAATATGAAATCATGGTGAAAATATCTCCTTATTACCCTAAAAGAAGATGAAAATCACATCATAACGTATCAAGAATTTGAATGTTTGGTAACTACAAAGAAAGATATGACACCATGAAACCTAAGTCTAGAAGATAATGACATAAAAGAGAGATAAAGTTATACTAATGGAATGATTCAAGGTATAAAATCCACATAAGAAGAAAAGAACTCCTGAGATAAATGTGATATGAGAAGAAAAATAAGAATAATGAAAGATGGATAAAGTGGAACCTAATTAAATCTCAGACTACCCATATGTGTAAGAAAGTGTTAAAATAAAATTATCATGACATATAAAATGAATTAATAAAGAAATGTGAAAAATAATGAATTACCCATTGATATATGATTGAAAAACAATATGTTATGAATGGACACACATATAATAATGATAAATTATCAACAAGAAAGAGCAGTGATGTATGGTAATCATAATAATTCCTAAGGTGATGGCAAGGAAACCAAATGAAAAAGGTAAAATGATATATAAAAGTTGTAACTTGCTTGATGAAGATAAGAATCATAACTCCTTACTAGTGGCCCCTTCTTAGTGTTGTTGTGTTGTGGGTGGTGTGTTTTCCTTTTCATTCTTTCTTTTTGAGGCACATCATTCAAGTGGATCTTATGTCACTTGGTACATGTGGATTTGATGTAATCCTGAAGGTGGATACCTAGTATGATATGTGGATTTTTAGGACCATAGTTCCTAGATAATGTTTTTTTGTGATGATCATGCTTTTTTAGCCTTCCAAGGGTTAGGAAGACTCCTCCTATATGTTTTGAGTTAGCTATGATGATAAAGAAGATGATGAGACTGGGATGTGAGTTCCTCTTAGCACACAAAGTGAAGACCAAGGTGATGAGTCCTAGTATCTAAAGTCTACCAATAGTATGTGAGTTGAAGAAGTTTATCAAATGAGCTTCCTAGTGTTTCTTTTCCATTAAGTAAGAGAGAGTTTGGTTTTGAGATCCTCCAAGTGTTGATTGAAAAGAAGAAGAGTGATTCTATGATGTTGTATATGGGCTACCAATAGCTGGATAAGACCAGTGCTAAGGATAGATGGTTTGTTGATCAATCAATATGTGCTATAATGTTCCTTCAGATAGACCTGAGGTTGGGATATTATCAAGTGAGAATTAGAGTGGATGACGTTAGTTGTGTGGTTACTATGAGTTCATGCTTGTGCCATTTAGACTAACTAATGCATCAACAAAGTTTGTGGACATGATGAACAGAGTTCTCAGGTCGTGTCCTTATGAGTTCTGGCAAAGGTTTATTGATAGCCTCTCAATGTACTTCAAAGATGGTCAACAGTATGGACAACATCTTTGATAAGCCCTAATATTATTGGATTAGTGATAACTTTTTGTCAAGTTCAGAAAGAGTGAGTTCAAGGGGGAATTAAGTGTCTTCTTGCGGTTATGATATATCTGCTAAGTATGTTGTGTGAATTTGAGTAAGGCGAAGACAGTGCTGGAGTGGGAGCAGCCCCAACTACTGAATGGCATCTGAAGCTTCTTAAGCCTATCAGGATGATATAGGAAAGTCCATTTAGAATGTCAACACAGTTACTTTGCCCCTAAAAAGGGTGATATTCCTTTTTGAATGGAATGACAGGTGTATGTGTTGGTGTCAGCATTCTTTCTATATGTTAAAGAAGAAATTTCTAGTGTTCAAAGAACAAAGGAAATGATTCATTGTCTCATGTAATACTTTGTGTAATGGTTTGTGATACATGTCGATACAAGACAAGCCATCATCATTTCAGTAGGATGATGTACAATTGGAAGTATCTTGGTTGGTGGGAACATGAACACAGCTACAAGTCAAACCAACACTGCTACAACTGAACAAAGATGTATAGATATGTGACACCCTATGCAGATAGTCTGATCAGAGTTTGGCATGTAGAATTTGTATGTCTTCTATGACTCAGGTGATGGGATCGTATCTGATTCTGCAAATAGACAATGGTTCCAGATGTTGATGGTTTGAGTGAGATAGTATTTGAGGAGGCTCATCCCCCAATGCATGTAATGTGTTTGGAAAGACACATATGTATCATAACTTGAAGAGCATGCAATGATATCCAAGTATGAAATAGGCTATGGCACAAGTATGGTTAAGTGTATAGTTGTTAGTAAGTCAAGGAGAAACCTTAGAAGTCAGAAATTCTATAGTGGAAGTTTAACACAGCCTTAGCTAAATGGACAGTTGAAAAGAACCATGTACATTATTGGGGAATCTTGTAAGAACATATGTCGAACAATTTTTGACAAATAAAGGATGTCCACCCGACTAATTGAGTTCCGTACTACAACAACCACCAAATGAACATAGATATGACTCCTTGTGAAGTTGCTTTTGTGAGGAGATATATGGCACTTCTTGTTTGGTAGATAATAGGTAAAGTAATAGATTTGGAAGATGTGTTGATACATCAGACTACAGTGAAGCACATAATGATTCAAAAACATATGAAAACTATTCAACATAGGCAGTTGGAGTTCCAAGTTAGGTTTATCACTAGAGTGACACATTTTACTCCAAAGTTTCTATGTTCCATGTCGAGGAAGTGTCACCCTAGTACAGGGCTAGTGATACAGACAATGGATGCAGAATTAGATGAGGATGTTTCCTATGTGGAGGTTTCCATGTTGACCAAGGTGACACATACATGAGTTGAGGGAGAAGAACATGATTTCTATGAGAGTGTTGTGACATCATCATGTGATGGAAGTAACCATTTTTAGTTTAGTGTTGGTATGTATGCCTAGAGAGCCATTCATATGGTGATTGTAATGGTATAATGTAAATGATTTGATTATTAATAAAAGTAAAGTTTCTAATTTATTCTTTTTTATTCAGTTATGAGATAATTAAGTAACATAATAAATGCCTAGAGGATAATATTACTTGATGATGTACGTCTTAAGTATGTGACTTGAAGAATGAGATCATATGCAAGTTAACAGTATACATTCTCATTATGTCCCTAGTCGGATGTTATTGAAGAAGGTTGATAGACAAGAATTACACATAAGACTAGAGTGTGTGTTGGTTGATGACTGAATCTAACTAGTTATGATATGGAAAAATCAAACCAAGCACACATATACATGTTAGAGAATAGTGTATTGGGCAGACCCACCATGAAAGTAACACATGGAAACCATTATTATGGTGGTAGTATTTATCTCTCATAGTGATGGTGGTGATTGTGATTATTAGACCTAAAGTCACTACAAAAATCACATGACCTTCTGTATGCTTTGACATCATCAAATGTAATCATGAATAAGGATTATCATAAAGGTGATGATTGGGTGGTTGTGACACATGGGGACTGACTGCCAGTGATGTAGATGGGATTACTATAGTATGGAATGGGAAATAATCATGACCCTTCAAATATGGTAGAGAATTGAGATAGTGGGACCCCTTATCCCCTGACATCTTTTTTCTATGCTTAGAACGAATAACAAAAATGATACAAGATAGGGTCCTCAGTAAAGAATGGACTCCAATTGTGGGCTCCGATCTCCAAAACCACGATATAAATACGATTTAAACTTAGCGGAAGCAATCGATTAACAGCAGAAGACAAAAATCATGGGAAATTAAAACTTTTTGAGATAAGAGCTTGAAACCTTAAAACTTCTTTCATAGAAAAAAGATTAAACTGTTTACATCTCTGATAATTACTTCTTGAGTAATTATATACATCATGATACAAAATCTCAAGAGATAAAACCAAAATCTTAGACCATCAACTCCTAGGACTTGAGAGTACAGAGACGGCATAGGACTGACTTTCTAACAACTATCTCAGTAGTCAGTATCTCCACCTGAGATTCACTGCTGCTCCTGGTGCTACTGTTGGGATTGGTCACCTGTAGGCCGGTTCCTCCGTATTCGACGACCACCTAAAAAGTTGAAGTCTATGGGGTGAGACAATGTACAAATTGTCCCAGCGAGAGTTATAACTCTCAACTAGAAGCTTTATATAGCAAGTCAAAGAACAATATAAGCAATTTAAAGTAATCAACAACAGAGAGGTATTAAGCAGAATATCATCATATAGATAAGGTGAAGAACATATCTACTATGCAATGTAGCACCATTCAAGAATCTCGTATCTTACACTAAGCAATTATACTACGCGGCTGATTATGTTTTACAAACATCATTATGCCCTGTGGAGATGAGGTATACCCCTCATACTCCAACCGATCACTAGTAAGTTGCATCAGTATCATACATAGGTCATTAAAAGAGTAGGATTCTTATGACCTCATCCTCCTCAGTCAGTAAGAGGATTGCTTGCAGGACATCTTGTGTCTCTGCTGTTATAGCTTACCAGGGTAATCTGGTCCTTCTCTATTTTAGAGTTACAATGGCATTTTGTACTCTCTTCGTCATCGAAAAAAAATTTCTTATTTATCTCTCACCGATGCGGTGTTTGCATTTTCTTTGGGAGATTCGTGGTACATCTCTTAGTTTGGATTTGTAGTGAAGGGTTGATGGATTATTCATCTACATCAATTCCTACACTAGGATGTAAGGATTTACGCATCCATTTCCCCCACATACTCAAAAGTATGTGCTCCAGGAGTTCCCTTGGGAAAATCTGTTTCACCATCATTTGGTCTCTGACAATGATGGATCTATGATCAGGGCTCTACATGGTATGATTATACTTGATTAGTTAGGTACATTTCAGTATTCTTTTAACATCATACATGTTCTCAAACATTTAATCACTAGCACGGCAACTATGAAAATAGAATACTAAATGTAACAAGTCTAACTCAAATCAATTATCATTTCTTAATCATCTCATCACAAGTCATCTGTTAAGCATGACCTTGATGATATTCATGGCCCTCATAGCCCATCAATCTCATAAGATGCCACTAATAAGGCATCAAGATATTTCACTCTTTCATAAAGCTAAAGCATGCTTTCAATGAATATAGTATCATAATCCTTACCTGGATATGATCATCCTTATATAGAAACCTGCATGGTTAGTTCAACTGATAACAGTAAACAATTCATTTGAATGAAGTTGTATCTTCCTACTCTTTCAAGAGTTAGGTTCCCTGATTTTCATCAATTAGGGTTCATTATTCACATTATATGTCATCACCCTAGAATTAGGGTTTACTATTCAAATCATGGTGATTTAATCTCATAAGATCATCTTGTATGAGAAACAACATCATTACAGTCCTTAGATAAGATTAAGATTCATCAATTATCATAATTAGGGTTTCCATGATCTCACATAGGTGGATCATACCCTAAACATGCACATTCATGTGTATTGAAGGTACTTTTCTTGAGTTTTCACCATAAAAGGGTACTTTCTCTCTCCTATGATACTTTCTCTCTCCTATTACTAATAGGTGGTGATTACACCACTCTAGATCAGGTTAGGTCAAGTCCTCATTGACTATCATAAGCCAAAACATCACTATCATGTGATTAGGGTTTAATTAGAACAAGGTATTACTCAATTGAACCCCTCAAGGGTATTTTGGTAAACTACCCCATTGATCACCATCATGGGTCAATTCATTAGTCACTTAGTCCCTTAATGTCCTAGGTTACCATTAGGGTTTAGATCAGATCACCATTGAACCAATTTCACCTTCAAATGATCAAGTACAAACAACCTTGAAAACCTTCAAACGGTTTCAACCTTCAATCACCAAACGGTCTTGAGACTGTTTGGTCTCAAACGGTCTTGAGACCATTTGACCTCAAACGGTCTTGAGACCGTTTGGGTGTGTTGACTGTTTGGGAAGGTTGACTTCCAAACCGTTTGGTGCTTATGCGGTTTGAAACCGTTTGATCAAAATGACTTGAGATCGATTGGTCCAAACGACCTTGAGATCGTTTGATCAAAATGCCTACCGTCCTATATGGTGTCTGGGCTATGGGTTTTGTATCTGGGACCAAATTGATCTCAAAATCAATTTCCCGAGGTGGTGGTATACCGGGAAGTTCTTCAGGAAACACATCTTCGAATTCCCTGACTACATGAACTTCAGCAGGGTTGGGGCTCTCCTTGGTAACATCTACCACATGGGCCAAGAATGCATAACATCCTTGCCTCATTAGCTTATCAGCAACCATAGCTGACACAAGACATGTGGGAAGAATCTTTCTTTCTCCTTAAAAGATTCATGTGTTGCTTTCATCAGCAAACACAACCAACTTGGACTCACAATCCAAGACAACTCGATACCTTTCTAAGGTATCCATCCCGAGGATTATATCAAATCCTTGCATATAAAGTGGTATAAGGTCCACTTGAATGTGATGATCAGAAAAGAAGAGGATGCAGGAAGAGCATACCTCCTGTAAAGCAGCAGACCCACTCAACGGAGTCTCCAACAACAAACTATATGTCCTATGACTGACTGTCATATTGTAGTTGTGAATCACTCTTCGAGTGATAAAAGAGTGCGTAGCACCCGGGTCAATCAGAATAGATACTACACAGGATTTAGACATATCAGAATATAAAAGTTCCATCTAAACTGCCACTACCCGTGGATCGACCACTGCCTCTAGTGGGTTCATAGCATAGAACCTCATTGTAGCCTGGTGTTGAGGTGGTGTTGATGATCCAGCTTGAGACGCTTGTCCACGTCCTCGAGCTGCTCCTTGAGATTGCCTTCTCTGTGATCCCTGTTGACCTTGTCTCGGAGGCTGTGTCACACTGACAGGCTTAGATTGGCAGTCCTTCATCAAATGTCCCACCTTACCACAGTTGTAGCAGCTTTTCCCCAGTTGTTGTGGGCTTGGTGGTCCAGTAACTGACATTGATGCAGAGCTATGGGTCTCCTGAGGTGATTGACCTCGTCCTCTACCTCTACTTGGAGACCATTGAGTCTGAGGACTAGATCTAGGTGGTGGAGGGTTAGGTGCAGAGGATCTAGGCTTCTTAAAGTCCCTAGATGAAGAACCCTGGAACTGTGGATATCTTTTCTGGGTTTGCCTTTTCTCAACCACAGATCTCTCTATCCTTCGGACTGACTCAATGAAGGTAGAGAATCTCTCTCAGTTTTCTAAGGCAGACAAAGGAGTAGACATGTCAGCATTCAGACCCTTTTCGAATCTTCTCATCCTTTCTTCTTCTGTGGCAGCCATGTGCGGACAAAACCGCAATAGCTCCATGAACTTAGCCTCATACTCGCTAATGTTCATCATTCCCTGCCTCAGTCTCTCAAACTGAGAGATCTTCTCATCTAGGAAGGTCTTTGGAAAATATCTGTGGACAAATTCCCGCCGAAAGTCTTCCCACGAGATCTCCATTCCAGGTCTCTTCTGCTCTTCCATTGTCTACCAGTGACCAGCGCTTCCTTTGAGAAGATAGACAGCGTGTCTAACCTTCTCAGCTTCAGGGATATTGAGAATCCTAAAAGCTTTCTCCAAATCTATCAACCATAGGTCAGCATCTGTGGGGTCGGTAGTCCCAAAGTATTCGGTAGCTTCGACACGACGTAGTCGCTCGAACGTCTTCCCGATACCTTAACCTTCAGACTGGACAGGTGCCCTGGGTGCAGGCATAGGCATCCTGTCGGTAATGTGCGTCATGGCAGTCATAAACTGCCCGAACATCGTTTGCACAGCTGGGTTACCCATGTCGGCTGGGTCGAACTGAGGTGGCTCCCTGGGTTGCTCAGGTATGGGTTGCTCTATCTCTGGTATTCTTGCACTGCCTTGTGGTGCAGCTACGCTACTCTCTGCCACGTACTCCTCATGTGGCTCAGACATCCTTATATATCTTCTTCTCCTGAGGAGCAGAAGATTCTATTAGATAAGGAAGGAAAACTAAAGATAGACTCGACATCCTAAGTCCTAATGTCTCTGTAGACTCGGCGAACCTAGAGCTATGATACCACTTAATTGTGGGCTCCGATCTCCAAAACCACGATATAAATACGATTTAAACTTAGCAGAAGCAATTGATTAACAGCGGAAGACAAAAATCACGGGAAATTAAAACTTTTTGAGATAAGAGCTTAAAACCTTAAAACTTCTTTCATAGAAAAAGGATTAAACTGTTTACATCTCTGATAATTACTTCTTGAGTAATTATATACATCATGATACAAAATCTCAAGAGATAAAACCAAAATCTCAGACCATCAACTCCTAGGACCTGAGAGTATAGAGACGGCATAGGACTGACTTTCTAACAACTATCTCAACAGTCAGTATCTCCACCTGAGATTCATTGCTGCTCCTGGTGCTACCGCTGGGATTGGTCACCTGTAGGCCGGTTCCTCCGTATTCGACGACCACCTAAAAAGTTGAAGTCTACAGGGTGAGACAATGTACAAATTGTCCCAGTGAGAGTTATAACTCTCAACTAGAAGCTTTATATAGCAAGTCAAAGAACAATATAAGCAATTTAAAGTAATCAACAACAGAGAGGTATTAAGCAGAATATCATCATATAGATAAGGTGAAGAACATATCTACAATGCAATGTAACACCATTCAAGAATCTCATAGCCTAAACTAAGCAATTATACTACGCGGCTGATTATGTTTTACAAACATCATTATGCCCTGTGGAGATGAGGTATACCCCTCATACTCCAATCGATCACTAGTAAGTTGCATCGGTATCATACAAAGGCCATTAAAAGAGTCAGATTCTTATGAACTCATCCTCCTCAGTCAGTAAGAGGATTGCTTGCAGGACATCTTGTGTCTCTGCTGTTATAGCTTACTAGGGTAATCCGGTCCTTCACTATTTTAGAGTTACAGTGGCGTTCTGTACTCTCTTCGTCATCGGAAGATTTCTTGTTTATCTCTCATCGATGCGGTGTTTGCGTTTTCTTTGGGAGATTCGTGGTACATCTCTTAGTTTGGATTTGTAGTGAAGGGTTGATGGATTATTCATCTACATCAATTCCTACACTAGGATGTAAGGATTTACGCATCCATTTCCCCCACATACTCAAAAGTATGTGCTCCAGGAGTTCCCTTGGGAAAACCTGTTTCAACATCATTTGGTCTCTGACAATGATGGATCTATGATCAGGGCTCTACATGGTATGATTATACTTGATTAGTTAGGTACATTTCAGTATTCTTTTAACATCATACATGTTCTCAAACAGTTAATCACTAGCATGGCAGCTATGAAAATAGAATACTAAATGTAACAAGTCTAACTCACATCAATTATCATTTATTAATCATCTCATCACAAGTCATCTGTTAAGCACGACCTTGATGATATTCATGGCCCTCATAGCCCATCAATCTCATAAGATGCCACTAACAAGGCATCAGGATATTTCACTATTTCATAAAGCTAAAGCATGCTTTCAATGAATATAGTATCATAATCCTTACCTGGATATGATCATCCTTATATAGAAACATGCATGGTTAGTTCAACGGATAACAGTAAACAATTCATTTGAATGAAGTTGTATCTTCCTACTCTTTCAAGAGTTAGGTTCCCTGATTTTCATCAATTAGGGTTCATTATTCACATTACATGTCATCGCCCTAGAATTAGGGTTTACTATTCACATCATGGTGATTTAATCTCATAAGATCATCTTGTATGAGAAACAACACCATTACAGTCCTTAGATAAGATTAAGATTCATCAATTATCATAATTAGGGTTTCCATGATCTCACATAGGTGGATCATACCCTAAACATGCACATTCATGTGTATTGAAGGTACTTTTCTTGAGTTTCCACCATAAAAGGGTACTTTCTCTCTCCTATGATACTTTCTCTCTCTTCTTACTAGCAGATGGTGATTACACCACTCTAGATCAGGTTAGGTCAAATCCTCATTGACTATCATAAGCCAAAACATCACTATCATGTGATTAGGGTTTAATTAGAACAAGGTATTACTCAATTGAACCCCTCAAGGGTATTTTGGTAAACTACCCCATTGATCACCATCATGGGTCAATTCATTAGTCACTTAGTCCCTTAATGTCCTAGGTTACCATTAGGGTTTAGATCAGATCACCATTGAACCAATTTCACCTTCAAATGATCAAGTACAAACAACCTTGAAAACCTTCAAACAGTTTCAACCTTTAAGACCGTTTGAGACCAAGCGGTCTCGAGACCGTTTGGGTGTGTTGACCGTTTGGGAAGGTTGAATTCCAAACCGTTTGGTGCTTATGCGGTTTGAAACCGTTTGATCAAAACTACTTGAGATCGATTGGTCCAAACGACCTTGAGATCGTTTGAGCCCAAACGGTCTTGAGACCGTTTGGTCCAAATGGGCTCAAACCGTTTGGACCTCAAACAAGGTTCAAAAGTTACAATCGATTATGGTTAAGTATGTTGAAGCCCTCAGTTATCCAAATCCATGTAAACCACTTACGAATTGAGTTAATTAGGATGAGCCTCAATCAATTGGACACCAAATTGACCCTCAATTGAAAGCCAATTAGGGTTAAATCCAATCTCAATTAGGGTTTCAATCGGATAATCATCAATGTTCAACAATGTGAATCAAATCAAGGTTGAACCTATAAATTGACCTCCAATTGGGCCCAAACTTGGCTCAAACGGTCTTGAGGTTGTTTGGATGACCTCCAAATGGTCTTGAGACCGTTTTCCCAAAGTTTGACCAAAAACCAAGTCGGTTGGATAAGGGTTGAACCCTAATTAGGTCAAAAATCAACATTTTTATCAGTTCATCAACTTATCTACAATTGGACCCTCAATTCTTCAATTAGCTCAACCCTAGACCTCCAAACGGTCTTGGGTTGTCACCAAACGGTCTTGAGACCATTTGGATGAATCCCCAAATGGTCTTGAGACCGTTTGGGTCCTTCAACCCAAAACTCAACAAAATCTATACTTGAAATCAACAATTTCAGCGACTTCAGATCGATTGGTCCAAACGACCTTGAGATCATTTGAGCCCAAACGGTCTTGAGACCGTTTGGTCCAAATGGGCTCAAACCGTTTGGACCTCAAACAAGGTTCAAAAGTTACAATCAATTATGGTTAAGTATGTTGAAGCCCTCAGTTATCCAAATCCATGTAAACCACTTACAAATTGAGTTAATTAGGATGAGCCTCAATCAATTGGACACCAAATTGACCCTCAATTGAAAGCCAATTATGGTTAAATCCAATCTCAATTAGGGTTTCAATCGGATAATCATCAATGTTCAACAATGTGAATCAAATCAAGTTTGAACCTATCAATTGACCTCCAATTGGGTCCAAACATGGCTCAAACGGTCTTGAGGTTGTTTGGATGACCTCCAAACGGTCTTGAGACCGTTTGCACAAAGTTTGACCAAAAACCAAGTCGGTTGGATAAGGGTTGAACCCTAATTAGGTCTAAAATCAGCATTTTTATCAATTCATCAACTTATCTGCAATTGGACCCTCAATTCTTCAATTAGCTCAACCCTAGACCTCAAAACGGTCTTGGGTTGTCACCAAACGGTCTTGAGACCATTTGGATGAATCCCCAAATGGTCTTGAGACCGTTTGGGTCCTTCAACCCAAAACTCAACAAAATCTATACTTGAAATCAGCAATTTCAGCCCGATTAGGTTTAGGGTGTTGAAGTGCCTTCAACTCTCAATTGGTTAAGAATTAGATTATGAATCTTTGTAGGAATGAAATTCAATATGTTACCAACAGACCCTCAAACGTTCTTCCCTTGTTCAACTCTATCAAACGGTCTTGAGACCGGTTTGATCCAAACGGTCTTGCAAGATCGTTTGAGATCAAACGGTTTGAAACTGTTTGACCTTAAACGGTTTGCAACCGTTTGGACCAAAAGGGTCCAAGGTCGGTTGATAAAGCTACCTAGGAATTCACGCCCATCATCTTCAACCTCTGTTCAGGTTGGTTTCTCCACCGTTTTGCTTGCAAAGGTGCAAGGAAGAAGGGAGGTAGAAGAAGAAGTACTAAAGCATAAATTGCAATAACAAAAACATGTATATAAAGAAAGGAGTTTAGAATTATAAAACCCGCCTTAGAACGTTGTTCCTAGAGCTCCAAGCTTCCAAGATTCAATCCTATAATGGTGTCTTGAGCTCCATAACTTGGCCAGAGGTGATTCTCCAAGGAAAAGATGGGGATGGTCGGCTAGAACAAGAAACCTAAGTTAGTTAACCATAGAACCAACCTTTTAAGAAGAATTCCACCATGAATTCGAGCTTGAGGATGGTTTCCCCCTCACCTTAGCACTAGTTGGTCGTTCTCCTGAGCTCCAAAGCTCTGCCTTAGCCGTTTGAGAAAGATGAGAAATGAAAAGGAGAAGAGATACGTTTGGTTGGTTTGCAAGGACAAGAGCTTATATACTTTAGGCTATTTTACACCATAAGGACCTCTAGAACATGGATTTCTCATCCAAGTCCCTCCTTGTTCAAGGGCACGTCCAAGACCATCAAAACTTATGCAAATCTCATCTAAACTCAAGATCTAAGGGTAAGGAAATCCACTTTCAACTAGGGTACATACATGAAAGGTCTCCATACCCATACTAAGTGAATTTTATGCACAAAGATTATTTTTCTTATCTGATTACTCATTTATGTGTCTCTTTCATCATTTCCACTCTAAATGATGTCAAGAGTCATTAAATATGTTCTAGAAGGTGTATTTTATAACATGCACCCCAGAATTTGGGTAATTTGCACTTTACTCCAAATTAGGGTTTTTAAGCACAAGGATCATTCCTCAAGCTGCATCTTGATGCCCAAGCTTGGGATATCCATCATACCTCATCATATTCACTCATATGATGTCTCATCATCAGAGGAACATCTTAACCTGTGAACATTGCAAGTTAAACGCCTTAACTGGGTAATTTGCACATAGGTCCCTGCATTACAAAACAATGCTACAACTTTGTTTAAAAAGAAGCAAAATTGAAAGTTTATGTTCCTGAGGAACTTAATTACATGCCAGGGAGTATTCACAAGTAAAACTTCTAGGGTTAGGTTATAACCCAGGTCAGGGATGTTACACCAATAGAGTTGGGACTCACCGGAGTACAAGTAGCTCATGTATGTTTTGCTGACGATCTTATATTATTTCCACATGCCAGTAAGACGCAGATGAAAATGATTCTACATTGTTTCAAATATTTTGGTGATGCATCTAGACAATCCGTATTTCTTGCAAAATCATATGTCTTATTCTCCAGGAGTGTCCTAAGAGTGCTTAGGAGGATGATATAATAACCGAGAAAATTCAAGATGATGGAAGACCTGGGGAGGTACTTAGGAGTACCAATCATACACTCACGTATTACAAAATGAACCTATGCAGATATAGTGAACAAAATGGAGGGGAGAATAAATGTGTGGGCTACTAAGTACATGCCATTAATAGGGAGGATTTGCCTTGCAAAATCCACAATCACAACTATTCCCACTTATTTTATGCAAAAGGAAATACTTCTAATGAATCTGTGCAACCGAATTGATGGAACCGTACGCCGGTTGATATGGGGTGGTGGCTACAGCACAAGACAAGTCTCATTAGTAGCATGGGAGAAACTAACAAGCTCTAAAAAAATGGAGGACTAGGCGTAAAATCTATGAGGGAGTGGAACTTGGCCTTAATACTCAAGAATTCATGGGAATTAACTACGTGCAAAAAGTCGATTTGGGGTGAGATGATGAAGGAAATATTTGAAAAAGAAAAACTAGGAAAATCCATATCAACATCGTGCCTCAGAAAACTAGATGTAGAAGGAAAACAATTCATTTTCAAACACTCATTAAGAGTAGCTGCTAGCGGAGAGGCAGTTAACGTCTGGGATGATGCATGGGTGTGTGTTGGTCTCCAGTTATGAAATCATACTAAACAACCAATCCCACATGAACTTGATGATCTACAAGTCAGCACCCTCATGCTCGAAACAACTCAATGGGATGCAGTTTTCCTGTCAGATTGGTTACATGAGGACATGGTCCAACTCATCCTTAATAAGGAGGTACCATTGGCGAAGCACCAAAAGGACCAATGGTCATGGATTCCCACTGCGTATGGCAAGTATTCCTTTTGTTCAGCTTATCGAGTCATCTGGGAACAGAAGGAGAAGATATGCCCGAGATAAGGCATCTGGAAACTTGAAGTATCAGAAAAAGTTAGGATGTTTTCTTAGCTAGTACAACACGGAGCATTACTCACAAATGAATGGAGAACGGTAAGGAATATGTCGCACGATAGTCGATGCCCCCAATGCTTAAGGCCTGATGAGATGATGCTTCATGTCTTACGAGATTGTGAGACAATGAAGATAGTGTGGGAAAGATTGATCAAACAGGAGGAACAAAAGAACTTTTTCAACGATGGGATAGTAGAGGAATGGTTGAAGGTTGAAGGTAAAATACAACAACTAATAAAAGAGGGATTCTAGATAGCCTTCCATAAGCTATGTCTTTATCAAAACCCTCATGTCTTTGAGGGAGAAATTATAAGGCCAGAATCACAAGCAGTTTCTATAAGTTGAGCGATATAGATTAACAACAAAGCTAAACCATATAACACTTCATTGATTAAGGAAAAACGAGGCAGTCAATGGATGAAATTGGATGCAGGCACCATCAAGATGAATGTTGACATAGTTGTCAAGTAAAATGCAGTGACAGTTGTTGTGGTCGCTAGAGACGTGCTAGGGGAGTGGCATGGAGCATGGAGCAAGAAGCACAACACCTCAGATGTCACTACAGATAAACTTATAGCAATTTCAATGGATACTAAGTTTGCTACGACGCACAGCTGGATGAAGGTGATAATCAAGACTGATACCCAGTTAGCGGCAAAGATCATGGAAGAGGATGCAGAAGAGTTCCCGAAATACACGTATTGGTCAACTAGACTGAAATAGTCGCTACATAGAGATGATGTAGTGCAATATCAGTGACGTGAATGCAACAAAATGGTTGATATACTTGCCAAGCTTCAGATGCGGAGTAATTTGAATCATCTTATCTATAATATTCCACCTACTTGTCTATTGGAAGTAGTTAACACTGATAAAGAGGGTAGAGTGAGAAACACTGACCCAAACACCTCTTATGAGGAAAACTCATGTAACCAGACTTTGTCTAGCTTGTCGAGGGTGCAATATAAATAAATATCCTAAATTTTTTCACAAACAAAAGAAGTATCATGTTGGTGGTGAATGTATACTAAGTCACTAAAATAAAAATTTGTTTCAATTAATAAAAATATTGAGATAGTTGTATCATTTTTATGATCTTTTAGAATCTTGTGTATCTTCCAAGGACTCTATTTATTATTTCAAACACTTACTATAATACCTCATACATGCATGTTCATGTGCATGTCAATGAATATCCACCTTGCTAGTACACATGTATGATTCCAAAATTGATCATAGTACCTCATGCTTTGTATAGGCATGCTCACACTCTTCTACATATGATGTCAAAAACATCTCAATTGACTTCTACCATGACTCATTTCTACCACATGTTGCAATATTAAGTCACAATAATCACAAAATGAGATCAGTTTCTCCCTTCTCTTCCATATTTTTGTGAGGTTGTCAAGGTTTTCTAATTTCCTATTGTTGTATACCATCATACATGAGTCATTGAGTTCATGTCATGCTACTATACATCCAATTCACATGCAATGTATGAACTAATGATTTCTACTCACCAACAACAAACTTAAATGGCCCTAAAGTACACATATAAACATGTGCATGTTATTCTATCCATTTGAGTTGTTCATATTGAATGTATAATTTGAAATTTATACATATGAATCATATTTCTCCTATTAGATTCAAACGCTACCACATAGTTCATTGCCACCAACTTCATACCATGATTAATTATTGTATTGGATCTAGATGGGGTATACTTCTCCAATTCTGGACAACACAAAATCTTTCATAATGCAATGCTTTTTTATTGAGGAGACATGGATTCCATAGTTCTTAGTCATGTTTCTATAATAAAACCACTAAGTGATACTTTCTCACGAAAAGCATGTAGTGCTTGGATCCAATTTTTGAGCTATTTATAATTAATATTGTCATTCTCTAATTAATAGCAATTTACATTTGTTTTACTTTCATACAAAATCATATAATAATAATTTTAATATCTTTAACCATAATATATTATAATTTCAACTACAACATTCCCAAGGAATTATATTACCATGTACAATATAATTTGGTTCATTGAAGTAGGCCATTACCAACCCCTCCCCCCATTACATCATGTTAATACCTCATTTTGTACCCCACAACTTAGTGTTTGTGTGTGGGAGAGAGTATGAAAGATACAAAGAGGGACATGAGCCCATTTTGGGACATATTTGTTCATTAATCACTTTGATCTTGGGCATGAGATCTTGGCTATATTAATCATACGTAATGTTTGTTGGTATATCAATTTTCCCATGGGTGTAGCATAAATACAACTGTCATATTTGAGAGATAGAGAGAGGAGCATTTAATATTGAAAGAAAAACTACACCCTAAAGAATTCCTTCATGGAGGTTCATTTACCATCATAATTTTGTTCATTTATATTCAAGATTTCTCAGCATTGTGGTCAAACATGGATCCAATACAATAACAAAAAGCTAATAGAAATACCAATTGTTAATAATGGGTTTGTGGTGTTGTCTATACACCATAAGAAAAGGCATATTTTTGAAAAAACTCTTACAATTTTTTTAGAAAATTTGAAATAAGGTTTCTCACTCATGCCATCCTTTTTGACAGTTTGTAATCAAAATAAATGAAACATGATTACAGAAAATTCAACCATAATTTTTTTAGTCTAGGAAACTTATAAGACCACTCTTTGTTCACTATAATTTACATGAGTTGATATGCATAAAATTGAGATAATTAAGAAATACATTGTCACTTAAACACATTCTTTACCATCAATACGAAAGTCATTTTATTTATAAACTTTCCTAACAATAATAAAATTGTTAAGAGTTCTCACATTATTATGTGTGAGTTCTCAACAATATATAATAGGATATTTAAAAGAAAATATAAAATTTCCTAATCGGATCATCATATCATCATAATTTAGGGTACACATGAGGTACCATACATGTCATTTGATAGTTAGTATTGTTATAACAAAATGATATATTGTAGTCTTATTTTCTTTTAGGAAATATTACTGAGAGCCACATGTGTCTATTGAACAACCACATTTGCATCATGTCCTTTGATTCCTTCAATATGATTACCATATCGAATTGATACATTAAGTATTTTATTAGGAAATATTGTATATAATTTCTTGTTTGCACACTTTTCTTATTGTTAATTATCACTATTATCGGGCCACCATCATAGAATCATTATCTCTCAACTACTTGTTATTTTATGAGCACACCATAACCATAACCACTTCAGTGCAACCCTTTGATGCTACTTCTCTATCTCTAAAATTGTGCTAATATCCACTACCCATCATAACGTTTCTACCATCATCACACCATCACATTCGTTTATACCATTATGTACCATATTGACCTATCACTCCATATTGTGAGAAATTAAACTAAATGTGTGATATGTAACTACAATATGTGATGGTAGTGGTACATAGTAATGAGACATAGGATGGAAATTTGACCACTTCAACAATGTTTGGCATTTAAAACTTTCATTAAATATGTTTCCCCATTGTCAACTCATTTCATATATGTCACACCATTCAAAATATACTTTTGTTGAATTGTTTATTATTATGTTCTCCATAAATTCAATATTTCTTTTTTTATTTATCAAATGTAGTTGAAAAACATTCATATTGCCAATGTGCATATATAACAATATATTGTGAATTCATGTTGAGAGTACATCTTAGAAGCATTAATATATAATTTCTTTATGGTACAAGTTCTTGAAATTGAAGCTTTTATTATTCAACTTAATGTACATATTATGATAAAATAAAATTTGTAATGCATTATTGATTATTATTATGTACATATGCTCTTAAGAATATTTACTTCAATTAGTCATTTGGAACTTATATAACTTGCAACGAAAGTTACTTCATGACGAGACATCGTAAACAAATTGTACTCAGATTATCTTGTCAGATTTAAAACTATTTTTTATTTCCACCCCAAAAATTTATGTTTGGACTGTCTATGTATAAAAAAAAGAACTTCTTTACTCCCACCCAAGATAAAATTGATCAAAATTGTATATCCAAAATATTATTACTTTTTTTTCTAAACACTTTTTTAAAGTTAGTCAATATGACACAAATAAACATAAATTGACTCTTTCCTATAACATGTCTAAATACATAAAAAATAATGAGTAAGGTGTATTCATTATGAGGTAATGGAATTATTAAGTATTTCTTTATACGAAGAGAGTGTTTGATTGTGTTGTGTTTGACCAAACATTTGGTGTCTAAGGTTGTGCTTTTCACTTGAACTTAATTACTACATCTTACAAAGATGACTCAAATACAATATTTTAGTTTGAAACGAAAATGAAGGAGTTTGTCCCTAAAATATCTTATATACTAAATATTAAATAAAATATGTTACCATACTCTCTAGTTGTGGACTGTAGGTTCAAAATAGTGATACATGGATGTAGTACAATAATCTACTATACATACCTTGGTGTATAAGAATAGCTACTCTCAGGTGCCATTGTAGATGATGTTTTATGTTCCTGAAGCAGGCATAAGAACATTGACAATATGATCTGAATCATTCTGTAGATACACAACTACTTCTCCCCTTCTATCTTCAGTAAGGCCTAAAAAAGCTTCTTCCACGACACTGCACATAATTAGTATGCCTCCTTTATTTTCTTTTCATTTCTTGTTGGTGCTTATGAAAATGTGCCCAATACATCTCATCCATACACTCCACTATGGGGCGTACAAATGTATGGGTCAGATGATGTGGGTACATAGGTGGGCATAGAGGTTGGGTATAGAAGATTTAAACATGCTTATGTCACCACTAAAACATTACAGTTAAGATGACAATGTCATCAATGTGCCAGGCAGTATGTATTATAATGGATGGATCTAGGGATCTACTGAATCCAAATTTGATGGAATGAAAAATTCTATTAATATGGAAGAGAAGAGCTCTAGATTAATATTTAATGATAGATTCAAACTATACGGTCAATATATAGTTTATACACAATAGATATTATTTTTTGATGATCTACGCAACAATCCTACAAATCAATGCACCGAAGAGGAGATAAATCCTTATGTGAAGAGACCTTATTGTATATTGGTAGATATAGAAAGTGAGTCATACTATTTATAGAATCTCGATCAATGCTATCGTGTGACGATTACACAGGCGATGACCTTACATTCTTTGGGCATGCAACCCCTAAATGCGATGTAATAGAAGTTCATCAATGATTGATCTGAGATTGGACATATTGAAATAAGATTATATGGAATGAATAAACCTTATGGTGGGGGAAGTAATCTTGATTGGTACTTAATTGAAGAGTCAAGCCACACAATCAACACATGGTAGATGAAGTTTGACAATGATGGTTGCAATAACCCATTGGAAAATAGATGAAGTTTGGCAATGATAGTTGTGACAATCCTATGAATCCTGAAGATACTGGATTAAATGTTGTCATACATTGGAAAATTCTTGCTATCAACGATGGTTTTAAGATTCTATATTTTAATGGGAAACATAATGATAGATGATCCGAGAGACCAAACTCACATTTAAGTTTAATTACACATGTATACTCTCACTGTGAACACAACTTCATATGAATCCCATCACAACCTCATCACAGCATCACCCTTCCTATAGATCCATGATTATAGTAAGCTTCATTGAATGTGCTATAACCCACACAGAACAAAAATGTGGACAACGACCAGGAAAATGTCATGTGGAGTCCGTAGAGTGACTGATAGTCGAGGAAATCAAGCATAAGTATCTAGAAATTGTTTCTTGGTGAATTAGCCAATATAATTTGAGAGGAGGCATAAGAAAAAGAATGATTCCGCCACACAAGGTGAACTTCGGAACACAGGGAGAAAAGCATACTCAAATTTGAACATTAAAACCTAACCATATTATAGAATCAGAGGGAAGCAATAGTGGGTAAGTGTTCATCTTTATCACAAAAAAGAGATGATGAAAATGAGTGCTGGTACAATAGTATATATATATATAAATATATATATATAAATATATATATATATACACACATCTATATACATATATATATATGTATACACACACACACATATATATACATATATATATATGTGTATATATATACACTTGGGGATAAAGAGAGGCATTTTCTCCCCCTCTCCCATGCCCGTGACGGAGGCCGAATGTCTGGGAGGGTGGTAAATCAAGGCGGCACCTGGGATTCGAACCCGGAACCCTTCATGAGGAGACATCGTGCTTGACCACTTGAGCCACTCCTTGTCGGCATATATATATATATATATATATATATATATATATATATATATACATACATACATACATATATATATATATAGAGTCAGGCTAGATTACACTCGAGTGTATCCGAAGCGGAATACACTCAAGTAGTTTTTCATGATGAAATATTTTTTTTGAAAATCTAATCCATTGATCTTCTTAAACATCTCGTGAACAACTCATACACAAAATTTGAGCACATTTGGATATGTATAGCTCATGTTATGAATACCACACAAATTATACATTTCAAATTAGTTTCGCACGTCGATTTTGTTGCCCTCGGATGAGTGACTTACACTCATCCAAATGGGCTCAAAATATGTATGCAGCCTATTTATAGTATGATGGTGAAGATCAATGGTTTACATTTTGCAAAAAATAGTCTTGATATGCAAACACACCTGAGTGTATTCGTGCGATCCATACACTCGAGTGTATTCTAGCCTGACTCATATATATATATATATATATATATATATATATATATATATATATATATATATATATATATATACATATATATACATATATATATATGTATGTACGTGTGTGTATATATATACATATTTATATATATTTATGTATATCTATATATATACACATGTACATACACACACACAAATATATATATATACATATATATATATATATATATATATATATATATATATATATATATATATATATATATACATACATACATACATACACACATATAATAAAGTGCATCTTCCCTTTGGGTTTCATCTGGCCAATTATCCAGGAGACCCCAACCCATAGGGCATGGCACCCACACCGACGACCATCCTAGTCGGAGATGTCCACCCTCACAACACCCACCCCTCCTCACCAACTTCATACCTCCATCTGATACCACAAAGGATATAAGAGAGAACCTAGACTCTGAGAACCCTAAGAGACGATGACAATCTGAAGAAGATGACTGGGCGGAAAGGATGGATGCAAGTCCTCAAGCAATTACAGAGTGTAAAGAGAAGGTTATGGAATTCCTGAAGAAGATCATAAAAGATGGAGAGGTCCATCTAGATCTTGATGTAGACAAATTCAATCAGATGTAAAATATCTGGGAGTATACCATTCTGGTTTACATCTTGGGCAAGAGCCCATTCTACCCCCACTTGCTTCTGTGGATGCGGTGCACTTGGAAGACAAAGGGTGACATGGAGCTATTGTCGAGAGAAGAAGGAATGTTCTTGGTTAGGTTTGCAAACATAGAAAACAAGAAGGTTGTTTTGAGACTGGGCCCTAGGTGGTATGATCTACAACTCGTGGTGGTGAAAGATTACTGGTGTCGTGATGAACTACAGAAGAACCTATTCACATAAATCCCAGCGTGGGTGACACTTAATTCGTTCAGTCGATCGTGGATGAAGAGGGAGGCTAGGACTATTGCTTCTTGGGTTGAAAAGGTTTTACACATCGATGAGAGTTTGCTAGACGAAAATGAGGTGAGAGACTTGGTGGAGATCACGGTGGAAGGAAGCTTTCGATACACGGTCTGGCTCAATTTACATAGACACGATCCGATCCCAATGATAGTGTCATACGACCACATATCGGTAAGATGTTGCAAGCGTTAGGCATTTGGACACTTTGAATGTAAAGAGAAGGTTGTCACAGTTGAGGAGGTGCAATAGTTTGGAAGGAGAAGTCGAAGGGATAGTGAAACAAGGGAGGCTTGCAAGAACAAAGGAATAACAATGAAAAGGAGTGGAGGATGTGGGAAGAGAAGGGAGGTGTTAAAGGACCTAGCAAATAGGGAGGTGAATCCCAGCAGCAGGAGGCATTGACGGAGATGAATGACCATACATAAACATTAATGGGAGAAGACCAAGAATCTGAGGGTGACTCATGTGTTGAACTCAAAGGCACACCAGATATCCACACAAAGAGGAGAAGCTTAAGTGAGGTGCAAGAGGGATAGAGATAACCTAAAGTAGATGGGGAATATGAAAAAGGAGAGTTTACCTCTTCTAGACTGGACTTATGGAAGGATTTCGTCTCTCTATCCAAATAGATAACTCTACTTTGGTTGGTAATTGGGGACTTCAATTGTAATATCCTAGGATTTGAGTCCTTAGATAACATGATCTTAAAAGGAATGATTGGACTACCTATATCACCAAGGTACATCTCCTTTTCCAGGAGCCCATCACTAAGAACTCCATAGTTAAGTGTGCTCAGCTTGGAGTAGTACTGGGATGGGTGACCTGTTGGGAAGTTAATCCTGGCATGCACATGAGTGAGGACAAAGTGCACAGTTAAGGCTAGTGGTGGTCTGTGGGGATAATACTCATTGCTGAAACTCTACTAGAGCCTTGGGTAGTGGGCTCGGGCATTACAAATGGTATAAGATCCATAACCCCTCCAGTAGGTGGGGCCCACATGGGCATGGCATGTCCAGGCATGTAGGAAAGGGTTGTCCATGGTTGACATAGCCACCATTACACTGGTATTCCATGATCAAGAGTTGGTCATCCATGGGCCATTATGGGTCCGTACTAAAATGGAGTCAGATTATGAGACCATATAGTTGAGCCTTGACGAGGACGTTAAGAGTCTAAGTGGGGGAGATTGTAACATCTCATGATTTGAGGCCTCAGATAAAATACTCTTAAAAGGAATGATTGGACTACCCATATCAACAAGGTGCACCTCCTTTTCTGGGAGCCCATTACTAAAAAACTCCATAGTTAAGCGTGCTCGACTTGGAGTAGTATTAGGATGAGTGACCTGTCGAGAAGTTGATCCTGACATGCATGTGATTGAGAACAAAGAGTGAAGTTAAGGGTAGTGGTGATCTGTGGGGACAATCATCATTCCTGAAACTCTACTAGAGCTTTGTGCAGTGGGCCTGGGCGTTACAAATATAATTATAACACCCCACTTGTAAGTGACATTGGGGTGTTTCCCCTATTTTTATAGTGTGGGGTGGAGCAGTGCCTCTAGCGGCTCTTCTCTTCTATGCGACCGGACCTCATCCATATTCACATCGGCCTCACGAGCTCTTCTATCGAGTTTTGAGGGCTCGTGTTTCCCTCCTTCCTCTGGCTTTATTTTCCCTCGCCATGCCAAGATTTGTAGCTTTTCTGGTGAGTCAAGATTGTCGTTTCGGCCACAGTTTGACCCTCAATAAGGGTCATTGGCTTCCTGACAACCAGACAGAGTTAATTCTCCTCTTCTTTTGTATGGAGGCGGCTTGCCCCCGAAGATCGTCTATAGGGATCACCTGTGGTTGCTGCTCGTAATGCAGGACCTCGACCAGAGACAATCTAGACCCCGAAATGATGAAGATATCCTCGTGTCACGCTACAGTCAGTAAATGCCCCTAAGGGCATATGAGTCTTTCACTGCCTAACCGCATCCTTTGACCACTAATCCACCTGGGCGTGACCCACACCTACATGGCCGACTCTCAGTGGACCACCTCTACTGGGCCCAACAACCAAGTGGATTAAAGGCCACCTACGTGGCATTTCTTTCATTTTTGATTGGTTGGTTTTCATTAATTCATTGTAAATCGCTCGATGCTTAGAAAATGAGAAAAAATATGTTTTGAAAATGATTTTTCATGAGGAATCTGAATATTGAGGTTTTAAAGTCTATTTATAAAACGCCAAATGTTGGTTTTATAGGAAATGGAAATTAGGGTTTTGTTTGGTGAATAAAATGTATAATAATGTGAGACATGTTGCAAACAAGATAATTAGGGTTTCTCTAACCCAGGACATGATTAGGGTTTTACCCAACCTAGGAAGAGAGAGAATATACTCACCAAGTGAAAAGTTAAGTGGTCCATGCAATTGAACATAGTTAAATTGGTTGATTTAATTATGCATATGTGAATTTTGCAATGAATGGCATGTTTATGTTATTTACTATTCCTAATTGCTATAGTCAGTAAAGTTAAGATGTATTGAATTTCATGTTATGTATGGTATCATTCTCATGAATCTTAATGGTAATGTTACAAATAAAGTCTAATGTAAATGATAAGAGTCTTAAGAGAAAGAAAATGTTAATGTTAAACTTATATAAGTACCTCATAAGAGAAGAGGCACTTTGGTGCAACCGAAGAGGCACTTTGATGCAAAAGATAAGAGGCACATTTGTGCAACCCGAGGTTACTTATATAAGTTAAGATAAAAGCAATTGACCTAAAAGAAAATGCATGTCTTTTCAATGTTCAGTGTTTAATGTTAAATGTTTATTTTCAGTTCTCAAGTTTTCTTAATATTATAACATGTTCAATCCAATTACCATTGGTTTTATTGCAAGGCTAGGGGTGTGATGCTTGTAGGTAGGAGCAAGCTCAGTATCTAGAAGGCCATCTAAGGAGAAAAACCTAGATCAAGGAGTATCGAGGAGAAAAGCATCAGAGGGGTGCCAACTATAGCTTTAGATCCTTTCATTTTGTTAGAATTATGTATATGTATACATGTTAAGGATTTGAGAATGACCAATTATAAATATTATCCTGTGATGGTTTATTTAAATTCTATTTTGCAATGAATACCACGTTTGTGACATCCCCCTTGGTAAATAAGTGTGAATTTTATACTTCTGTACTCTGATGTGAATAATATTACAAGTGGGGTGTTACAATAATGGATGTCTCTTCGGAGACATCTAATAATATTGAATGATATAGAGAAGATTAGCATGGCCCCTGTGCAAGGATGACACAAACAAATCGAGAAATGGTCCAAATTTTTTATTTGTAATGCCCAGGCTCACTACCCAAGGCTCTAGTAGAGTTTCAAGAATGATGATTGTCCTCATAGACCACCACTAGCCTTAACTGCGTGCTTTGTCCTCACTCACACGCATGTCAAGATCAACTTCCTGATAGGTCACCCATCCTAGTACTACTCCAAGTCGAGCATGCATAACTATGGAGTTCTTTAGTGATGGACTTTCGGAAAAGGAGGTGCACCTTGGTGATATGGGTAGTCCAATCATTCCTTTTAAGAGTGTTTTATCCAAGGCCTCAAATCCTGAGATGTTATGGTACACCTCCTTTTCCGGGAGCCCATCACTAAGAAGTCTATAGTTAAGCATGCTCATCTTGGAGTAGCACTGGGATGGGTGACCTATCAGGAAGTTGATCCTAGCATGTGCGTGAGTGAGGACAAAGTGCACAGTTAATGCTAGTGGTGGTCTGTGGGGACAGTAGTCATTCTTAAAACTCGACTATAGACTTGGACAGTGGGCCCGGGTGTTACAAATAACCTAGCTCTGATCTGAGAAACAGATCATGGGATGTTACATCAATATTGTTGGTCTGCAGGCTGAGAAGAAGGGAAAAAGGTTAGCATTGAAAACAAATATAGATGTTTTTAACCAAGATATTGATAGAGATGGACTTTTTGAACTACCAATGTTGGGAGGTGATATCTTCAAATGGAATAATGAAAGGGGACTAGAAAACAAGATAGTAAGCAAACTGGATAGAGGTTTAGTGAATGATGAATGGCTATAATTTTTTCTTAATGTACAAGTGAAGGCAGGAGGAACTGAACTGAGTGAATATGCTCCTATCTCAGTTCAGATTACAAAGAAGAAATAGAAGATGAAACCCTTCATATTCTTAGATTACTGGGTTGAATGGAAAGGCTTTGATGATGTAATAAAAGAAGGCTGGAGCACACAGGTGATAGGAAATTTGATGTACGTCTTTGCTAAAAAATTGGCTTACACCAAAACTGCACTTAAAAGATGTGCTAAGGATGAAACGAATATTCCAAATCTGATCCGAGAAACAAAAAGAGATTGTAAGGAGGTCATAGAAAAATTGGCAACTGATTCACTTAATGTTAAGTTGATAGAGAAGGACAGGGAGTTGAAAAGGATGCTAGAAGATCTAAAGAAAGTGCAGGATAAATTCTACTATCAAAGAAGTAGGGAGAGGTGGATGGATGATGGGGATAGGAATACTAAACTCTATCATACTACTGTCAAAAGAAGGGAGGCTGACAATATTATATTAGAGTCAATTGATGATGATGGGACAGTGGTCAAAAAATAGGAGGACCTAGAAGAGAAGGCCATAAAGTTCTATATGTCATTATATACTAAGAAATTTGAAAATGAGATAGAGGAGGAGGATCTGGAATAGAGATTTAGGCTTACAAGCACACACAATAATATCTTCACAAGAAGAACCAATGAATAAAAGGTTAAGGATGTTGTATGGAGCATTGACATCAAAAAGTATCTAGGATCAGATGGTTTCAATGATTTTTTCTACAAAAAGACATGGGACATCATCAAAATAGGATCTGATTGCATATGTTAGCTAGTTGCTTGAAGGAGGTAACATGGTGAGATAGGTCAATTCTTCTATTCTAGTACTAATTCTTAAAAACAAGGTTACTTCCTCGCTTGTTGATTTCAGACCTATTGCATGTTGTTTGGTACACTATGAAATCATTACAGAAATTCTAGTTGCTAGACTGAAGATGGTACTTCCCTATCTTATTTTCTACAAATCAAGGAGCCTTTGTAATAGGGAGAAGTGTTAGTGATTGTGATTTTCTGGTCGGGGAATTCCTTCTGGATTACAACATCATGAGGGGTAGCAAGAAAGGCTACTTTTTTTTGTCACCCAAGAGTGTTGCTCCTTTTTATTAATTTTTAGAAGGAAATGATGGGCCCAGGTGCCACATTTGTGTACAGTCCAAAAGGGACAGGTCAATGTGAACACATCCAAGTTCAAATAGAAAAGAACTATACAAAACAACAAAACTATCTATACAATGAACTACAATCATTAGAAATATGATTCCAACAGGAAATATGGTTTGTAATCAGATCTTCAAAAACAATATTGTTCCTATAGCTCCATATATGGTAGAGAATGGTAAGGCACACCCCTTTCAACTGGTTACTATTCCAATCCAGAATTTCTTGCAACATAAATGGGATTCTAGGAATTCTGAAATTAGTAACAGCAAGGCTCCATATCCTTTGAGTGAACTCGCAATTGAAGAACACATGATTAGCATCTTCTCCATGACTCTTACACAAAAAACAAAAGGAAGTGTTGTACACACCCCTTCTTCTGAGAAAATCCATATTAGGTAGACATTTAGAGTACAACTTCTAAGCATGTAATTTGAATCTCATAGGATGTTTTTGCTTCCAGACCCAACTCGCCCAATTGACAACTTCAGACCTACTTCTACAGAAATCCCAGGCCTTTCTCAGATTAATATCCTTTTCATTCGACAACAAAATAACATCTTCATTAGAATTAGGATAGTAGTTATAAACTAGGAACTTGTTCAAATCAGAACAACTTCTATTGTCCGAAATGTTCCATTTTCCATTAAGGATAATAGACTCCAAATGAGCCATATTAGGTTTTCCCAATTTCAGATATGAGTAGGAATCACAGATTTCATCCAAGTAATGATGACCCTTGAGCCAAGGATCATTCCATATAGTGAACTTGTCACCTTTACCCAAGATGAAATTAACCTCATGTTTGATCTCATCTTTGATAGCAAGCATTTTATTCCAAAACCAAGATAAGTTTGATGAATTAGTAGCTTTCCAAATAGTGTTATTCAACATGTATTTACCATGAATCCAACGAACCCAGGTAGATTATTTCATAGACACCACACTCCAAAAGTTTAAAATAAGGCCAGCTTTACAGATATCAGAAGTTTTCCTTAAGTTGAGACCTCCTTCTTTTTTAGGCTTGCACACTTTTTCCCAAGCTTTTAGATGGATATGGGAATCACCATCCACATCATCCCAAATGAAATTCATGCACATATTATCAATCTCAGCATTAATGTTGGAAGGGAGAGGAAAGATGCTAGCCCAAAATTGGACAATAGATGATAAAGTGGACCTCACGAGCTGAACTCTTCCATCTAAGGAAAGGGATTTGGATTTCCAGGAATCCATTCTATTTTTCAACTTATCAATTAAGGGGTAACAAAATTTTTTTTTCAACCTGCCTGAAAAAAGAGGCACTCCCAAGTAAGTAGCAGGAAGATCACTCTTAAGGATACCCATGTACTGAGATAAACCCTCATCATCATCATTCTTACTAAAAAAAGCCATGTTCTTAGCATGATTAAGCTTCAAACTAGAAAGAAAACCAAAAGTATCAAAAATATGCTTCAAACATTCAAAATTCTTAAGACTAGCTTCCCCAAAAACAACAAGGTCATCCGAAAAAATGACATGAGAAACCTGCCTACGAGGGATAGTTCCCATAGGAATAAATTCTTTATTGTCCACATAGTAATTAGTGATGCTAGAGAACCCCTACATACAAAGGACAAAAAGAAGAGGAGCAAGCAGACCACCTTGTCTTAAACCTCTGGAGGGTTTAAAGGGTTTTGAGGGTTCCCCATTAATAAGAACTTGGTGAGTCACTGACTCAAGAATGTTGTAAATCCAGTTGCACCAAAATCTAGGAAAACCCATGCCTTCCATGACGCACATCAAGAAATCCCACCTTACTGAGTCATACGCCTTGGTAATATCTTCTTTAATATAGAATTTATTTCCAAAATTGCATTTGTTAAAGTTACTAAGTATTTCATTAGTCAACAAGACAACATATTTAATATTTCTACCTTTCACAAAGTTACAATGGCTTTTGTCAATTAGATCAGGCAGAATCTGGCTCAGTCTATTGTCCATGATTTTGGAAATAGTTTTTTGAACAAAGTTGCATAAAGCAATAGGCCGCCAATCTTTCAAAGTGTTGGCATTCTTACACATAGGAATCAAAGTAATGAAAGTTCTATTCATCTCCTTCAAAACTCTACCTTTTTTGAAAAAATCCAAAATAGCTTTAGAGACTAGATCACCCACCAGATACCAAGATTCTTTAAAGAAATGAGCATTATAACCATTGGGCCCTCGGGCCTTATCCAGATTAGCCTCTTTTATAACAACATTAATTTCCTCCCTGGTAACTTCCTTTGATAGAATATCTATATGAACATTATTAAGAGAGGGGAGAATCCACTTCTTATTCCAAATGACCTTTGAATGATTAGATTTAGAGAATAACTTTGAATAGAACTAAATAACATGATTTTTAATAGTATTGATATCAGAAACTCTCTGGCCATCAATATCAAGACAATTAATGCAATTCCTCTGCCTCCTAGTTCTCAAGGAATTGTAGAAATATTTTGTGTTACTATCACCATTCTTCAACCAAAGGGCTCTAGACTTTTGTCTAATAAAGGCATCCTCCTCATCCAGGGCTTTAATGGCTTTAATTGTAGAAGCATTAGAAAAATTTCTGAAATTACAGTCCAAAGGATTCATATCAGAGTTATACTGAGCAGAGAGGCCTTCAACTTCTAGACATCTAGAATTATCAACAATATTACCCACTTCATGTTTATTCCAAGCAATAAGCTTTTGTTTAACCTCTTTTAGTTTCTTGACCACTTTGAACATGGGACAACCTGTGATGTTAGTATTCCATGCCTCACTAATCACTTCCTTAAACCTTTCTTTGTCAGTCCATGAATTTCTGAACCTAAAAGGAATATGCTTCTTTCTGCCCTTAGGCTCAAAATTGATTCTAAGGATCTTGTGATCACTATACAAGGTAGAGTAAATCTCCCAAATGTAATTAGGCCATAAATCCAGAAAGTCTACTTAAAATTTCTTTTTTTGGTAATGCCTATGACTGTGTCAGATGGGAGAAACAGTAACATCCCTGACCTGGGTTATGAACTAACCCTAGGTGTTTTTCTTAAATATGTGATTAGATGCTTGTGTTTATCCTTTGAGATATAATTAAAGCTTTTGAGGAACTTATATTTCTATTCCAGTCCTTTTTGAATAATGTTGCAACATGTAGTTTTGGACTAAAGTGCAAATTAGCAAGTAGAGAGGTTAACTTGCAAGTTGCACATGTTGAGATGTTCCTCTGATGATGAGACATCATAAGAATGAGTATTATGTGGTGATAAGGATTCCACAAGCTTGAGCACCAAGATATGGCTTGTAGAGCAATCCTTGTGCTTTAAAACCTAGTTTTGGTGTAAAGTGCAATTTACCCAAAACTTAGGGTCCAACATGTAAAATATACCCTCTAGAGTATCTCTCGTATTTCTTGGCATCAAGTAGAGTAAAGAAAATGAGAGGGGTGAATCATTTGAATGATCTAGTAAGAAAGATAATCTTGATATTAAAATAATCAAGATTTAAGAAAATAGCCCTTTAATATATATATATACATATATATATATATATATATATATATATATATATATATATATATATATACATATATATATATATATATATATATATCTTATTAAGGTGATTGGTTTCTTTTCCTTTTAACCTTGGATAAGGTAGTGGTTTTGCATGATATTAGGAGGAAGAAACGTGGACATGGATGGAGTAAGCCTTGGTGGATGTGTTTCGGAAATAAAAGAGATAATCTTCTTTTACTTGAAAATATCCAAAAATATATAAGGATCCTTATCAACAAATCAAGGGATCGTTTCCCTTAGTCCTTTTCTCATATTCTTGCCTTGGCCAACCAAAGGATAACTTTTGAGCAGGAGGAGGATGACCAAGCTGGTTTGGTAAGTATGGATCACCATCTACCTCGAATTCATGGTGGGAACCCTAAAACAAGGTTGGTTTCTTAAATTTCTTCACACGATTCTTCTTTCTAGCCATCTTCTCCATCCAAAACTTGAAGAACGGACCTTGGGCAACCACTAGAGCTTCATCCACCATTAAAGCTATGAATCTTGGAGATCTAGATCAGATCTAAAGGCGGGTTTTATAACTCGAAACCCTTAAGCTTTGATTTTGCATTCTTCTTTCCTAGAAACGTTGCTTATATTTCTTCTTTAGACACTTTTGTGTGTTCTTGCAAGTGTTTCCATTAAGAACAACCACTGTTCTTGAGGTAGAAGATGATGACATTAATACCAATGTTTATCCAAAAAGTTGCTTTAGCAAACGGTCTCTAACCTTGCTCAAACGGTTTCCCAAACCGTTTGGGAGCAAATGTTTTCAAACCGTTTGAATGCAAATGGTTTCACTAGACCGCATAGAAGCAAACGGTCCAAGACCGTTTGGATGCGTTGACTAGGCGTTGACCATTTGGAGGTCATCCAAATGATCCCAAGACCGTTTGGGGTCAGGA
This sequence comes from Alisma plantago-aquatica, assembly GCA_963693085.1. Lineage (NCBI taxonomy): Eukaryota > Viridiplantae > Streptophyta > Magnoliopsida > Alismatales > Alismataceae > Alisma > Alisma plantago-aquatica. Next base: position 544,788,085 of record OY856414.1, read on the forward strand.
CATGACCAAATTGAAAGATGGTTCAATGGTTTCAAATCAATTAGAGCCATGTTGATATTTGTTGAAGGGTAATCGATTCCAATCCCTAATTAAATTGATCCAAGCCCTAATTGATGATCAATTGAGGGTCAATTGAGTGTCAAATCAGTTAAGTGTTGACCTAATTGACTCAATTGATGAATGGCTAACTAGTACATGATCGATTGAGGGATTCAACATTGGAAACCCTAACTCAATTGAAGTGGTTGAGTCACTTTTGGTCCATGCGGTTTTGAGGGGGTTTGGACCAAACGGTCACAAACTGTTTGATTTCATGTGGTTTCAAGATCGGTTATGCCCATGCGGTTTCAAAGTCAAACTTGACCAAACGGTCTTCATGACCAAATGGTCTTCACCTCATCTTGGGCAAACGGTCTTGAGTGTGAACTTTACCAAACGGTTTCAAAAGTCAAACTAGACCAAACGGTCAACAACACCAAACAGTTTCAAGGTCCATCCAAGACAGTTTGGGGAGTTTGTGGGCAAGACCGTTTGAGGTCTAAAAAGGTCAGGAACGTTTGATGCCTTAGTGGTCATGATGGTTTAGTAGTTGATTAACCTAAACCTAATATATAACTAAAGTGATTAAGGGACCAAGTAATTAGTGGATCAATGCATGTTATAATTAGAGGGGATCATTACAAAGGTACCCTTGATGGGAAAGAGTGACCAATACCCTTTGATCAAGTAAGCATTAATGACCACAATAGTAATAACATAACCCATGATGTCGAGGTTGATTTGACTTAGTCCAATCTAGGATAATGTAACCATCATCTGATAGAAAGAAGAGAGAGAAGACTCTATATATGAATGAGAATCAAGTAATAGACTTCCAATATGTATGTAAGTATCTAATTAGGGTACCATCCTTCATAGTGAGATCATGGAAACCCTAACCATGATGGTTAATGTATCTTAACATAATTTGAGGGCATTAATGGAAGTAATCATCATACATGGTGATCGTATGATCTTAATTCATTGTAATGTGAATAGTAAACCCTAATCTAGGGAAATGTCATGGTGTGAACAGTAAACCCTAATTTTGGGTTATTCTTTTAAGCATGAAACTCTATACTTGAGTATGAAATGAGTAATCATTATGCCTTGTAAGTTAAAAGGGTTAAATAACCCTAATTGAATTGAATAGGAAACCCTAACCCTAGAAACCAACCGTGGTAATGTGACACGGTCAGGGTGATCTTATGTAGCACGACCGTCCAAGGTAGCACGGCCGTGGTGGCTTTCTCTTGCATGACCGTGCAAGATAGCACGACCGTGGTATTCTATACATGACTTGAAAATAATTTTGTATTGTGCTGATATTGATATAATGTGCATGTTATCAATTGTGTTAGTCATGTAGGTCTTTATAAAGAAGTGAGCATAGCCATGTAAGGGATATGATGTCGTATTCATTCAAAGCACTTTATAAGTTTTAGTAATGACATGTTATGTTGCCTAGTAAAAGGTAACATATGAGATTGATAGGTTGTATGAGCCATGAGAAATGTCTGTATTGCCATCAAGTCATCAATATGTTACTTGGTAACAAGTGTTTTGATGATCTAAGGGTTTGAACACCCCTATTCCTGAATCATAATGATGAGATGGTTAGGGATTGATATCGCATTGTTAACAATATGTGATATGAACTTGATATAATTAGTACTCTTTCTTTATAGCAATTATTTTATTGGTTTATGTTTGAAAACATGCCTGATGCTAAAAGAATGCCATAATATACTTAAATAATCAAGTATAATGATATCATGTAGAGCCCTGACCATAGATCCATCATTGTCAGAAGTTAAATGATGGTGAAACAAGTTTTCTATAAGGGAACTCCTGGAGAGCATACTTTTGAGTATGTGGGGGTTATGGACGTGAATATCCTTACGTCCTAATTAGGGAATTGATTTGAGATGTACATTTAATCTCTCAATCCTTCATTATATGTTTATGCCAGGATGATGTATCACTAATCTCCCGATGATGTTGTTAATGTCGCATCGATGTGAGATTAACAAGAAATCCCTAGATGGAGAAGAGAGTACAACACACCACTGTAACTCTAATAGCGAAGTTGCCAGAATACCCTAGAAAGCTATTATAACAGAGACACAAGATGTCATGCATGTTGATCCTCATACTGACTGAGGAAGATGAGGTCATAGGAATCTGACTCTTCTGATGACCTATGTATGGTACCGATTGTGATTTCATAATGGTTGGTTGGAGTATGAGAGGTGTAAATCATCTCCTCAGGGCATAAATATGTTTGAAAATGTAATTAGTCGTATAACATAATTGCTTAGGTTGATCTATGAGAAACAATGATTGATGATAGATTGCTTATAATGCTCTAGCTGAATAACTAGTATATATGTTCTTCATATTCCTTATTGATAACATGTCTTGTTATTCAATAAAATTATAATTGAAATGATTGCTTAAAAGAATGTTGCTTTACTTAGTTTATATAATGTTTTACTTTGTTGTTGAATGTTTATAGTTATATTGCTCAATGTTATTCCATTATTGCAATAACAATGCTTCTGGCGGAGAGTTATAACTCTCGCTGGGACAATTATTCAATTATCTCACCACCGTGGAATTCAACTTTTTAGGTAGACGCCGAGGACGAAGGAACCCATCAGTGGGTGAACAACAACAACAACAGCAACATCAAGGACAACAGTGATCCTCAGGTGGAGACACTGTCTGTCAAGTCTTGTAGATAGAATGTCCTATGTGTCGTATATGTACTCTCAGGTCCTAGGAGTTAGTAGATGTTTAATATAAATCTGAGATTTTGGCGTAATGCCTCGAGATTTTGTATCTTGGCTTGTATAGTTAACAGGGCAGTTGATGTTTATAATCCTCGAGATGTGGTTTTTACATAGATGTAATGATGGATCAATTTGTAAATAACTTATAATGTTTCCTTATGAAAGAGTTTTACCGGTTGTGGATCACTTTACAAAAAGTTTTAAAATTTAGTGATTTTTCAGTAATTCCGCTGCTAATTAATCACTTTCGCATTCGTTGATCTCATTTTCTGAGACGGACATCACAATTTAGTGGTATCGGAGCTCTAGGTTTGTTGAGTCTATAGAGACATAGGACTTAGGATGTTGAGTCTGTTCTAGTGTCTTCCAGTATATCTGATAGTGTCTTCTACTCACCACGAGGAGAATATAAAACTAAAGATGTTTGGGCCACACGAGGAACATGTTGCAGAAAGTAGTGTCGCTGCACCCAGAATAGGTGCAGAAAACCCAGAAAGAGAACATGTGCCTGAACCACCCCAGTTCAATCCAACTGACATGGGGAACCTAGCCGTCCAAGCCATGTTTGGGCAGTTTATGACTGCCATGACACATATGACTGATAGGATGCCTATACCTACACCCAGGGCACCTACCCATCCTGAAGGACAAGGAGCCGGCAAGACGTTTGAACGACTTCACTGAGTTGGAGCCACAGAGTATGCTGGAATAGCTGACCAAACAGATGCTGACTTGTGGTTAACTAAACTAGAGAAGGCCTTTAGAATCTTGAACATCCCCGAAGTTGAGAAGGTTAGACATGATGTGTATCTTCTCAAGGGGAGTTCTGGTCATTGGTGGACCATGGAAGAACAAAAGAGGCCAGGTGTGGAGATTGCATGGGAAGTTTTCTGACAGAAATTTATCAACAGTTATTTCCCTAAGACGTTTCAGGATGAGAAAATCTCTCAGTTTGAGAGGTTAAGACAAGGTCTAATGAACATTAGCGAGTACGAGGCTAAGTTCATGGAGCTATTGTGGTTCTGTCTGCACATGGAGACCACCGATGAAGAAAGGATTAGGCATTTTGAGAAAGGATTAAACGCTGAGTTGACTACTCCTGTGTCTGCTCTGGAGAAAAAGAAAGGTTCTCTACCTTTTTGGTGTATGTCAGAAGGGTAGAAAGGTCTGTGGAAGAAAAGAGATAGACTAAGAACAAGAATATGTATCCCCAGTTTCAAGGATCTTCATCTAAAAGTTTCAAGAAACCTATGTTTTCTATACCTACACCACCACCTAGATTCAGTACCCAGATGAAGTGGATGTCAAATAGGGGTAGAGGACGAAGCTTACCTTTAGAAGGAGCTCGTAGATCAGCATCTATGTCGGTTACAGGACCACCCAAACCACAAAAACTGAACAGAAGTTGTTACATATGTGGAAAGATGGGACATCTAATGAAAGATTGCAGGGCCAGAGATGTGAGTGTAACTCAAACTCAAAGGCAAAGTCAGCAAGGATATCAAAGGCGACAGTTTCTAGGTAACACTAGAGGACGTGGATAAGCATCCCAAGCTGGATCATCAGTACCTAGTCATCGAGCACCAAATCAACCACAGGCGACAACAAGATTCTATGCAATGAATCCACCTGATGCAGTAATTAACCCTCGGGATGTGCCATGTCAGATGGAATTGTTATATTCTGATATGTCTACATCTTGCGTTGTATCCGTTTTAATCGATCTGGGTGCTACACAATCCTTTATCACTCGAAGAGTGATTGTTGACTACAATCTGACTATAAGTCATAGAGCAAAAAGTTTGTTGCTAGAAACTCCATTGATGGGATCTGCCATGTTGCAGGAGGTATGTTCTCCTTGCATTCTCTTCTTTTCTGAACATCACATTCATGTGGATCTTATACCAATTGAGATGCATGGATTCGATGTAATCCTTGGGATGGATACCTTTGAAAGGTATAAGGTTGTCTTGGATTGTGAGTCCAAGCAAGTTGTGTTCGCTAATGATAGTGACACATGGATCTTTCAAGGAGAAAGAAAGATTCTACCCACCTGTCTTGTGTTAGCTATGGTTGTTGAGAAGTTGATGAGGCAAGGATGTTATGCATTCTTGGCCCAAGTGGTAAATACTACCATTGATAGTCCTAACCCTGCTGAAGTTCCTGTAGTCAGGGAATTTGAAGATGTATTTCCTGAAGAACTTCCAGGTGTACCACCGCCTCGAGAGATGGATTTTGAGATTCATCTAATCCTAGATACACAACCTATAGAACAAACACCGTATAGGATGGCGCCTGCTGAGATGGCAGAACTCAAGAAGCAGCTGCAAGAGTTGCTTGAGAAGGGTTTTATCTGATCGAGTACTTCTCATTGGGGTGCTCCAGTCCTTTTTGTTAAAAATAAAGATGGATCAATGCGGTTGTGCATTGATTACAAACAATTAAATAAAATAATGATAAAGAATAAGTATCCTCTGTCAAGGATTGATGATCTCTTTGACCAGTTGTGTGGTGCAACCGTCTTCTCAAAGATAGATTTGAGGCCAGGATATCACCAGCTGCGTATTAAGGATGGTGACATACCAAAGTCTGCCTTCAAGATAAGGTATGGTCACTATGAGTTCACAGTTATGTTGTTTGGACTAACTAATGCACCAACTGCATTTATGGAACTCATGAATAGAATCTTTCGACCTTTTCTCGATCAGTATGTTGTTGTCTTCATAGATGACATCCTAATCTATAGTAGAGATGCTCAGCAGCACAAACAACATATTCATCAGACTCTAACTTTGCTAAGAGGACATAAACTATATGCTAAGTTTAGCAAGTGTGAGTTTTGGTTACCAGAAGTATCTTTCCTTGGACACGTAATATCTGCTTTAGGTATACGTGTTGACCCTAAAAAGGTAGAATTCGTTCTGCTATGGGATCAACCGAAGACACCGACGGAGATCCGTAGTTTCTTAGGGTTGGCAGGCTATTACCGGAGGTTCATTAAGAACATCAGTTCTATAGATTTACCTTTGACTATGTTGACCAAGAAGGGTGTTCCTTTTACCTGGAGTGATAAGTGTCAACAATCATTTCAGTTGTTGAAGGAGAGGTTGACAAGTGCACCAGTACTTGTGTTACTTGAGCAAGGGAAAGGACATATAGTTTTCTATGATGCTTCTAAGAACGGACTAGGATGTGTGTTGATGCAGGATAAACAAGTGATTTCTTTTGCTTTTCGACAACTTAAGAAACACGAGGAGAATTATCCGACACACGATCTAGAACTAGTTGATGTGGTTCATGCCTTGAAGACCTGGACACATTATCTTTATGGAGAGACATTCCAGATTTTCACTAATCATAAGAACCTTAAGTATATCTTTTCTCAACATGAGCTTAACATGAGGCAACGCCGCTGGATGGAGTTAATCAAGGACTACGATTGCACAATTGATTACCATCCATGGAAGGCCAATGTCGTTGCAGATGCTTTGAGTAGGAAATCAGTAACACCAACACTAGATAAAGCACAACTGAATTCCTTAGTGTGCTCAAGGAGAGATATGCTTATCTCCTTAAGGCAAAACAACGTACAGTTGAAAGTATCATGGTTAGCTGGGTTGTTACCTGAGATGCACATAAAACCTACTTTGAGACAGCAGATCAAGAAGGCACAGCAAGTTGATGTTGCAGTTCAACTGATTAGATCAGAGTATGGTAGTGAGAAATGATATGGTTTCCATGACTTAGATGATCAAGTAGCGTGTTATCATGGTAGAATGATAGTGCCTGATGTGGATAACTTGAGGAAGTTAGTCCTGTAAGAAGATCATTCTTCGATGTACGCTATGCATCCAGGAAGCACCAAGATGTATCGAAACTTGAAAGATATGTATTGGTGGTCGGGAATGAAGAAGTATGTTGTCGAGTTCGTTATGCGGAGTCTTGTGTGTCAGCAAGTTAAAGCTGAATACCAGAAACCTGCAGGAACAATGCAACCTTTTCCCATACCACAGTGGAAGTGGGACCATGTAACAATGGACTTTGTGGTTGGTCTACCCAGTACAGCCAAAGGACATGATTCCATTTGGGTAATAGTTTATAGGTTGATAAAGACAACACATTTCTTACCTATCAAAACAACCTATTCTGCTGAGAGGTTGGCACAGTTATATGTCGATGAGATAGTTTGGCTGCATGGGGTTCCAGTTACTATTGTTTTTGACAGAGGTCCCCAATTTACGAGTCATTTTTGGGAGTGACTTCATAAAGCCTTAGGCACACAATTAAGGTTTAGTACAACCTTTCATCCTTAGACAGATGGATGGTTAGAAAGGACTATATAGATTTTAGAAAACTTGCTTAGAGCATGTGTTCTTCAATTTATAGGGAGTTGGGATCAACACCTAAGCTTGATAGAGTTTGCCTACAATAACAACTATCAACATAGCATTGACATGGCACCTTATGAATCTTTGTATGGTAGACGTTGTAGATCACCCCTATGTTGGTATGAAACTGGTGAATATCAACTTTTAGGTCATGATCTTGTGTAGCAGACTACCGAGAAGATTAAAGTTATACAACAAAAGATAAAGACTGCACATGATAGGCAGAAATCATATGCTGATAAGCGTCGTAGACCTTTAGAATTCCTAGTTGGAGACAGAGTGTACCTCAAGGTCTCACCTTGGAAAGGAGTTCTGAGATTCAGAAGGAAAGGAAAGTTAGCTCCTAGGTTTATGGGGCCTTATCCAATCAATGAACAGATTGGAAGAGTAGCTTATAAGCTAGAGTTACCACCAGAGTTACAAAAGTTACATCCTATGTTCCACATTTCCATGCTTAGGAAATGTCACCCTGATACAGGATCAGTTCTGCAACCTATGGAAGTTGAACTGAATGATGATGTATCTTATGAGGAAGGACCTGTGTCAATCCTTGATAAGAGAATTAAAAAGTTGAAAAAGAAAGACATAAGTCTTTTGAAAGTCCTCAGGAACCATTGTGGTGTTGAAGAAGCCACATGGGAACTAGAGGAAGAGATGAGAAGGAAATGCCCTGCCCTTTTCTGATAATATGTTTTTGTTGATTTCGGGGATGAAATCCTTGTAAGGGGTGGATAATTTGTAACATCCCTGACCTGGGTTATGAACTAACCCTAGGTGTTTTTCTTAAATATGTGATTATATGCTTGTGTTTATCCTTTGAGATGTAATTAAAGCTTTTGAGGAACTTATATTTCTATTTCAGTCCTTTTTGAATAATGTTGCAACATGTAGTTTTGGACTAAAGTGCAAATTACCAAGTAGAGAGGTTAACTTGCAAGTTGCACATGTTGAGATGTTCCTCTGATGATGAGACATCATAAGAATGAGTATGATGTGGTGATAAGGATTCCACAAGCTTGAGCACCAAGATATGGCTTGTAGAGCAATCCTTGTGCTTTAAAAACCTAGTTTTGGTGTAAAGTGCAATTTACCCAAAACTTAGGATCCAACATGTAAAATATACCCTATAGAGTATCTCTCATGTTTCTTGGCATCAAGTAGAGTAAAGAAAATGAGAGGGGTGCCTCATTTGAATGATCAAGTAAGAAAGATAATCTTGATATTAAAATAATCAAGATTTAAGCAAATAGCCCTTTAATATATATATATATATATATATATATATATAGAGAGAGAGAGAGAGAGAGAGAGTCAGGCTAGAATACACTCCAGTGTATCCGAAGCGGAATACACTCAAGTAGTTTTTCATGATGCAATATTTTTCTTAAAAATCTAATCCGTTGATCTTCTTAAACATCTCGTGAACAACTCATACGCTAAATTTGAGCACATTTGGATATGTATAGCTCATGTTTTGATGACCGCAAAAATTATGCATTTCAAATTAGTTTCGCGCGTCGATTTTGTTTCCCTTGGATGAGTGACTTACACTCATCCAAATGGGCTCAAAATTTGTATGTAGCCTAGTTATAGTATGCCGGTGAAGATCAACGGTTTACATTTTGCAAAAAATAGTCATGATATGCAAACACACTTGAGTGTATTCGTGCGATCCGTACACTCGAGTGTATTCTAGCCTGACTCTCTCTCTCTCTCTCTCTCTATATATATATATATATATATATATATATATATATATATATATATTTTTTTTTTTATTAAGGTGATTGGTTTCTTATCCTTTGAACCTTGGATAAGGTTGTGGTTTTGCATGAGATTAGGAGGAAGAAACGTGGCCATGGATGGAGTAAGCCTTGGTGGATGTGTTTAGGAAATAAAAGAGATAATCTTCTTTGCCTTGAAAATATCCAAAAATATATAATGATCCTTATCAACAAAGCAAGGGATCGTTTCCCTTAGTCCGTTTCTCATCTTCTTGCCTTGGCTGACCAAAGGATAGCTCTGGAGCAGGAGGAGGATGACCAAGCTGGTTTGGTAAGTATGGATCACCATCTACCTCGAATTCATGGTGGGAACCCTAAAACAAGGTTGGTTTCTTAGTTTTCTTCACAAAATTCTTCTTTCTAGCCATCTTCTCCATCCAAAACTTGAAGAACGGACCTTGGCCAACCACTGGAGCTTCATCCACCATTAAAGCTACAGATATTGGAGCTCTAGATCAGATCTAAAGGTGGGTTTTATAACTCTAAACCCTTAAGCTTTGCTTTTGCATTCTTCTTTCTTAGAAACGTTGCTTATATTTCTTCTTTAGACACTTTTGTGTGTTCTTGCAAGTGTTTCCATTAATAACAGCCCCTTTCTTGAGGCAGAAGATGATGACGTTAATACCAATGTTTATCCAAAAAGTTGCTTTAGCAAACAGTCTCTAACCTTTCTCAAACGGTTTCCCAAACTGTTTGAATGCAAACGGTTTGAGTAGACCGCATAGAAGCAAACAGTCCAAGACCGTTTGGATGTGTTGACTAGGTGTTGACCATTTGGAGGTCATCCAAACGATCCCAAGACTGTTTGGGGTCAGGACACGACCAAATTGAAAGATGGTTCAATGGTTTCAAATCAATTAGACCCATGTTGATATATGTTGAAGGGTAATCGATTCCAATCCCTAATTCAATTGATCCAAGCCCTAATTGATGATCAATTGAGGGTTAAGTGAGTGTCAAATAAGTTAAGCATTGACCTAATTAACTCAATTGATGAATGTCTAACCAATACATGATCGATTGAGGGATTCAACATTGGAAACCCTAACTCAATTGAAGTGGTTGAGTAAGTTTTTGGTCCATGCGGTTTTGAGGTGGTTTGGAACAAACAGTCTCAAGACTGTTTGGGTCTAAACGGTCTCAAGACCATTTTGTCAAAACGGTCTCAAGATCGTTTGGGACCAAACGATCCCAAACCGTTTGATCTCATGCGGTTTCAAGATCGGTTATGCCCATGTGGTTTCAAAGTCAAACTTGACCAAACAGTCTTCATGACCAAACGATCTTCACCTCATCTTGGGAAAATGGTCTTGAGTGTGAACTTTACCAAACGGTTTCAAAAGTCAAACTAGACCAAACAGTCAACAACACCAAATGGTTTCAAGGTCCATCCAAGACCGTTTGGGGAGTTTGTGTGCAAGACCGTTTGAGGTCTAAAAAGGTCAAGAACGTTTGATGCCTTAGTGGTCATGATGATTTAGTAGTTGATTAACCTAAACCTCATAGATACCTAAAGTGATTAAGGGACCAAGTAATTAGTGGATCAATGCATGTTATAATCAGTGGTGATGATTACAAAGGTACCCATGATGGGATAGAGTGACCAATACCCTTTAATCAAGTAAGCATTAATGACCACAATAGTAATAACATAACCCATGATGTCGAGGTTGATTTGACTTAGTCCAATCTAGAATAATGTAACCATCATCTGATAGAAAGAAGAGAGAGAAGACTCCTTATATGAATGAGAATCAAGTAATAGACTTCCAATATGTATGTAAGTATCTAATTAGGGTATGATCCTTCATAGTGAGATCATGGAAACCCTAATCATGATGGTTAATGAATCTTAACCTAATTTGTGGGCATTAATGGAGGTAATCATCATACATGGTGATAGTATGATCTTAATTCATTGTAATGTGAATAGTAAATCCTAATCTAGGGAAATGTCATGGTGTGAATAGTAAACCCTAATTTTGGGTTATGGTTTTAAGCATGAAACTCTATACTTGAGTATGAAATGAGTAATCATTATGCCTTGTAAGTTAAAGGGGTTGAATAACCCTAATTGAATTGAATTGGAAACCCTAACCCAAGAAACCAACCGTGGTAATGTGACACAGTCGTGGTGATCTTATGTAGCACGACCGTGCAAGGTAGCACGGCCGTGGTGGCTTTCTCTTGCACGGCCGTGGTGTTCTATACTTGACTTGAAAATAATTTTGTATTTTGCTGATATAGATATAATGTGCATGTTATCAATTGTGTTAGTCATGCAGGTCTTTATAAAGAAGTGAGCATAGCCAGGTAAGGGTTATGATGTCATATTCATTGAAAGCACTTTATAAGTTTTAGTAATGACATGTTATGTTGCCTAGTAAGAGGTAACATATGAGATTGATAGGTTGTATGAGCTATGAGTAATGTTTGTATTGCCATCAAGTCATCAATATGATACTTGGTAACAAGTGTTTTGATGATCTAAGGGTTTGAACACCCCTATTCCTGAATCATAATGATGAGATGGTTAGGTATTGATATCCCATTGTTAACAATATGTGATATGAACTTGATAGAATTAGTACTCTTTCTTTATAGAAATTGTTTTATTGGTTTATGTTTGAAAACATGCCTAATGCTAAAAGAATGCCACAATATACTTAAATAATCAAGTATAATGATATCATGTAGAGCCTTGACCATAGATCCATCATTGTCAGAAGTTAAATGATGGTGAAACAGGTTTTCCTAAGGGAACTCCTGGAGAGCATACTTTTGAGTATGTGGGGGTTATGGATGCGAATATCCTTACGTCCTAATGAGGGAATTAATGGGAGATGTACATTGAATCTCTCAATCCTTCATTATATGTTTATGTCATTATGATGTATCACTAATCTCCCGATGATGTTATTAATGCCGCATCGATGTGAGATTAAAAAGAAATCCCTCGATGGTGAAGAGAGTACACCACGCCATTGTAACTCTAATAGTGAAGTTGCGAGAATACCCTGAAAAGGTTTTATAACAGAGACACAAGATGTCCTGCATGTTGATCCTCACACGAACTGAGGAAGATGAGGTCATATGAATACAACTCTTCTGATGACCTTTGTATGGTACTGATTGCGATTTCGTAATGGTCGGTTGGAGTATGAGAGGTGTAACTCATCTCCTTAGGGCATAAATATGTTTGAAAAATGTAATCAGTCGTATAGCATAATTGCTTAGGTTGATCTACGAGAAACAATGATTGATGATACATTGCTTATAATGCACTAGTTGAATAACTAGTATATATGTTCTTCATATTCCTTATTGATAATATGTCCTGTCATTCAATCAAATTATAATTGAAATGATTGCTTAAAAGAATGTTGCTTTACTTAGTTTATACAATGTTTTACCTGCTGTTGAATGTTTATAGTTATACTGCTCAATGTTATTCCATTATTGCAATAACAATGCTTCTGGCGGAGAGTTATAACTCTCACTGGGACAATTATTCAATTGTCTCACCCCCATGGGATTCAACTTTTTAGGTAGACACCGAGGACGAAGGAACCCATCAGTGGGTGAACAACTATAGTAGCAACAACATCAGGGACAACAGTGATCCTCAGGTGGAGACACTGTCTATCAAGTCTTGTAGATAGAATGTACTATGTGTCGTCTCTGTACTCTCAGGTCCTAGGAGTTAATATATG